>OX451207.1:16498084-16906293 GCA_949628255.1 Macrophya alboannulata
ATGTACATCTAAGCAGGCATGCATGCGTGGTGATGTGTCTTTATGCATGTCTTATTCGCAGTTTAACGATTATTGTAATTTACTTACCTTATTCAATACCTGAAATAAAAAGTGGCAGGAAGGGAGAGTGGAAAATAACGAAGAAATTATTTATAGGTATATCTAGGAATTTATTGCTGCAGCATCGATACAATATTTCTTATTGTCAATGTATGTATGTATTATTGATATTTCTGATAAGTAAATACACATACCTAGACGCATCGCAAGCTACGAAGCCGTGTTACCGCGTTGACTGGCGCTGACACTATTAAAGAAACGAGACCAATATCAAGAAGAATACTTATCTGTGGACTTGGTATAAAGGGACAAGGCCGGGAACAAAATTCTTCAAACTACGGCCCTCTAAACCACAACAAGGATTTATCCCTAATCCAAGAATTTGGAAAAATTTGCAAAAAGACGACTAATAATTATTTTCTCAATTATGAATTACCCATTGCATTCGACCGAGTCTCTTTATTTGCTTTTTGAGATACAGGTCATCTCAATACATAAATTACAATTGTATTACATACTACTAATAATACACTACAATGCAACTATTTTAAAAATGTATATGAAATATCAGCATTGTAATATGTATGTATATGCACTTAAATAAAAATCATTATCATTATTATCTTCAATACATGAAAAATAATAAAATCAAAATCTACAAATTAATTATCCAAAATTATATAAGAATAATCGATGTGAAATAACAATGCCATTGAAACACTGCAAATTAATATTTTTCGTAATTTGTATTTTGTTTCAGGTTAGGATTGAGTGGCCGGACTGCGTACAGATGCTGTTCATCTCTGCAGAATACAGTATTATATTCGACGGTTACTATGTAATCTAGTTTAAATAAATAAATAAATACATAAATAAATATCAGTTCGGATTATTTATTTTGAATCTCGTTAACACCACCCCCATGCGAACTCTTTGACGCCACGGGGGCTACTGAGTGCACGAACCCTGCTACAGCAGGTTCGGTTGCTCAAGTTCGAGGTCGCTGCTCTTCCCACCAACGAAGTCTAAAATGGTATCGCCATCTCGCGGTCGAAGGGACAAACTACTTTGGCCCGTAAAACCGGTATATGGCATGACTGCCGGTAAGAGTAGTACATCATCCAAAGTCTGCTTCATAGATGGAGCAGCGAGCAATAAACAGAGCTCAAATCTCTCGCTCTCAGCCGTGGTGTTGCACGCTGCAACGCTAATGAACGACTGGCAGTTGATATACTCTGGAACCCCGCTTCCCCCACTCCTGACTAACGTTTGCCGATAGGAAACTGAACAGCGCTGATGCTCCAAAGTCTGCTCCACAGATGGAGCAGCGAGCAATAAACAGAGCTCAAATCTCTCGCTCTCAGACGTGGTGTTGCACGCTGCAACGCTAATGAACGACTGGCAGCTAACATACTCTGGAACCCCGCTTCCCCCACTCTTGACTAACGTTTGCTTATAGGAAACTGAACGGCGCTGATGCTCCAAAGTCTGCTCTACAGATGGAGCGGCGAGCATTACACAGAGCTCAAATCTGTCGCTCTCAGACGTGGTGTTGCACGCTGCAACGCTAATGAACGACTGGCAGCTAATATACTTTGGAACCCCGGTTCCCCCACTCGCGACTAACGTTTCTCCTTATTTGGTAAGCGAATGAGCATCCATAGAGACACATCTATACGAATGCATGCTTGCTCATGGATACACTCTCGATGTTTCCTGCCACAAATTTTAGCACACCTCCTTGGGTCAGATGTTTTCCTGATATCAGGAGCAATTTTCGAGTGAAAATTTCAAAAATTCTAAATAACTCATGAAGGTAAAAAGACTCGATCATTTTGGAAAAAATTCCAAATTATTCAGCCGATCGTCGATAAATAAATAGTACACGGTGTCGACTGAGTTTTATAATTATTTTTTGCGCTATAACACTTGTTCGTTGAAGGAATATGATTTTCTAAGTCATTCTCATCAACCTAAGCTTTTCTTATTACATAATTCATACGATATCAGAACTTGCAAAAACTGTCTATGAGTTATATTTTCCAAGAAACAACACAGCTAATTATAAGTCCAGATGATTGAAAAATATTTCTGCAAAGATTCAAAACACGCGTAAAATCCGCAGATAATAATTTCTCAATATTTCTATATTATTATCAATCACCTTGCTACTGATTCGAGAGAACAAAATTTCGCCTTTCAGTTCACAGGTCTAATATAAGAGTACGCTCAGTTGCCTATAATCAGGCAGTGGAATCGACTTACCTTATTCCATTCTATCACTGAAATCACTCCATCCTCTTACTGAATACTTGAATTTTCTTCCTCGTTGTTTAAACGACGAAATAAGTTAAAACTTTTATGAGAAGGTTCTAAAATATGCTTAAAATTGAAAATAACACTGATTTTCAGGAACAACAAGTACCTATTCTGAGTAGCCCTTGGTAACGTTTGATACCCTTTTTGTTTTACTATTTGTGAACCGTGTTGTTCCTGTAAAGAGTGAGGAATAAATTTGGCAGATTATAAAGAGGAGGGAATCGTGTTCAAGGATGATGACAAAATAATTCCTTATATTCTGAATTTTAAAACGTGTTAGTTATAAACAAATAAATTTATTGATTACAATAAATGCATCGAATGATATTAAGTGCATGGTGTTTCATAACGCTAAAAAATCTTAAGTGTAAGACAGTAAAAAGCGTCCTGATCTCTTATTATTCTTCAGCTCATAATTAATTGTGCAAATCGTATTACCACATTCATCACTCAATTATACTTGCACTTGGAAAAGTCCATCTCTGGGTGTTGCTGCATGAATCTGAAAAGAATAGAAGGTATTTATATCGGAAATTTTTTCTTGAAAATCTAATCAGAAGATTTTGGAATGCTATTCCTTATCTCGATCGATTCAATTGACTCTAAGCAAACGGCTATTTAATTTTATCACAACTTACTTCTTGATTACGTCTTGTTTCTTCTGCTCGTCCGAGGTAGGCAGTCCCAGCTCCTTTTGCCTCTGATCGTACATCATTTTTTCAACCAATCCTCTCGTCTCACCATCCAAATCCGAAAGTTTACTTGGTTCTGGATTAACTTTCTTAGTACTGATTTCCTGATCACACGTAACCACGTGAGCCCACCATTGCATTTTATTTACCTGAGAAAAATACGCGAATACATAGTTGAAAATTGAACTCGAAATTGCGGAATGAAATTCGCTTCATCATCGTCATCATCGTTATTTGACTATGACCTGTTGATGCATTAGTTTGTAAGGTGATGATACTCTGTGGCGAGTTAATCGATTCAGTTTATTTTATTGTCGCCCTTGGATAAGATGTTTTGAATCAAATCTGATGATTACCTTCTCCAAATTGATGAGAAGTAATTTTCCATCTTCTATTACCCATGTAGACTCCTCCAATTTGACTTCGTGAGGAAAGTCACCATCGATGATAGGTGGTTGACCTTTGACACCGCAAGTCAGATGTTTTTTAGTTATGGAAACGGCCAAGTCTTTTGGCCTTGCTGAGAAATTAACCTTCAGAGGCACCTTAAGCTGAAAGGTTACAAAAAGAAATATATATATTATAAAACTCACGGTGATGTCAACGATTGTCAATAAAAATTTACTTAATATATACGATCGTGAAGGAGGCGATTTTTCCTCGAATGCTTATATAGACAAATACCTACATTGGCTACGGTGCCATTCATTAGACTATTAATTACATCCTTGAAGAAATTAGAAATAAAAAATCACTAGTATTATCGGGGTGCGGCGTATTAGAAACATGACTAGAAAGAAAGGAAACTAGATCAAATCTATGATCCACACGTGTATGTAATACCTATGTACGTAGTACGAACACAGTTCTATTGATTTTTTTCAACAATTGATCTGACAGGACCGATAATCAAAATGCCCAATTATTTACAACCTTAACAATCATTTATTGTTATAAACAGATGGTATTTCCTAACAAGGTGTGTATTGTATTGCCATATCGGAGACCCCTGGCTTTTACTATACCTACACAAACAAGCCTCTAGTTAGAAGTAATGTGTATGTATATGAATATGCTCTCCACATATTGAGATATCATGTTTTCATTCCGCAATCAGTGACGCTCCAATTGCTATTTCGTATGTGCAGTCAATGTTGCTAGTTAATTCCTAACTTTTGATTTCGTCGATCATTGCAATGTGAGGATACAATTGAAATGGCAATTTTGGCTACAACATATCCGTAGGTACGGTGTTCATTTCGTGTCCGATAGCGTGAGGGAAAATTTCATGGGATTCGGAAAAGTTGAAAATCCTATCAACGGCACAAGGACGAATGATTATTTCCGTTACGGGCGTATCGACTCATGGACAAGTGATTCCAACGGACCAACGGACGTGACGGTATTTCGTAATACGTAAGGTTCGTTCCTTCGTACGGCCATCCAGCCAGCCATACCGAGACAAGACAAGACAAGACAACGTGGCTAAAACCGTTTCCTTTACGCGACAGCAGTAACCCAAGCAACTCCAAGCCTCAAGTAACGTCGGTCCTGGTGGAACAGTGGAGCCGGGTGCAACAGTGCGTGGAAACGGATCATGGCTACCAACTTTAACCCGTTAACAAAGTGGAATATCATTATAATTATTATGATTCTTATGAAGTAATTGGCTGTCTAGTATTTCTGCATTTTAGGTGAGGAGGTGGGATACCTGCGTACAGTAATTGCTGTACAGGCGTAAAATATGGTATAAAACGCATGTATTATATTATATCCTCGATGTAACTGCTAAGGACGTGACGTCATACAATTCAAACTATTACCGAGATAAACCACGATCCTTACAACGATATCGGTTAATCTATACAAATATACATAAATGGACTTCGAGGAGAAGATATTTTTATGAAAACTTATTCAATTCAAAAAGGGTGGGAGTATAGTGAGTGGAATAAATTTTTTTAAGGTAGTTCTCTTCAAGATTATACTAGAGTGATCGATGTTGATATTTTCTTTCAAAGCTATCACATGCAATGTCTTTCTTTTTGATACGCTGGTATTGAAGAGCGGTTAGAAGTGAACTCAACGATTTATAGGATGAAGTTATAGGTATCCATGAAGTCCATTTATGAGCGAGCATTGAATATAAGACAGCTGTCGTGGGATGCGTAGGTTTATACCAAGCATATAAATATATATCAAGATAGAAATCAATTTAACAATGCTTTTAGTAGGTCGTTGAATTTGCCTTCAATCACTCGATCATCATTCATTTCAGCGGAGATGAAGATTTAGAAGACATGCGAATGACCGTGATGACTGGAAATGGATACAAAAAAATGATGATCTGATAATCGTATCTATCTCCTTAATATTGGACAAGGTCTTGCCGGAATTTATTTCTTGAGTATGAAAGCTGAAGCGATATTTAGGTGTTTAGTTTCGAACTACGCTACATCTCATCGAATTCAACGGTTTAAAAAGTTTTTAGCTATCGAGTTTATCGCATATGCGAGCTGTGAGCTAAAGCGAAGCGTTTCTCAAGCGATCATTCGCGATAAACACAATTTCTGATTTGCAAACATCGACGCGAGTGGACGTTGGTGCACAGAAGGGAAATGAGCGTGCGAAATTCAACCTTGCGCATTTACCAGCGAGAGAAAGGACGGTCAATTGAATTTCGACATGAATTTGCTTGTTCTATTTATACAACGATAACAACAATGGTATAACGAACAACGTGCTACGCAGATCGGAAACTTGTTAATAGTTAGAAGTTCGCACGCCAATTCTATGCTAACGCGTAGGTACTACATACATTATACGTATATATAAAACTTGAACACGATTCTCTCATCAGAATTACACTCTTTTCAGAAATATATGTTCGAAAGGTATATATCTGCACTGTACACCGTACACAATCTTAATTAAGATTGTAAATTTACGCGACTCATTATCCACCTTTATACCATATACTTGGACTTTAATCTCAAGAAAACGACCTCGAATAACAAATCGCGAAGCATGCAGCATTCTACTCGGCAGAACGGTCACACTCGTTCGCTGACCGCATCGGTTTTGCTAAATCGTTTAGGACAGATAGAAGAATGCGAAGGGGACAGAGGATACAAACATACCTATGAGGTCGCAAAGTTCATATCCCATGTTCCCATGCAATTGCATCATACTAAATCAGACTGAGAGATAAAATGGTCTAAGTACGATCAAAATTGTCGTCACAATTCGCGGTATACTGTTACAGCCTTGCGCGACCGTGGTCGATAGTCCGAAGGCTGTTTTGTCCCACTCATCGACTCGGCAGAAGCGATTTATACAATTTCAATGGAATCCTTGATACTTAGATCAAGAGTTGCGCAATCGAATGCCATGCTTATTACTCACTATGCCGAATATAATAATATTTCCAAATTCCATCGAATTATATTTAGTTCCTGGACCATCGCGTGAAGAAAACAACTCCACGCACACACATCTTCCACACTTCATTTCGTTCTCACATCAACCGGAATCAGTGTTATAGACATATTAAGGAGAAATCGTATGATGAATCTGAAAAAGTCACGATAACTTGCAGATTTCTGTTAAATTATAATGATCAAAGTTTTCCGAGCACAAGTACAGTGCACCGTATCCATTATTACGAACTCCCACGCCACACGTCCCGCTGCAAGCATAACGCAAAGGTCATAATCGTTCGGCTATTATTCACAGTACGTATAAGGTAAATGCCTATGATTATAACGTTTAAAACGGTCGACAAGGATATGCGATTAAGAACGCGGCCCGAGCCCTTCGTTCCTCGCATACCGATCGTAATTAAAAATTTCCTATATCAACATAATCAGTCACGACACGGCGATCCGATAGGTTAAGGAATGCGCAACCGACCATAGCAGAAGGACATTTCAGGGTGTTATATAACCGGCTGATGCATAATTATACATCGCTCGCATACTATCGCATAGTAAATCGGTGTAAATTGGTGTAATAATTAATGGGACCCCGGTGGCGCTATATCCTCGAGGACGGGTTATCGACATTTTATTGTGTCAATTTTTTCATCTACTATAAAACCGCGATATCCGGAATACCGCACCTCGATCCTTGGATAAAATTATAACCAAAGAACGAGAAAAAACATCGAATATTTTTTATTCATCGGTTATTGTCGATGCATCGATTGCAGAGTAGGTACTCGTCTAGACATGAACTATACATATAGGTATATCGCGCAGAGTTTAAAAAACGTATCGGGCGATCCACCGCTCGTATAGCTATAACCTAGTGTATTGTAAATGCATGTGTACACATAGAGTGCAACTTGCAAGCTGTGCAATTGTAACGGGAGATGTGAGACCTAGATACGATAGTGTGCAGACAGTGCATCCGGCTCGCGTGTAGATTAGATACAGTTCACCGAGTCGGGACAGGCGAAGTTCTAGTCTATGCGATTTGCATGGAACCCAGCATCTCTATGGGAAGGAAGATGCGCCGCAGATGTTCGAACTATCTACGTATACATACAGTATTTCGTAATATTTCAATTTTTAACGTAATTGACATCGTGGTTATATATTCTTCGAGGTAACGGCTTATCGTTGATCGAAAACTATACGCGAAACTCATCTCTTCGTCTACATATATACCTTCGTAGGTATGTATAAAGACAGCCATCAGTTTTGGGAATGATTCTATCAGCTGACAACATTTTTTTTTATTTTTTTTTATTGACACCTGGCACCAATATTAGTGGCATAATTCGTCAATATCTTCTTTGGTTTTTTTTACTAGTGCTGCACCATTTCGTAACGCTTGTGGCTATAGGACGTTTTCTAAACAACGTATGGCACCGAAATTGGTATTATGTGATATTTTGTTACAGCTATCTTGTGTCTGGGTATGTTTGAGGTGGGGAAGTAGGTAACCGGTCTGATTCGTGGCCAAGTTAAGTTTAAAACGAGCGCGAGATCGCGACGCAATCGATTCTCGTCTAAAGACCAGTTCGCCAAAAATTGGCGCCATGCCTGACCGCGGGTCAAAGAACGGCCTTGCCTCCAACACACTTGTGGCGATATCGCACACACGTTAAAAACTATCGACGTTAATACGATAGCCAACGCTTGCGCACAACGAACGAGAAACAACCGTTGTTGCACAACACGGCCTGCCGTACGGCCGCCAAAAGTGAAATCGAGAAGGAACGAGCCTTTGAGCCTCGAGATAACTGGAAATGGGAAGTGGAAATGTTGCCAAGCGATGCCTTCTACCCCTTCTTATATTCGTCTCACGAATTTTTTTCAAACGTATTATATTGTGATGATCTTTTTTTTTTTTCTGTTTTTGGTTCTCTTGTTGTTTACCTCAACTCATATCACGTTGATAACCTTGTCGAAAAACCTGAGTGTACACGAAATCAACGAAACGTGATGAGCACTTGTTGGACCGTTCTAAGTACAGTTGCGATATTTTGGATTTCAAATTTGACGTTCGACCTGGATCATTGAGAAAATTTTTTGTCTTCTTGAGGCTAATGAAAGTCTTCAGGTTAAAAATCGTCGTGACGATGATGGCCGGCCATAACCTCTACGACCTCGACAATATATTCTGAATCATAAAATGAAGATCCAAAGTTTCTGCGAAACGTAAATACGTATCGAACTACGAAATGGTTACAATGACAAATCTTCATACTTCGTACGTCAGTGGAATCGTACATATTTATCTATAAATCTGTATTCAAAAATCATACACATATATACTCGCACGCATAAGCGCGTTATCGAAAGTCAGAATCTTAGCCCACCTCATTAGGGAACCCCCACACAAATAAATATCGCGATGTCAGGTCGATCATGCGATCACATACCTATTGGCTCGATCTCCCAGAGTCGAACCGGTATAAGTCACAATACAGTTTCGTAACTTCGAACTGTTTGCTGCATTTCGTTTCTTCTCTTATAACCGAGGCAAGCTGCTTATTCTGGAGTATACCGAGTAATAATTCATTACCAAAGATGACTTCAACTATAGATGAATGATTTCGAATCAAAAAAAAGACCGCTAAGTATCTCCTACTCCTTATTTCGTTCCCGTTATTCTCCACCGATCCCTAATTAACGCGCATACCTACTCTCGCTTTCCCACGCGTCTTCAGTCTTCGGATTGCTCATGGGTTTTGTGTTGGATCCTGAATCTACTGCACGGCTAAGTTCGCTGTTAAGACTTCCGTGCGAAAATCTCGAAGCCGAGAATATCTTCGATGGTGCCTTTTTGGCTCCAAACTCGAGCCTCGAGTGGGTACGTCATTAACGTTCGGGTACCGGGCTATAAGGTTTGATAAATACCATCCGAATGACAAATCTTTTATATTCCTTGGTTGACTGGCTAAGCGAATGACACTATAATACTACAACGTAGCCGGGTGTCAAGGACTACGAAGGATGAGCATGAAGCGGCAAAGCCGGTCTATACCGAGATTTATTGGGTTATTTACGTATATGTTACAAGGCTACTCTCTTAGGCGACACTAATATCTTTGAGAGTCCTGGCGGATCCGTGATTATCAACAGCTCGTATACTCAGTCCTCGTTATCCCGTTGTGATAGCCCATTAATCGTTTCGTTAAACGAATTGATTCGCAGATATCGTTGCGAGAGAGTGAGAAAGACGAGTATAATAAGCCTGAAAGAAACACGCGAGGTTTGATTTGATCAATTTTTCACTCACTACACACAGCTGAATATACTTGCTGAAATCCCCGTTACGAAAGATACGCTTAAAAGGGCGACTAAAATCTAGCACGAAAATGACGTTGATTTAACCCACGAGGTAGGTGTTGGGTTTATAATTTTTAGGTGTGCGTGTTGCAGGTCGTCGGTTAATTCGATTTCACAGTATCGCTGTTATTCTGAAATTATGAATATGCGTGTAATTAATCAATTACTTAGCAATGCTAGTGTGCAGAAGGATGGGAAAAAAAATCCAAATAAATAACTAAACGATTACGAAAGTGGCGGAAAAAATATTACGTATTTTCACGATTTTATGTAGATATAATCGAGTCGTTTAGAGCAATTGAATTCTGAGAGAAAATGGAAAAGGAGCAAAACGACTTCCCACGCACAAGGCGGAACCTCAAACACGACAAAGATTAGATAGCCGTTTATTTTATTCATACTTTTCTTTAACCAAGTGAAAACTTGTTACAAAAGCCGTCTAAACCGCGCGAGTTAAGTCTATATCCGCGTAAGTCTGTTGAAACCATTAGCAATTGTCTAGGTATAGTCAATTTTCGAATAATTTATTAAACGACTCATATGAGTCATTAGTTATATACCGTATTAACTCGAGTTAATCAAAGTCGCTTTCAACACTTCTTCTGATTAATATGTACCCATTATTATGCTCAGGCCATCAGCAAAGTTGTACCACCTATTTCATTCTTTACTTATCATTTCTACAACATATATGCTAGTAGATTTTTAATTGAATATTTAAGAGCTTCTCTATGTATACTACTCTGCCATTTTCAACTCCAAGGCTTCCAAGATCAAATTATCGGAGATTGGATCTCTGGAAGGATTCTGGAATTCTGAAATCCTGCTTACCTTTTAACAGTTGGTGAGCCAACACAGTGAGGGACGACGTTCATACTAATTAGAGACAAAATTTTTTGACTAATTGCGTTACCGGACAAATTACATAGTATTTTTTTGTACTTGTTTTTTTTTTTTTTTTTTCTATATCGAATTCCTGCACAAGGATAATAAATACATTAAGATGCGCAGAACGATGTTGCTCGACCTTTGTTGAATAAATTGTATGTATATACCGTATAAATTGAATAATCTGCATTCGCTTCAGGAACTGCATAATTTTCTACATCCTACAATTAATGAAATCTCCAATCCACGTCTAGTCTTTACATAAAACTAGCTCATAGCGTAGGTGTTCTCGTTGATAAAATCAACGCTAAATCCCAATAAATCTTCAGGGTTTAACGAGACAAGTTGTGATTTAGAAGGCGAATAACAATATAAATTTCAGCAACTGCGCGTACTTTACGATTTGCGAAGTGATACTCTAACGGAGCCATATGATATTCGATACCATATTGATTATACAGGGTAAGCCATTTCAATCTATCCATGCAAACAACTCCAAAGACATGGTTCATAGCGAAAATTGACCCTGACAAAAGTTACAGGGTTCAGAGGGGTGGAGAGGTTGGTGTTATTAGATTTTTCAGTGGAGGCGTCGCTGAGGTCAGAGGAAGGTCAACTTTGTTTTTTCAAATGGAAACCCATATTTTCCGTGATGTAATTTTGTTCTACTTGAAAAATCGAACGCCTTTCGTATGAAACATTTTTTTGTGAGATATCAATTTTTTATGATATTCAGCTGAACAACTAGAGATTCTCGAACTTTTGAGAACATTTCACCACTAAACTATCAAGTTCGGAGATAAATTGCAGGAGACAAAAAGTGCGTAATTTCATGCGAAGATTCTAGGCGAATAATTGCAGAATTGTTTTACAACAATTTTCGATTTTTCTTTATGCAATCGAAGAAACTGCGATAAAAAGTTATTGAAAAAAATTTTGCGATTATTCTCCAAGAATCGTTGCATGAAATTACACACTTTTGGTCTCTTGCAATTTTTCTCCAAACTTGATAGTTTACGGGTGAAATGTTCTCAAAAGTTCAAAAATCTCTGATTGTTTAGCTGAATATCACAAAAAATTGATGTCTCACAAAGAAATGTTTCATACGAGAGGCGTTTGATTTTTCAAGTAGAACAAAATTACGCAATGAAAAATATGGGTTTCCGTTTAAAAAAACAATGTTGACCTTACTCTGACGTCAGCGGCACCTCCACTGAAAAATCCAATAACGCCAACTTCTTTCCCTCTCTGAACCCTGAAACTTTTGAAGGAGTCAATTTTCGCTATAAACCATGGCTTTGGAGTTATTTGCGCGGTAGATTAAAATGGCCTACTTTTTATATCGATTGTTATTACCGCAGAGTATACAAGGTGCATCGAGAAGCAATAGCGAAATGTTTAAATAGGTAAAATACGCGGTTCGTGCATCGCGCACGTGCGATATCCTATTATTAGAAAGCATCTAACCGTTTGTATATGTACCTACCTACCTACCTACCTACCTACCTACCTACAGCTCTTGACACAATAAATAAATAAATGGTTATACGAGCTGACGGCTACTTCGTAATTGTATATAAAATAAAATAAAAAGAAATAAAATGTAAAAACAACCTTATAATAATGGATTGAACATTAGTGATGACATTTATTACACAAAGTTACGAGAGAGATGATGATTATGTATACGTTAGACAAAAAAAAAAAAAAAAAAAAAGTATAGAAAACAAGAAGGAAAAAATACGAGAGAAGAAAAATGTTAAGCTGGTGTAAAAATAGCATTCGTTCGCGTGCCCACGACGTTTAATTAATTAAGGCTAATTGCACAATAAAATTTATCTTATGGTATACCTTATACTCGGAGAACAGTGTGCTCATAAATAACCACGCGGTTTAAGAGATTATTCAATTGTTAAGTTGATTTATCTGTTTGTTGTATTCGAAATATCAGTAAAGACATTTTTCATTACTCGTTTTTTTTTATTATTATTAGATTGAGAACTTCCATAGATCGATGAACGAAGGGCTTTAATGAAGCTGTGGTTACCAATTAATTTCCAACTAATTACTAATTAGGTACTAATTTTGACGCACCAGTTCTCACGCTCTTTGCCAGATAACATCAGATCGGTAAACACGCTATTTGTATGGTTTGCTTAGCTATGTATGTACTACTATGCGGAGAAGTTAGTTTTCTTACGATTTACTATGTAATTGTTGCCCGTGGTAAATGATCTTGCATCACTAGATATAATCTGAGGAAATAAGAGTTAGGGCGATTGTACGAAAAAAAAAAAAAAAATCCATTGGGCAAGACGTATAGCCCTTATTATTATATACTGTGCTTTAGAACGGAATGACCAACCTTTAGCCCTTTTGAAATTGTATACTGACATAATCTCGATTTAATGTATGAGGGAACAAGGCTATGCAAATTATTGGACGAATTAAGGTTAAATTTATTTCACTGGACGTGTCGGTAGAAAAACGGTTATTAACAATCTCATACCGAAAAATAGAACGTGAGGAAACTTCGATCGGTATTATCGCGATGATAATTTGATTTACTGTTTCAAAGCGATTGATATGAAATGCTGAATTCTCGTCATAACATTTGAATGGTTTTTTAGATCGTGGTAATGAACAAATCGGAACAATACGTGAATCACACATTAGCCGATTAATTTTCTGCAGAAGTGCTTCGCGGAACGAGGAAATCGGCTTCTAATTTGAGAACAACAGTGCAGAGAAACGGAACAAAACTTCACATATCCAGATTTTATCGATATTGAGTTTTATCCTAATTTTTTTGAGCACTCAAAACTGTTAAATGGGACCGGCTTGAAGTTCCGAATTTTGATATAACCGATTCACGGTTTTTCGAAGGGGTATTTCCCTGAGAGTCTGCATAGTCGATTTTGAGAAACTTCACATTGAAAAAACCAAAAGTTCAAAATCTCCTTCAAGACCTTATAGTCATACACATGGCAATTGGACATGTCGATTTATGTTTGAATCAGAAACAAAAATGTCTAAATTAAAATCATTCCAAAGCACAGATAATATAGAATATTTCGATCAAAACCAGCCAAACGCAATTTCAATTAAAAAAAATAATCTCGAACCATTTTTAGTAGTTCATTCTATTCCAAAACTTCAAAACTCTTTCAGGTAGAATTAAAGGTATAATTATTTCTCTACAATTTCTAAATGAAACGATAGATTTTACACGTGTGGTGTTCTTCATTGCACGTGAAGTAATGTCGAAAGTAATAAGTGTTTGCAGCTGGAAGTATATCCAGGGCCATGCCTAGCCTGGCAAAAGGGTAATTTGGTGATTCCAGGTCGCTCCAAATTCGTCAAGTTGTTGTTTGTTATTCAAAAAAAAAAAAAAAAAAAGCAATTCAATTGTATTTTCAAGGTAGTAACAGGGCTGTTTGTATAATAATATACGTGTTTAGGAAAAAGCATTTATATGGCGAAATATAGGGCCTTTATACCTATTAACGGACTTGCGTAAACCCACGACCGATCCTATTCACTGCCTAAATATATTTTATCTTTTTTTTTTTTTCTTTTTTCTCTTCTTTCTCAGAGCATAGCAAACTTGTTAACCATTTTGAAGTAGGCCACAATTCAAGTTTGTTGGTATTAAATTTATTATCCGTTTAACCGACCGCACGAGATGTCTTCATCTGTTCCTTCGTTCGTTCTTTGACTACCAAACAGAAAATAATAATTCAAATCTTTCGATTCCATCTAAGTATGAAATACATCGGTTTAATTTCGACCGTATTTGGTTGATAAAATCGGAATAAATGTTTATATTCTTCTTCGTCTCGATGTAATTTTCGTTTAAGAAAACGATCAATGCGATCCGACAAAATAAAAATCCGATATAATTTTTTGCTTCAAAGCAATTCTATCCGACTTGCGGAGGAGCAAGTCACTCGGTGGGCTCGAACACCTTGATACGATGACTATTTCGGATGACCTCAAGAGATTAAGTAAATTGAGGTATACCCGCGCGATTCACGATCGCTTATTATAATTCGCGAGTTCTTGATATTTGGAGTTTCGACATTTTTATATTATATAGGGATATTTTTATTTTCATTCATTTTTTGTTTCATCCATTAAAAAAGTATGCCGTTTACCGCATAATACATACGTAGAAATATGCATGAATATAACAATATTCACCTTGAAATGTGCATCTCAATCAAAATCTCTTCTTACACACCGTTTCTTTATATTCGACGGGAATCTCTCGAGACAGAAAGATATATTAGCCGCATAATTGCAGGTGAAATAATTTAGAGAGACAAAAAAATTTAGCAAGCGCTTTTATCTTGGAAAAAAAAAAAAAAAAAACTGAAGAAAAGATTGATTGCTATAAGTAAAATGAGTCTTCTAACCGACTTTTGCCTGCAGTACTTATACGAGAAGCAAAAATAATAAAAAATTGTACAAGCTGTCAGATGGTGAAACTTGCAGTGATCACTGCAGTTCGACCAATTCATCAAACAGAAGCTACTTAACAATTAAAAACACTGCCCGCTTAATTACCGGATAACAATAGGCCAAGTGTTGGCACGAGGATCTGATATGAATATGACCTTTTGTTAGAACGGAATTAAGATTCTTAAATTTCGCAATTAGCGGATGCCAAGCTATACGAGCTACGCACCACGTATAAAAGACAGTTTAGTAGGTACTTAGTCAGCATAGATACCAAGTACATACGTATATGTATACCTATGTATATCTACATATGCATGAACCCATACGCGGTTTCTACCTGGTGATTGAAAAATACGTTTATTGCATACGGAAAAAGTAACGTCCAATGTCAGGTGCGTTGGAATGGAATAGTTTTTATTCGTGAGGGTCGTTTCTTGGTTATAGAGGTTGCACAACGTGAGACTTTAATATCAATTGACTGTCAATAACAATCGAGTTACGGCAGCTGGGCAGTAAAAGAAAAAAAAAAAAAAAAAAAAAACACTATGTATACGTGTATACAAGGTGTGAACGTTTCTGCTAATATGATCTGCGTTGGAGAACGAGAGAAAGAAAAAATTTATGACAATACAATTATACGCAGATTGAATCTCCGAAATTGAGGGATAAAAAAATGAAAAAAATACGACGAAGGTGGGCGAGTAATTAATTAAATAAATAATTGAAGAACGATACGCGCTATCCCAATTAAACGTGCCTGAACTAAGATTTATATCTCGAATCTCTGATTACGATATTATATTATATAAAGATATCCTTTTTTTTTTTTTTTTTAAATTAAGCACCTCAAGATCACGCCCGAGCTTGTCCAAGTTTTCATCAAGTCTTAATTAAGGCTCACGAGACTCTGTGAAATTCGACGAACAAGGCCGAGGATCCTGACTGAAATTGAAAGTTAAAGTTGTTATATATAGGTATATACACTCGGTATGGATTCACCTGGGAAACCTCTCATCTGGACTATATCAAAGTTATAAACGCGTTGACAAACCCGTTCTCACATCAAAAAATATTTGCGTAAATTAGGATAAAAAGAAAAAAAAAAAAAATTATTATAACATGCAACGGATGAAAAACGAATGATTTTTCACAACTTAATGTTTTAAATTAGAATTTTTTTTTTTGGTTAATCAGAATTTGCGCATAGAAACTTGTATATAAAATTTCGGTCGATTCGCATGATCATCTACAAGTTTTCAAGTATCGAAATATAATAGCCCTTACATAAATTGAAATAGTAAACTGTGAAAAAGAATACTATCATAAGTTGATAAAAGAAAATTTAATCAAAGACCAATTTTTCCGATCAATTTGTGACTTGTCGAATTGAGACTTTGTAAAGTAAACTTTAACCGCAGCGAACTTTTACGACCACTTCACGCTCTCAAGTAATGAGGGCAATTTTTCCAGATTTAAAAAAATAAAAGAAGAAGGCGAAAAAAAAAAAACCAGTCGCGCGTGTAAACCTAACCGCAACGCGGTGTACAGAGACCCTAGACATTGGGACACGAAGAGCACTGCAGTGTCGCGTCTCGTCGCGTCGCGTCGTTTTCACGAAGGATATATAGTAGCTATAAGCGGCAACTTTGACACGCAATTATGCAACCCTAAGTGGTTTTAATCTTATAACCAACCGTCTTTTGAAAACACCTTTTATGGCACAATGAGATACAGATTGTTGTTTACGCGTACATATAATGCATATATACCTATATCCAAGTTACACTTATTTATATCACTGCATTTGACTGCAGCGCTAGCTGCGAATTCAGATCTCAATTTTTTTCTTTCTCATCCAGATCCACGTACCAGATCTGCATACTCATGCTCATGTATTCAAGCTCTTCATATCCAGAGCATAGTACCACATGATCTATGGAGAAAGTCTTCTCGGTGGAGAAATATCTGTAATTTTTTTATCAAATTGACTTTTTTCCAATTCCATTTGCGCTGTTTTATATTCTCTGATGGATGTTTGCGTCTTAGTCTGATAAATAAAGTTCACCAAATTGAAGAAACAACTCGTTGCTACTGTGCTGACCCATCGTTGAAGGGTAACGACTATTTAAAAGTAATAAACTTGATCAATCGGGAGTAGGTAGCTGCTAGAGTTAAGACCCGTACTGTAATTATGGAGGACTTAATCGACGGTTATTATTATTATATCTTAGGTATAGATCAACGACGACACGTGCTCGAAGTACCTATACCTACCTATTCAATAACGTTCATCTTGAAGACCGAGAGGTAAATTTCTGGAGGCGAAACTACTGCTCGTTATTATGGTAGAGAAATTGACTAGTTTTTTACCTTCAATCCGTATGTGATCCGACTACTGTTAGATACTATAGTAAATATTCCAACTATTCTGCGTATCAATACCGTTGTAACACGGTGTATTTTACAGCGTGAAATTAATAGTTCAAGCAACACCTATAACAATGAGGTATAATTGAAGACAGTGTAAAGCCAGGTAAGAAACTTTGGCCTCAGGTCATAAGGCGTATAATAATAAGGAGGGGAAAGGATCAGGTAAGAAACGTGAGGAATAATCTATTAGGACTTATCTTATCATCGTTATTATATTCATATACGTATATATATGAGAATATGAAATGAGTTATTTCTATTGTGTATACGCAGGATGTTTGATTAACGAGTTTAACTGCAACTGCAGAACTATAAGAGGGATGCATAATGTGATTGAACCTCGTGCCACCTATGGCAATAACTTCCAAGTGTTTAAACCTGTAATTATTTCGTTACCCGTTCATTACGAAATAATTTAATGATACGCCATCCTGCGGATTGAAGCAACTAACGAATTATTATACTGTATTTGTTACTTGGAAACAATTATTCGAATTATTCGTACATGTATATAGGTATGTATATGTATGTACGAGTTTGACAGCCGGTTAGAATACTCCTAACCCACGCATTCGAAGCTGTGCTATTTGATCACGAAAATACTGTCATACTGTCACTGATCATAAAAGTTGGCATATGAACGCAAACGAGTTGTTTTCGAATAATTACACGTTACATATATCAATGCGGTTAGTTTTTGGCTGGTAGAGAAAGTTCAAAATTATTATTTACATATATACGTATGTGAGTATAATAAATACACACTGATTAATTATTCTCATCTGATCATTATGCACGTATATACCTATACGCCGAATAAATTTAGGCGAAAGAAAAAAAAAAATCTAAGGTGCCAGAGTCAATCGAAAGGATATATATTATTGAAACAATAAGAAAATTGATGAATTCGATCATCGATGTGCGTGTGATAATTTTTTTTTTCTTTTTTTTTTCACGTTTTCAGGCAAATCTGAACTGCAGGGGCTAAAATAACGGCTCGAAACTGCTACAGTTTTTTATCTATCCTTGATCCGAATCACGTAAAACATTAATTTGCCAAAAATTTCGAATATTAAATAGGATTGCAAAAAAAAAAAAAACAACAAAAAAAAGCCAAAGTGTGACCCAAATAAATAATCTCTTGATATTTATTACATAATGACCGTATTATCCGGCGAACACACTGAGCCGAAACGTTTCACAGTTCTAGCTCGTGTATGTCGGTACCTACGGTATTATAGAGACACTGTATAGTTAGCCTATAGTCGATTGAAAAAAAAAATAATAAAAAATCATTTATCTTTACTTTACACACAATGAGCCACGTCTAAAACGTTCTAACATTACACCCTCTCGTAAATTTTGCAATTTTTATCGGATCATTGTACATTCTATAAAGAAAAGAATAGTATGTATAACGTACCTACCAAAATAATCAATTTGATCTACGCCTGTTATAGTACACCTACACCTAGGCACAATCTCTAAAATCTCTACGTACGTCCAGAATTTATTGTAAAAAAAAAAAAGATTTTAATCAATTACCTATCACTCTTACTACCGTTCCCTTTTATTTCCGGACTGTGGTACCCGAATTTGAAAATTTCTATATCGGTATAAGCAGCTGGGAAAAGTATTTAGCGCTAAGTTAGTTCGATTGGGTTAATATTTTGCGACAATTTAAAGAAAAAACTTCTTTGACTTTTTTTATTTCATTCTTGGGTCGATGATTCTGCAAGACCGTTGGGATGTTGCGATCCAACGATCAACGACGACCACTTAATTATAGAAAATTAATGTTATCAAGGGATAATACGAGGAATAATATTTCAGACGCGATGTTATGCACTATGCTATGTGATGTGATGGAATGGGATGGGATGAGCCTCGTGTGGGTGCTGGCTGCTGACCCAGAGGAAAGGTTGCCTCGGTCGGCGCGGCGGTCTTCGGACACGGAGGCGTCCCACTCCTCCTACTCCCGCCAACTCAGCGTCGCGTCGCGACGCCCGCCCGCGCCGGATGGACGCATGGCACTGGGACAAGGTTGTCGGGGGCCCATAACTATCGGACTGACACACAACAATGCAAGATGATGTTTTTTTTTTTTTTTTATTTTTGTGTTTTACGTTTCATATACGTATCTTGGGTGCCTCTCATCTCGAAATTTGCCAACTTTACAAACTTTTGACGACTTGTAAAAAAAATAAAAATTCCAAACTTTCGTAAACTTTGCCAGCTTTTAAGAATTCAGCTTAAATTTGTAACTCTGACTCGAATTTCAACTCCACCTCCTCAACGTACTCCAGCTCATTTGACCCCCCACCCCAACAGCGATTGTATCCCCCTGCGAAACGATTCAATGTTTGAATACCGCACCGCCATACCTGCGATGCCCAGTCTTACAATTACTACCGAAACTGAGTGTTAACGCGAGAGTATTGATTGTGAGTGATTATTTATTTTAACCCCTGTATGATAATCGGCCGCGTTTTTACCGTAATTAAATTGCCGTCAACTTTGGCTTACTTTGAGGATCATTTTTCGAAAAATCCCCGTAAACGGGGCCGAAATAATTGTTGACTATACAATTTTATCTTTCCTTTTTATCAACTTTTTTCTTTAGTTTTTTTTTTTTTTTTTTTTTTGAATTTGCTGCACGAATTTCTTGTATATACGATGCAAACGATTTTTTCTTTTTTCACCGTTAAGTTTCAAAATTCGTATTAATTGATGTGATAGCACCGGGACAAGCGAGCTCTTGAAGGCGTCAATGCTCGTTTCTGAATGGGCAATAAAAATCTAAAGATATATAGATAAAAATTGATCTGAATATTATTTCATCGCGTTAACCATTCCTCAACGTAAGCCTCGGTGACAGAGATAAATCTTTTATTCCAGAGATAAAAACCAAACTGTAAAGTCTTTTTAAGACGATATCTTAAAATAAACTTTATATAGAAGAAAAAAAAAAAAAAAACGGTGTAATTTCTACGTGTGAAACGCCGTTTAGCTAATTGAGATAAAATTACGATGACAGAGGGAAAAATTCCGGTAAGTAATATTATGAACGTTAATTTATTACATCGTATTTTTATATTTTTAAGATTTTCGAAAGCAAGGCTCGTGCGATTCCCACAATCGCTCTATACGACGAAAAAATGAAAATACAAAATAAAAAATAACAGTAAATTTCGATAGGACTATCAATGGAGGTTGAATTGATATAAACAACACCAGATGTTCAGATGGTGAAAGATTCGAGTCCTAGGAATCGATCGATTGAATCGATCGAACAACACACGACTTGGCGTTAGTAATATTCTAACGCAACTATACGAACACTACCGATATACGCAAATAACTTTTACTTCGAAAGAGACCGCGATCGAATCTCTAAGTATTATGTAAGTTGGGTTTAGCCATGGCGCACAAAACTATAATAAAAAATCAAAAACGAAAGAAATAAATGATAAAAAATTCTGTTCAAACTGGACCATAAATTGGGTCATCTGTATTCTGCATATTGTTATATCAGTACAGTTCGTACGGAGAAATAGCGAGAGAGAGGAAAGAGATAGAAATTTTTATGTTTCTACGAAAAGATATTTTAAGATAATTACAAAGCTGTCACAATTATGTACTGAACTATATTTAAATAAACCCGACTAGGTATACACAATTTTACTTACGCACGCGTTATAAATACTGTACACAGGTTAGCGAACTTTTACGTAAGTAATAATGTGTTGAATTTACGAATTAGATGACCGAGTCTCTACCGAGTCTCTTGATGTGTGTAGGACTATTGTCATGTTACAATTGTTACACCTTAAAACAAACTTGCGCAATGTACTCCACCGTTAATTAGCCCCTTTACCGATAATCCCTCCCGATGTCTTCTTCCTACGTCTCTTTATTATATTTTTCTTCTTTTGCATTGAATTATATTTGATTCAATCGTCAGATTTGTCTCTTTTGCGGCTAAAACGAGTAAGAATTAAAACAAAAAAAAAAATTGCGAGTTATAGGTATATCGAATGACTTTCGTTTAAATGTACCGCGAGAAATCGACAATATACCTCTGTACTTTATAATTATATTTGTGTGTATCGAAGAATCCAGACCCGCTGGAATCTGGTCCGCTGCACTTTGTACACGGAGGTTACTGCAGTGGCGCCAGTGTATTTCAATCGCACTTTATTCCGCGACATATGTCCCATATATTATTCCGAATCGTGATGCAGGACGTAAGACCAAACTTAAAACTGTATAATGTGAACCCTATGACCCATCGATAACACGAATGTCATCGAGAGAATTATAGTCGGAATATAGTTGATGTATAGGAAGAGGAGAAAGAAACCTCTTATGCGTTCGGTAAAGAGAAGAGAATATAATGTTTTCGCACCGTTTGGATACAATTCCGATCATTTATCATAGGCGTTATGCAATCCTCAATGAATAAGGTCTTTAAAGGCTCAGTCTTATATACTATATCCATCGGTCCTTATATGTGCCTCTCGTAGCACGCGGCGATAGGATCCATTGTCCGTTAGTTATTATATACGTATATGCGATCAATGACATGCTAATAATAATTAAAACCTCCGTTCGGACATCGACGATCGATTGCGAATTGATTCGGTAAATATTTGACGTGAGATGCTCAGCGAAGAAAAATTTGAACGAATAAAAAATACAAAAATTACGAAAAACAAAAAAGACAGAAGCACCCTGGCGTTTAATCGAGCCTTGAAAATTGTGAGTTTGTAGAATTTAGACGGGCTTAAAGGTTACGGCTGTAATTTTGAAGGCCTTATATATACCCGAACTTGAAAGAAGTGAAATTTAAGAGTCAGAATTGAAAATAGACGAACAGATGGACCGAGGGACAGAGAAAAGAATACGTCGGAGGATCGTAGATATGTTAATAAAACTGACGGCGCATATAAAATAACGTGAGACACTGGACAGCTTCTTGGCATTGAGGTCAAGACTTCGAGTGAAAATAAAAGGAACGATTGAAAATTTCTTGTGCAAAACAAAAAAAAAAAATAAATAAAAAATTTATAAATTCGTCGTCGTTAGATTATTAGTTGGCAATATGTAATTTGTAAACCGGGTGAAATTGAGCTAACTAATTCTATATAAATCATAATCATTAAATTATAGGCGTATGAATTTTTTTTTGCATGAATGAAATATATTTGTAATATTTTAATAAAGTTTCGAAATCCTTTGCAAATTATTTTTCGTATAGTTTCGTGCCGCTGCTGCTGCAGGCAAGAAGTCAAAGTTGAAAGTTCAGAGCGTTGAAGAAAAAAATGTTAATTAATTAAAAAATATAAGTAAATTTAGGCGAAAGAAGGTTGCAAATAAAATATAAAAACGTTAAAAATGAGACACGGGTCTTTTTGCTTGACATAAGAATTTAATTTGTACTTTCTATACAAATTTTGTAATTAATTGCTTTATTACTGACGATTAATCAAACCCGTTGAAGAAAAAAACAAAAATATAACCTTCAACTTTGCCGTAATCAGTATAGTATATAACATGTATCGAATCTTTCGCAGAAAAGAGAAAAAAAAAAAAAAAAAGAAAAACCAACAACGAAACAGAATTCATATTAAAATAACCAAACGATGTTTTGATCGTCTCGTTTGCTGAATATATTTGGAATAAAATGTTGGTGGCATTGTCCACATTGCGGTCAATGCGAGCTTGAGGTCTTTGACATACGAGTATGCGTTGTGTAACAGCGATATGTGATCTGCACTCCAAAGTGATTTGGAATTAAAAATTATGCACGCCACCCGCGACCTACGGACGTTCGTATACGTACCGCAATGCGTATAGAATGAATTTTCAGACTTACATGTATACCATAAAAGAACTTCGTCTAAACTTCCTACTCTTTCGCCACTCACACGATTAGGTCCAATGTGAATATCTGTTTGAGTTTTTCTTTTTTAAGATCAAGGCTATATAATTCATTCCTTTTTTTGTGTTTTTACCTCATTCTTAAGTCACTGCATATCTCAAATCCCTAAACCATATTATTACTTGTCCTCCAAGTATACTATTGCATATTATCGAGGTACAACTAAGTAATCATTAGTTTTCCCGAATCTCATATTTTCACAGACCGTATCCAGATTTTATCATCGAAAGTTGCGATATTTTGATAAATAGTTGATTATAATGATTGTAAAATTTCATTCTACATTTATTAAATCGTTCGAGGATTTTTCTATCAATCCTCGGAAATAACCAGAGCAAAATTTTGGTTTTAAAAGGATATTATATATTCAGCTCGATAATTAAGCTCTTTTAATAATATTTGTAATAATAATTATAATAAAACAACTATTCAAGATTGTTCATTATTCACATTTTCAAAAATTAAGAAAATTCATTTTGGACCACCGTTTCGGAGTTTTTTGCGAAATTATATCGCGGTCGGTAAGGTAGGCCTATAGTATCCTCTTAAATATCGATAAGTAGTTGATGAATAAAATTTTCGAAAGAAATGGGTCAATCAAATTGGTTAAATAATTGAATTGGCTTACACACGTCCGTATATAAGTAGCTAAAACTTGCTTTATAAACGTCGAAATGACACTATGAATTTATGCACACGAAAAAAAACTTTCAGCCCTGCCTAAATTATTAATCATTGATAATTTTAATAATAAGATTAATTAGAGTCGATTACTATCACTAATTTAGAATCGTTACAAAATTTAAGAAACTGCACAGTCCCCGCGTCTCCCTTTATTAAACATTTTGCAAGTTATTGGCACCGATCCATCTCTTTCCCACTTACCATAGAAAGTTGTTTATACTATAAATTTTGAAATCATGGAACAGGCATGATAAATACTATGATTTCTCAGCTCCTAAATGAAATTTCGGAACCTTGAAATCATTTGATTTTGCCACATGTAGATAGTTATTTTAATATTTTTGAATTGGGTCCATGGATTTTGGCGAATATTTATCCGCAATAGGATCAATAAATGTTGGAGATTACAGTTATGCCATATATATATTTATTATGATATAATCGAACTAGAGGATGATGATATTGGCAAACGTTCATAAACCCAATTCAAAACTTTGAAATAACTTTGTACAATATGTGGTAAAATAAAATATTCTAATATTGCAATATCAGTCTAATCTATGAAATTAGCAATCTGTGCTCGTCGTGCCATTCCAATAATTAAAAAATTAATAACAAAGTTTGGTCAAAATTGTTTAACGATCATTTCGAAATCAAAATATCTAATTAGAGGTACTAAGATTCATCCAACAGAAAGCTACCCTTGATTGTTTCCTCCTTCAAGCATGATACACGTTTTATCAGAACCCTATAAGGCTAACTTCTTATGGAAATAGGCTATACTAATTTCTCAGTGCGTCACCCAATTGCCTTTTACGTAATTACCGGGTGCTTACTTAGTGTCGTATACAATTCCTGTTAAACGTGCACAATGTAAATCAACATCTGTTGTTTTAGTCCCACAATAATAACACGCGGTTGACCAACTTTGAAACAGAACTTGTACGACAAGTTCTGTCGTAATACCTAATTATCAAGATTCTTGAAAGCAGAAAATGTAACCAAGAAATTACCTGCCTATACGAGTGTAAAATATATATACATAGTATAATTATAATTAGACGCAAGATTGGCAATCGATTTCCGAAAATTTTATAAACATAAACGAATCCTCAATTAACACAGTATTAATTTAATAATCTAGCATTGCGTGACTCATTCTCAAAGTTATCCTCCTCAACGATTAGATTCGGAGAATTTAGCCAAATTATTTTTTCGTACAAAAATAGGGATTCGTGTTGGCTCTCGTCTGACGCATTAGACATTCTTGAAAGGTGCGTCTGAGTTTGAACGAGCAGCGACGACATGACACTTACAAAAACGAAAGAAAAAAAAAAATTCCAGTTATTTCCGCAGAAAGAATTTTTACCGCTGCACTTTAACCGCTGACGGGTTCAATGACCCACGGAAAAAATTTATCAAAAATACATGTGAGCTAATACTGAGGCGCGTTTAGAGGCTGCTGAAAATCTAAAGCGTCAGCCTTCGTCGGGTATTCAAAATACATAATCAATAATCATGAATATTGATATCGCGACTCGATCCTAGCTCTAACTGGCGCACCGCGAACTAGGTAAAAGTAAAAATGAAATATGCACTTATATCTCGTATGTAATTACAATCTACGCTCTGCTGCACCATTTGTGCAGTGAAGGGTAGATCATGGCAACATCTGTCGACATTTTCGTTAACTATCTACAATATCATTCAAATTATAGATTAAGTTCGTGATTAGTTATAGTTTTGCTTCAAAATTTCCAGTCAAACAGACGAATTTCTTAAACTGAACCGATTTTTCTGTAACGAAATGTAGCCACCAAAGTTAATTCCCGTGAAATAAAATAATTTGTATTAAATTTGGGTTGTCTACTGCTGAACCTGTATGGTATCAGAATGTCAGTAAGACTATAATCCGAAAGTCGAAATTTAGTCACAGATAAAGAAAAGAAGACGTATAAAAGCCGTTTCGATATCGGTTTCGGATCTAGCAAATGGAATAATAGCTAGTTGATTATAGGTCGTACAGTTGATCGGAGAATTGCGTAATTTTGAATCGATTATAAGTGATCGCGTGCCAAAACGTAGTCAAGCGCCCCGAGGTAATCTTGTAATTGTAAATATGGAGTAATTCGACTCGAAGCGTCTTCGAAAGTAGGTATCATATTATAAGACACGTGTACAACGTGTGTATATATTTGCAATTGTCATAAGGAGCTTATACCAATATCGTGCAAAGTATATCCATTTTTGATGATACTTGTAAACATGTGTAACTTTCGTAATATTACAAGCTCTAACTAACTCCTTCACACGTTTCTTTCGCAATATTATTCAACTCCCTTTCCCCATCGCATAGAACGCTCTGATATCGCAAGAAATTAGACACATACACCAATTTGTTGTCGTGACTTCTGAAAAGAAGAAAAGAAAAATGCATACCACTCGAGATTTGGTATTTCTTAAACCGGTTAAAAATTCTCACGTATAATTTTTGCCAAAGTTTCCCACCGGCCGAAACTCGTATAGGGTACCCGTATGTATTCCCTGCGAGAAAGTGTTTCCAGAAAATAAATGAAAAAAAAAAGACACCATTCGCCTATTTGCTTTGCCAGCTTCTTAGCCTCATTGCAGATGCCGCAATGACAATACAGGGGAAAGCTGCAACGTTGCGTATGTTGAAAAATATCATGAAGAGAACAGAAAAAAAAAAAAAAAAAAAAATGGGCATGCCTCATTTCTAAGAATATCGCTATACCAGGCGCCGTTTTAATTGCTCGTATAGCACTTATACCGCTCCGCACATTCCGGGATAAAAGAAACCTGGTAATTAACGCGCAATTCTTTCGTTAATAGATCAAAAGTCAAGGTGAACTCATATAGCAATTTATAATGCGAAAGAACTATGCGAGAGGGATATTTTCGGTCCATGCAATAGAAGGTACCATACCGTCTGGTGACTTCGCAAGGTATCAGACGTGGACACGGACACGGTCATCCCACTCGAGCTGGACTTCAGGTGCAATTCTCACCGTCGTGGTTTGACAATTCACCGATGGATGGCAGCACAAGAGGGTAATTGAATATTGCATGGATTGTACAAGTTGGTAGGTATGTATACATGTCGTCAGAAATACCGTCACTAGAACAGATCTTCATCTCGTTAAATACATGACTAAGTCATTTCGAAGAGGAACGGAAAAAACAAGAAAAATAAAAACATGTTTAAAAATATCACAGGACCATAAAGTTCCAAAATTCTTTATTTTCAATGTCCCCTTTCACCAAAAAAAAAAAAATTGTACTGCAGGATAAAATTTTTTTCTAAGTCACTTAAGAGCTGATCGATATTTTAGGTAGTTTTTTTATTTCATTGGAAACAAAAAAATACTCTAAGATTGACCGAATATTGTAAGTCACAAAATTGACTAAGATGGACTTGATCGGTTTTTTTTTTTTTTTTTTTTCAATGGTTTGGAATGAAAAACCTTGTCAAATTCAAAAAAAAAATGTTATGTTAAATAGCCTTGGTCTAAGATGTCGGAAGTGGACAGAATCTTTTTCAGCTTCAAATTGCTGCCAAAAGTATAACGTATAAAATTTCAAATTCTTTCAGCGACTATATACATTTCAATAAATCGGATGGTCTAATTTTCTAAACCTGTAAAGGTTCGTCTATTTGTACGTTCCACAAAAAGACGTTTTTAAAAATTGATAAATTATTTCTGTTCACGTTAGAGAATAGATCCGGTACCGTGACGTACACGAGCCAGGTATTCCATCGGCCTCATGATAATGAATTCATAATTCAATCCTCTGCGCGAATGGATTGCGGAAGAGTAATCTCAAGCTACAGAATCAGCTGTGATGGTACCGTATAATCGCGTAGCGCGTTACCTTGCAACAAAGATACGTATAGAGGTACAAAATTTTCGCCCCAGGCCTGTTAATGGAAAAATGACGCAGCTTCTAGCTCTCGACATTTATTCGTCTATGATCCTAACGCCTAAACAGAATCTACATGCATAAGAAACCTCAACACATTACAGTCTCACTCAAGAGCCATCAGCACACTCTTTAAAATCTTACAAACCATTTGCAACTGTCGTCTCCTTCTGGCCTCCGCTTTATTTGCTTGCATTCGCCTTCTAGCAAGATAATCGAATGATCTATCTCCACCTAATCCTACGCAAAAGCGCGGGACTTTTATTCTTACGTCTATCGTAAATCTCGTGAAATTTGACTAAGGCTTTGTTTTATTGATGACGAATCGATTCATCGTTTGTTGGAATTCCTTGCCGATTTATGCAGAAATTTGGAATTGACTTTCCTTGGTGTCGCGTGTTAGGTATGAGTCAGCGACTCGTCGTTGAAAAGAACAGTGAGCCCCGGGCTTGAAAAGGACTTCGACTTTCCGTGTGAAACTGGATCGGTCAAGAAGTACATGTCTTTGTTCGAGGAGCTAGCGTGGGTACGTAGTTATGGTAGGTAGTGAAGCGTGAGTCAACTGACATTAAAGTTTTCGACTCGACGACAAAAAATCCTTGCCCTTGCACACGTATGTAACGTACCTACGAGCGGGAAAAATGACTTGAGGCACATTCCAACCAGGTTTAAATTTATGGGTGCCTTACGAGCACACAAACTACCTCTCAGGTCCGGCTTACCTCAACTGAATTAATTAACAACAGAAACCCGAGAATCCGTTGTTTCATACTGGGCATAGGACACGTAAGGGCAAAGAACCCAGAGTAGTGATAAAAAATAACGTTATAACTTCACAGTCAACTTGTTACACTGCAATGGACTTATTATTTCGTTGCCGAATCGATGCGGGTGTCTTTTAAACGTGAATCTGTGGATGGGGGTCAAAATCCCGGAAGCCCAAAACATGGAATACCTGATATTTCGGATATATCGCATCTCTGTGTATAAGACAAAAGAGATACGATGTTGTTAAACCAAATTTTGAGATACGACGTTGTTCTGCTCAGCCGTCGAAGTGTTGCTGCATGAAATAAGATTGAAAATAATCTGAACGTGATTGGCAAATGCATCAAACCAAATTATGTTGCTACAACTCAAATGGACTGATATATGTGACTCGAATCAACGTTGCTCGCTGAAAAAAGAAAAGAGGGTTCGGTTAAATTCGGTCACTGTCTCAGAACGGTCACCAAAGTTCAACGTCACTGCTACTAGATTTTCCCATGTCTATTTAAACAGGAAAAAAAAACATGTTAAGGCCTTATTTAAACTGCTGATCTGGGTCACAGTGACTAGGAATTTCTCTCTAGGGATTAGATTTTTCCTCTTGATGATATGAAACCAAAGTATCATCGATGAAATAACGTCGACGTCATCTTTCACGAGAGTTCAGATATTTATAAGTTATACTACACCGTCTTATTATAAATCTAATATAAAATTTTATATGTTAGAAACAGACGATAGTCTCTGCACGGATAGATGAACCGTGAATGTCAATGCAATTTCTCAAAGGAATATAAAATGTTTAAACCGCGAAGGCAAACCGATCGTATAATTATCGTCAGTAAGTATAGCTGCGCGCTTCATGAATTGTTCCGGTAGTCACGCAAGATTTTTTTCGTTAGAATAATGTGTCACGCTTGAAGAGATCTATTTGAATATTGATTGATTCAAATGGTTTCTTAATTAATTAATAAATAATAGTATAAAATAAAAACGATATAATTTACGTCGTAATTCAAGAATAATTATCGATTAACATTTGATGACGTAACAAAAACATTTAATTATGCAATGTTAACTTCGCACGTTTACTTCCGGCATCCGCGGTATAGGCGCGATCGCCTTGAACCCTCAAACTCGAGCATAATTCTATACACGGATTTTTATTTAAATATTCCATTCACGTTATGGGCGTACGTTATTTTAATTGTGAATTTTTTTTCACTCTTGGAATTAATTACGAGGTCGAATTAACCGAGACTTTGCTAGATATTAATTTACACATTTGTATAGTGAAATCAAATCAGCACATACCTATATGTTCAGGATGTAAAAATTAGACACATTTTCATTTTATTTCACGTAATGTTACCCGCAAAGCATGACGTTAAAGACCCTCACATGTTACATCATGTGGCCACCAAAATAGATCGAAGTGATAGTTCTGTAAAAATGATATACCCAAGTTAACTGTTGACTTAATTTCGGGATCAATTTTAGTTCAAACTGGCTTTAGCTTTCTGAGTTTACTCAATACTGATGTGATTCTAGCGTGAACTAAGATTTTCAAGAAAAATATTCAATTTTAGATAAATTTTCAGATTTCTGAACTTCGTATAGTGAAAAGTACAAAAATTTTGAATTTTTCCGAAATTTTTTACAGCCAAACGAACAAACATTTTTAAGAACTGCTCGTCTGGCCCAAACCTAAGTGTGAGGACTGCAAGTACAAAAAATTATAGATCGATCGGAAGAGTGGTTAGTTAGTTATTAATTCAACAGTTAACCCAATGTCATTTGTACACAACTTACGTCAATCTATGCTGTGCCCACATGATGTAAAATTCAAGGGTCTTTAACACGAAGATTTGTGGATAACATTGCGTAGAAATAACGGCCTGAAACAGGGAATCTGTGTATTGCGTACCTATTAGTTGCCACAATCCCCCTAAAATATGTCGAATTTTTACATCCTGAACATATATCATGCGAACTTATTGAATAACTTTCTAAAAAATTGAAAACCAGCTGGTTTCATTGCCACAGATTTGTTGATAAATGATACAATCATACCTGCACAATTGATGAGTGAATATTCATGAAACTAGAGAATAAACCGAGCACTGAGTCCCACGCACTCGTATATCTATTCCCCACAAGTATATCGTGCAGGGTCCATGGAAACGAGATAAGCACACATAATGCTTCAAGCGTGGGATGGAAGTATAAAACTTGACCTTATGGACTGATTTTACAAGTTTAAAACCGTTGTTATATTATCTGCTATAGATCGTAACGAGAAAAAAAAATGAAGAAATAAAATTCTTTTACACACGCAAGGTTCTGACACGATTATAGTTATGAGTATAAAGTTTCCTATATATAAGCTACCTTATTCGGATTTTCTCTAAATAATAGGAAGTGTGATTCTGTAGGCCAAGATTATTATGAATCGTAATTACAGCTGAGGGATTCGGATTAATGTTTTTGTGCAATTATAGGTAAAAACGTAATCAAACTTAACGAAATACTTGCTATAAAATAGCCAAATAACAAGTTTGGCAATGATTATTAAAAACAAAAGAATAATCCGAAGGAAAATAATAAATTATACAGCTAGAATTTAGACGAAAAATATAGTGATAAATTGAAATGACATTCGTGTCTGAAAACGTAGATAGATACACCGACTTCCGGTATCTGTAGCGTTTCATTCGAGATGAACGCGAATTAACGTCGTAACAAAGTAATAAATAAATTGAAGTAGATAATGAACAACAGCAGAAGTGAATGAAGAGAATCGTAATCATACTTACCCTTGGTTATTAGTTATTACTATCCAATAAATCTTTTCCTATAATAATATTTATTATATAGTTGTTTTCTATTTCTCTTTAAGTCGCATCATCGCTTCGATGCTTCCGTGTAGTACGTAAACTCATTTTTAATTTTTTTTTTTTTTCATTCGAAATAAAATAAAATAACGTGCTGTCTATACCGTCGAATCATCGTCCGAGATCGAAACCACAAACGTCCTGCACCGTCCCCTCTTAGGTTAGCCTTGAAAGCTTACTTACGTTTCTACCTGTTGTTCATATATTGCTGGAAATTTTCTTACAGTAAATAAACGGATCCAGGTATATAACCGACAATGAGATAGAATCTGAACATATTTATGTAGCCGATATATGAGCCGAAAATTAATCACTCCGTCAGTGACCCCCATTGATGGTTTAATTAACGCTGATTGTGATTGACAGGAATCTGATGCATTCGAAGGAGAAACTGCGATCAGCGTGTTCGTAATGAGGATATTAGTCATTTTTTTTTTTTTTTTTTGCAGCCGTCACAAGCCTTGGATATGCATATTATATTGGTGACGTATGCGATCGTCGTATACGTAACGCGATTTTATGGTCGTTGAATGACACTAATAACTGTGCAACGTTATTGGTATATACAGTATGTGTACAGATATGTATATGCATGTACATATAGTTTAGTAAGAGAAAAAGAAAGTGGTGTTATCTTTTAAGATGATCGAAGAAAAGGCCTTGGGGCGTGTTAGAATTTGGTTCTCGGCAACATGTTTGCCGATAGATCGTTGATACCTATGAGATACGTGATGCGTGTTGTTGATAAATTGTCGTAGGATTGTATTTCAGTTACACGCATATATACACCTACGTACATGGTGAGTCTTATCAACGGTCTAGCCTCTGCAGTTGCTATGAAAACATGATTTTTAGGAAGACTGCAAGTACGCAGGTGATACGTGTGTCAGCGTTGAAGTTTACACAAGGATCAATAGGATTTATTGCGAATTAAAATCTGCCTCTGCAGTTCGAGAGGTCCGAAAGATTCCCGCGGCTAAATCTAAGTCGTCGACGTTTGGAGGAAAAATTAATTTTTTTTTTTCTCTATTATCTCCCGATTCGAATTAATATCCTCACTGTATATCAAGTCAATTGCCGTTCTGTAGGAATCATTGATATAATGCCAGAGCGAAAGTCGATTCAATTTCTTCTTTTTCGAATAATTCGGAAAACTGCAATGACTGGATCGATTAGCGACAATTCGGACACAAATTTAATCCTTTCACTTTTTACTGGCGGTTGGATGTTAAAAGACTTGTAATCGAAGCTAGCTTCTAGCATATATGACTGTGACAGACGTTGGGAGAATTTGAGACAAAAATTTCCGCAACCAAAAATTTCTCATTTTTGTTGAAATTATTGAAGAAAAAAATATTGAAATGCCTTTGAAAAAAAACGAACGAAAAAAAAAATATAAAAAATCAGAATACTGCTATCGTTTTGATCTTAAAATTACAGTTTTTCATCATGCAATTTGTGTGAATTTTGTTGAAAATTAAAAAATATGTGACTTTGTTGACACAGCTTGAATAATTCAAACAAAAAAAGCAAACGAAAAACGGTTGAAAGAATTTTTTTTGCTCACTCGTTCGATGGTTTTTTGAGGTAAGAATTATCATACAATGAAATTTAAACAAAATCTGAATAATGGTCAGGGTCACGGCATGAAATGTGGGATATATATATTTTCGAAATACAAGTTTGAGTGACAACATATGAGATCAATTTTCAATAATGATTTTTCGTTTCAAGAACTTTTTTTTAAACTTTTTGGAGCCGTGAACTGATCGAGTTTAAATTTTGAAGGTATACGGTTGGACATTGAGATTATATCGAAAAGAAAACAACGTTAATGAGGAAAAAAAAAAAAAGGAGTTCACTGCCGTCATAAAGTCGATTGGAGAATAATTGTTTCCGGAAAGTTGACCATATTTATGCTCATATACCTTATACATACGAGTACACATGATTTCATAAACAACTTATTAGTTTATCGTTAAAACTTGAAAATAGCCCTAATCATCGAGTTACATAATACCGGCGCTCAACTATGACCGTAAAATCTCTCAAGCCAGCTTTCGTTTGCTGGTAAGTTTATAATTTTACTTTTTATGGGCACGGTTAAGAGACCGGTGGAAAAGTGCCTGCCCGGCCATATCGCACGTCGCCGTTAAAACCGCACGAACCGTTTATAGTATAGCGCGGAATTCTTCGGCTCTTCAGTTCTTTTTTTTCTCTTTTTACCAAAGATAAATAATAAAATATGTTAGAATACCATCGCCCTGAACGAAAGCAAGAGTTGTAAGATCGGACATCTTACGCGGTGATGCGTCGATAGATGCAGCACGTATAAAGTTTACATGTTGTATACGTGGATGCATATAAGCATACAGGTATACCCATGTAATGTATATATAAGGAAAAAGTTGCAATTAACTCCGAGGATCGAGATAAATCAGAATTCCAGATACCCGAAGGACACCAGTAGCTGTAGATAATGCGTATCGATAATTATAATCGACGATCAAAGAGCAATATAAATGATTACTTAGTAATCGTTTTTATATCTCCTTCATTGTTTTCCGTTATTAATCGTGTATTTAATCTTCTTTGATTGATTTCATACTCGTTTTGCTTATTCTAAACTTTTGGTCTTCTCGTACGATTGAGATCTCAATTTTATAAATGGCACCATTCGCGGACAAAGTCGGTATACGTTATAATTATATTGTGGCATCGTACGTATACCTGTAATATATACCTTATAGATGTACACGTATTTATATATATGTATACACGATATAGTGAGCATTTGTCACGACCGTGATTGCAGATTTGCGTAAGAATTGCATCCCGAAGATGGCGTAACTTGCAATAAACTACGGAATGCTGATGATTTAGATTGTGGAAGGTGCAAGGTCTATTGCAAGAAGATTATATCTCGTCCCTCCAACGCGTTAAGATCTATATAATTATCATAACTAACCGTAAATACGACCATTCTTAGGATAATGATATCAGCAAATCTGCATTTACGCTATTATTACACTTATACTTCATTTATATTATACATTTCCCATAATATATACCGACTCGGAATTTAGAAACAAAAATTTTGAGTTTCAACTGTGAAAAAAAGCTACAGAAAAGATATTAATTCAAAATATAGAACATAATTTTTTGCTAGACAAAAAGTGATTCCGAACCCTATAATCAGTTGGGTCCTAAACTGGATTGGTTTCAATTTTGTTTCACCCGATTGATATAGAGCTTCCCTCTTAACGCTTCACAATCCTTTCTCAAACGCAGCTCAATGAATTTGTATATAAATATTCCGAACTTTTGTATGAAGCATAATGATTAGGAAACAGAATTAATCGTCGTATTTTTCCGTGCGAGAAAGAGAGATAGATAGATAGATAGAGAGAGAGAGAAAGAGAAAAGTGAAAATAACAAATTTGTTTGACATTTTTTCCACGGAATTTGAATATTGATATTTTGTAGATTTTTGAACAAAATTATATAGGTATAACGATATCCGGTGACGGTGGAATATATTTTTGTACTGTTATAGAATCATCGGTTATATTAACGTATACCTACAGGAAATGTATTATAGGATACGTAATCAACCTTATTAATGGATCTCGTAGCCTCCGGGTTCTCGAAGCAAGTTTTTGAAACTATATTATATCATTAAAATCGACGATGACTGATATTGATAAAAATTAATATTACGAACCGCGTCCGGTTTAATAAAATCAAATTATGAATGTACCACAGTCGCCAATTCGATTTAGCGATGAACAGCGAGCGATGGTGCAAAACCAAAAAGACTATAATGACATTCAAATTACGTAAAATCGAGCCAAGCACAAGAATACCTGATTCTTGAATATCATGAATTGAATTCTGAGAGCTGCATATATCTAACCGACTCCTCCTTAGTTAACAATAACAAAATGAAACAAAAAAACAAAATAAAATGAAAAATTCGAAGGTAGACGTACAATACCTGTTGAATTTCGGTTTTTTATTTATACTGTTACAGAATCCGGTTACTCTGTCAAGGTTCAACAAGTTTTTGCTGAATTTCGAGCAAAGGCGTGGTTATTATGTACCTTATACTCGAAAGGAATGAGTAATCCTTAAAAAAATTTGTTTTGGTATTTGTAATCAGCTTATTATTTCATTAAACATTTTTATTCCGTCTCGGATGAGCAATAACGAAAGAAAAAAGGGGCAGAAGAGGGGGGGCGACGGGGACAAAAAATATACTGAAACATAAAATTGGTGAATTTGTTTTAAATCGATCGCTGATTAGTTTACAAATTATAAATCGTATAAAAATGAAGAGAAAAACCGCAAAAGAGATGAATAAAATCTTTAGGAATCTCGACTCGTAACATATCTGTCATCTCATTATACCGGACCCACTGCATCTCACTGCACTTGGTAGATTATTATTAATTAATAACTCTGCCGAGTTGTATACTGCATCTACCGAGACAACCTTGCCCTACATATCGATGAAATATTTTTACCCTCGACTTATTTCAATTATTATTAACTTTCCCGCTATATGTAATCTCATTCGTTACAACCTGGAATCAATTCGTGCAGTAATGACATCCTATACGCTCAAATGTCTCAATGATTACAGTATATACCTACCTGCGTTACATACATACATTTACGTATACATATATACGTACATACGTATATATGTGTAACAATCATTCAAGTGATCTGAATAATTGCTCATTGCACTAATTGCAGCACACCTTTTCTGACGAAATAAAAAAAATATACAAATACAAATATTCTAACAAAGCTAATTCTCATACGTGATAAATCAGTTCCGCAACGTAATCTGATTTACATTTTCAATGGAATTTTGTCTCAAGTTATGTATACTGTATCTTATAATCAAATTAAGTCGTAGGTTGAATGTCGCGACAGAAACAGGTAAAGTAATAAAAAACGGAAAAAGAAAAAGTATAAACTGTAATAATGACTGATCGTAACGCGATCGATGGAGATGTATACGGCGATGTCCGGTTCGCGAGAAAACTGCGGGTTTATAAATACATGCGGGATTTTTAACTGTATAATGTGACTTACGAGTGCAGTTTTTGAATACATATGTATATTGTATATACCTACGTAGGTGTATGTATACTGTAATACTGTATGTATATACGCAGTATAATAAATATAATTTAAAACAATTATAGAAATCGTTGAGCAACCGAGTAAGGTTAAGGCCTTGCGACATGGGGAAGGTTAAAATGACACTGGGCACATCAAAGACATCAATAAGGAAGAAATTATAATATAATATATCACTGTTGGTTATCTTAGAACTTATCGTATGTATATACCTACATACTATAATGAGGCTAGATGCATTGTTCGCTATGGAACTATTACCAAGATCATAATAGTTGAAAGCAGCCTCTGGCTTGCAATGTCAAATTTACCTCGTGGGGGAAGAAAGATTTAAGAAAAAAAATAAATAAATAAAATCTCCCGGAGGCAAATTATCTCATGTGTTCGGATTTACACACACGTATACGTTTATAGTAGCTATCTAGCGACAGATCTTTATATGCAAATATAAAATTTTGCAACGAATGAAATTCAGGTTATCGAAAATCCTGGCAAATTTGCAACTTCATGGATTCGAAACTATTGCCGAGAATTGATTTGAGAAGAGCAGAAAAAAAAAATTTCATACTTATCATTGCATTACAGTGTTATCGCAAACTTCGTTTCGAAAATTGTGGAATTGCTCTTTTTTCCGCAAAACGAATGAAAATATTAATATTTCACATCACTTTTTATTTCCATAGCTGAGAACAGCGAAGCTTTTTTCAAATTTCTCGACTGGTTCTTCCTGAATTAAGTTTTATAATCTCACCAGACATTTGTAATAATACCGCCTTATCGAATCTTTTCCTTAAAAGCGAAACGAGTATTTGAAAAATGCCCATAATATTTTCAGTGTTCAAGGTACGTGCATATTATCCCTTTAATTAATTCAATATAGTGACTCCGCAGTATGATTATGCAAGAAAGTTATGTATTTACATACGTATGTACGTATAGCTAGACACGAACCGATGAGCGAACAGATAATCATCAATCTTTCGATAATTATTCCTTTTTTTTTTTTTTTTTCTTCAAACAAAACACCAAACGGCATTTTTTTACATTTTTTTTGCTCTCTTGGATTGCATCCACTTACTATTTCACAACGATTAACGACACGAAACGGTATATTAACTGCACATAGTGAATCCATAGAAATATACAGCAAAAAATTTTTTTTTTCCTTTTGATTTTTAATCGAATTACGGTCCTGACATACTTGTCCTAAATTCAAGTTAGCAATAGGCTTTTTTCTACTCGGTAAAATCTGAGGAATTAACCTTTTTGCAACGCACTGGCCAATCGACCTGGTCGAAGGTAAAAAGAAAAAAACAAAGAAAAAAAATTTTGCGAGTGATAATTATAATAGCCGAGGATTTATTCGGTCGTGGCTAATGTCATGGCCTATTTTGGGTAATATTTTGGCTACCGGTTCAAGGCCTGACGGGATAAGATCGGGATCTGATCAGATCAGATCCGATCGGATCGGGTCGGGTCGTGTCAGCGAATTTCTATTAGCACATAGGACGACGTATCGATCGTAGATCGTGATCTAGTCGTTACAACGATTATTAAAGGTTAATCCACTTACCCAGGATGAGAATACTCCACGCGGTTTGATATTTCGTTTAGTTATTAAACTTATAAACCGCGTGGGTTTAGCAGAAGGTAGATATTTCACTCACCTGAAACAAATAAATACATAAATTATATACGGATATATAAAAAAAAAAATTAGATAAATATTCTATCGTTGACAGGATAAAAAAAAAAATATATATATATTTTTTTTTTCTTTGATCACGTTATGAAATCACGTAATATATTTCTAAGATTGGTAAATATAGTTGAACGATCTAATGAAGCTCTTTACAGGTATGATAAGTAGCGTAAAAAAAATACCCATCAAATAATTTCGTTGTATAGAATTAAATACATGAACTCATCGTCAGTCAAGCTTATTATTCCAAGAAAGTCCGAAGTATCAATTATTATTTAGGCATGAGATATTTTTTCCTAAAACATCTACTCGCTTTAGCGATAAACACTTCTACTGCCTATAATTGTTAATCTAAGTAGCTGTACAAGCAACACAAACCCGGATTCTGATGATATATACGTATTTATTTTCACAAACATTTTTAGCGAAGAATAAAGACTTCAAGGTTTAAATATTTACGAAAATACATAAAATTAGGAAATAGATATATTTTATTAGTATATACAAATTTTTACATTTTCAGGAATTTCATAGCATCGTTTTTATATAGTTTCAAGAAATCTATTTAAATTTTTCTATCTTTATTCCCAGTCATGGAATATTCTAGAAAAAATAGTAAAAAACGTGTTACGTCGTAACAAAAAGAAACAGTAAGATAGCGTATGCAACATCAATCTTTAATATTAACATATATTTAAGCTATCTTTATTAAATAATTTCTATAGCCACGGTGAATCATAAACCGTCTGCAATTTCTATATTTCGAGGAGTACATTTGGCGACCAAATGTGCAGCCATAAAACTCAAAATTTCCGATTTTTACAACCTTACCTACGGGACTTTCAAGGGTTTTTTCCTCTATTGTTCAGTCACGTTCTTTCGAACGTATGTACACGCATAATTATTCCTAGAAGGGCCATGTACGGAGTTCCCGCTTCTATGTATAAACCTTTCCGCCAAATCCTCTCGACCAATCCTAAAAACTAACCAATCACAAAAATCAACCAATAAGAAAAATCCACCAATTAACAAACTCCTACACCCCTCCACTTTTCCAAATTCCTACCAATTTTCATTTCAACTAGCAATTAAAAAGTCAGTTTTAACTCCGACGCTCAACAAATACAGAACAAGGAAAACCACATACAAGAGCAGTCGATAGCATATTTCATTTAGTAATAATAACTTTAACCATTTTTGTAAATATCAGGCAGTGTAAATAAAAAATAACTTCAAACGTGATACGGACATCTTCGATATCCCTATTATTCATATCTCTGAATAACTTAAACTTAACTAACTACGCAATATTAATTTGGCGCGTAGTCACAAGGCCGAGATCGAACCTCGTCTCGGACCCGACATTTATGGTCCTTCGAGCCGGATAAAGAAGAGTCGCATACTACAATCAAGCGTCACCGGAATGTGAAACAATCATTCGAACAAGTGACAAGAAACATCATCTTCACTGCCAAGATACTGCAACAAACAAGAAACTACAATTGACAACCGTCAACAAAATCACACTACGAAGTACGAAGCAGTCAAGGGACAGCAGTCCCAGAAAGGGTCATCTTAGCCCAGTCAGGTAGTCGCCGCCCGCAATTCAACGTAGACCCCTTCAACAGAAGCCGATGGTCACGCTAGACCGTTTCACCCAGGGCAGCAGGTCAAATCTACAACCCTTCTTCATGGGAATCATCTGAACGTTACATCAAGTCAATAAGGAGTCAGGTAAGCTCCAAATTAATAAATCACCGTTCCTATCTATCACCATCTCCTTCCCTTCCATCAAAATCTGTAAGGATCAAACATGGCTACTCTAGCTTCACTAACGACAAAGCGCGGTACATTGAAAACTCAATTGACAAAATTCAAAACCTTCATTGACCAAGCGTCAGTTACCGAAACCGAGACGACAATCGAATCTTTTGAAATTGAAGCACGTTTAGAAAAATTGTCCGGGGTTTTCGAAAAATTCTCTGAAATACAAGCACAAATTGAGGAGCAAACCCAGGATGCAGAACACAGAGATTACGGTTCAGAATTCGAGAATACTTATTTCCAGTACGTCGGAAAGGCTCGTCGCCTAATGAGTTCCCTAAACGATCAATCTAGCAATAATTCATCTCTTAGAACGGGCCACGAACCACGATACACTAATAACGTAAAACTACCTAAACTAGAGATTGAAAAGTTCAGTGGTGCCTACGACAAGTGGCGAGGTTTCTACGACACGTTTGATGCAACGATTCACAAGAACAGAGATCTATCAGATATCGAAAAACTAAGCTATTTAAGAAATCTCCTAGTAGACGAAGCCGCTAACGTCATTAAATCACTAGACACTTCAGGAGAGAACTACGCGATAGCAATAACGTTATTAAGGGAGCGGTATGATAATAAGAGGGTCATAGTGCATAAACATCTAAAATCCTTACTTGAGCACCCGCAAATCACAAAATCCTCAGCTTCGCTGCTACGCCAATTTCTAGATACAATTAACACGCATGTAAGGGCATTGAACGCGCTCGAGCAGGCAGTCGACAGTTGCGAATCATTATTCATCTATCTCATGACATCAAAGCTAGACAAGATTTCGCATCTCGAATGGGAAAAAACTCTAAAGACTACAGAAATTCCGTCAACGAAACAATTTTTAGCATTTTTACAAACACGGTGTCACATATTAGAAGCAACAGAAATAAATTATTCCAATTCACATGAATCCAAGGGTAAGAGCGAGAGCAAACCTATACATAAAAGGGTAAATGGTCAACAATCGTATGTAGGATCACAAGCGAATCAGTCGTGTCCGATTTGTAATCAATCGCACTTAATTTATTCATGCGAAACATTTCGGAATCTTTCAATACGCGAACGTAACGACAAGGTCAGACTACTGCACCTCTGCATTAACTGTTTAAAAAAGGGTCACTCGGCAAGTGCCTGTCGCGCAGGGGGTTGCAAACGATGTCAGAGAAAACACAGTACACTCTTACATTATAATTCACAAGCAAATCCAACAGTCAGTAGTCCGCAGTCGAGCCAAGAAAACAATACAAGCTCGTCAAACAATGATCAAGCTATCAGCACAAATACGAATCAGACAACAGGCGTCACATCGATGCAGGCCTGCATGCAATCTGAAGTATTACTATCAACCGCGAGAGTAGGTATATGCGACCAGCAGGGAAAAGAAATTAGTATCAGAGTACTTCTTGATCCAGGATCACAAACAAATTTTATAACTGAAAGATTAGCTGCACAACTCAGATTGCCAAGACAATCCATAGACATACCTGTAAGTGGGATTGGGCAGATACAAACACAGTTGAAACATTCAATATTTGCCACAATCAAATCTCAATTCACACAATTCGAATCAAGACTACAATTTTTGGTGTTACCTCGGATCACAGGACTATTGCCGACACAGCAGGTGCGGCGAAAGGAGCTAAGCATTCCACAAAATATTCAATTAGCAGATCCAGAGTTCCATCGACCAGCAGAAATCGATGCATTAATTGGCGCTGAATTATTTTATAATCTACTATGCATAGGACAGATTAAATTAAATCAGTACGGAGCCATCCTACAAAAGACAAAACTAGGCTGGATAGTATCAGGCAAACTATCCAACTCCACACGATACACACACGTTAGCACACATCACGTTACGACAAACTTAGACGATCAATTAGACAAATTCTGGGCAATCGAAGAATTGCCAGAACAAAAACTATTGTCACGCGAAGAACGGGCATGCGAAAAACACTTTGTACAAAATACCAAACGTGAAGAATCAGGACGATTTGTAGTTAGCTTGCCGTTCAATGAGAAGAAGAAAGAGCTTGGCAACTCATATCGGTTAGCACTCAAACGGTTCTATGCACTAGAAAAACAACTAGATAAAAATACGACATTAAGAGAACAGTACACAGAATTTCTACGCGTCTATGAACAATTACAACACATGTCCGAGTCTCCAGATCCGGTCAACACGCAGGAAGGCTACTATCTTCCACATCACGCGGTGATAAAAACCGATAGCATCACGACCAAGGTACGTGTAGTATTCGACGGGTCCGCTAAATCAGATTCAGGAGTTTCGCTAAATGACACACTCATGGTTGGCCCTACTATTAAAGACGACATATATCAACAAATCATGCGATTCAGGTTCCATAATTTTGTACTGATGGCTGACATAGAGAAAATGTATCGACAAATAAGGGTAGGCGAAACAGATCGAATTTATCAAAAAATTTTATGGCGAGAAAACCCGAACGAACCAATCCAAACATACCTATTAAACACCGTGACTTACGGCACAGCCTCAGCTCCATTTCTAGCAACCCGCGTGTTGCACAAACTAGCTGAAGACGATGGCGAACAATATCCGTTAGCAGCAAGAGCCTTAGTAAATGATGTATATGTAGATAATTTTCTCACAGGAACACAAACGTTAGAAGAAGCAGAATCATTGAGAAACGAATTAGTTGAAATTACCAAACGGGGAGGATTCAACCTACGCCAATGGTCCTCAAATGAGCCATCGTTAACAAATGTTTTTAAAGATCAAGCTTCAGGCGAATCACACTTATTACTAGATTCATCAAACACGATAAAAACATTAGGTATACATTGGAACTCCAGACAAGATGAAATAACGTACTCAGTTAAGACCAACGAAAGGATAAGTAAATTAACAAAACGGATAATACTATCACGAATCGCACAATTATTTGACCCGTTAGGACTACTAGGCCCAATAATAATCACCGCGAAGATTATGATGCAAGAGTTATGGAAATTAAAAATCGACTGGGATGAAACGGTCCCACAAGACATTCATACTGCTTGGAATACGTTCGAGGATCAACTAAAACAAATAAACTATTTCAAGGTTCCACGTAAAATCATTATGAACAATTACACTAGCATAGAATTACATGGATTCTGCGACGCAAGCGAACGGGCTTACGGAGCATGCATATATATTAAAACAAGCAACGATCTCCAATCACCCAATATACAATTATTATGCGCTAAATCACGCGTCGCTCCACTCAAATCGATTTCATTACCACGTCTCGAGTTATGTGCAGCACTCTTACTAACCAAACTTTACGAATCGACAACCCATGCGTTAAAAATCAAGTTGGATCAAACATTTATGTGGTCCGATTCTACTATTACACTACAATGGATCAAAACACCGCCTCACACATTAAAAACCTTTGTCGCGAATAGAGTTGCTGAAATACAACGCATTACAAAACCAATTAACTGGAGACACGTACCGTCGCAGGATAATCCTGCTGATTTTATATCAAGAGGACAACAGCCCTCAGAATTTTTGAACAACCACATCTGGTTAACTGGACCGGGTTGGTTAACAAGTGAAGAGACTTCCTGGCCCACAATCGAAATACCATCAGGCGAAATTCTCGAAAAACGCGTATCACAATCATTATTAGTGAACAATCAGGAATTAACACAAATATTTGAGCGAAGTTCATCAATGACGAAATTAGTTCGCGTAATAGCATATTGCTTTCGATTTATAACAAACGCACGAGATAGGACACAGGGCAAGGGACCACTCACAACGCATGAACTCGGACATGCACACGATGTCATTATAACAAACATACAGGGAGAATTTCACACCGAAATCAAGGCGCTGAAACTAAACAAGCCAATTGACTCTAGGAGTCGACTACTAACACTAACACCCTTTATGGACACCACAGGTATACTAAGAGTTGGCGGACGATTACGAAATGCAAATCTGCCATACTCGCAGAAACATCCGATTCTGTTACCCAAAAATCATCACGTCACAAAAATTATCATTCAAGGCGCACACAAAACCAACTGGCACGCAGGCACGCAAGCTACATTATCAGCGGTCAGGCAAAGGTACTGGATTTTAGATGGCAAAAACACAGTCCGTAGAGTCATACACAGTTGCATCAAATGTTTTCGCGCTAGGCCAAAGGAATCTCAATATTTAATGGGCAACCTACCGCAGAGTAGAGTAATTTTAACTAGACCATTCACAACTGTAGGAGTTGACTACTGTGGACCATTTTATGTAAAAGAAAAGCGACATCGCAACCGTAACAAGTTAAAAACATATGTTTCCATATTTGTGTGTTTTGCTACAAAGGCCATTCACATGGAAGTCGTAAGCGATTTGTCCACCGAGGCATTCCTTGCAGCTTTCCGCAGATTTTGTGCACGACGGGGTAAACCTCGGACAGTTTACTCTGATAACGCAACGAACTTTGTAGGGACAAAAAATGAACTTAGGGATTTGCAACAGCTAATTGATTCAGAAGCACACAAGCTGAGGGTACAGAACGAATTGGTCAATGAGGGCATTACCTGGCACTTCAGTCCACCAAGATCACCTCACTTTGGGGGATTATGGGAGGCTGCTGTGAAATCATTTAAACATCATTTCAAAAGAACGATAGGTGATACATTATTTACATTCGAAGACTTGAATACATACGTAATAGAAATCGAGGCCATTCTAAACTCACGTCCTCTAGTTCCTCTTTCCTCAGATCCCAACGATCTTCAAGCCCTAACACCCAGTCACTTCCTCATAGGTGATTTATTAAAGAGCATACCGGAACATGATTTCCGAGACACGAACTCGAACAAACTGTCGAACTGGCAACTTGTTCAACGAGTCAAACAGCACTTCTGGACAAGATGGACCAAGGAGTATATCAACGAGTTGAACACACGCAGTAAATGGCTACGCAACCCAACAAACAATTTGAAAAGCGGAACACTAGTCATTCTCAAGGAAGACAACCTTCCACCACACCAGTGGAACCTAGGGCGTATTGTCGACATCCATCCAGGAGCCGATAACATCATCCGAGTAGTGACAGTGAAGACAAGTAAAGGACTCTATAAGCGTAGTGTTAAGTTAATTTGTCCACTACCATTAGAAAATCCTAACAATGTATAAACCATAAGTTAATTCCAGTCATTTAAGCATTGCATTTAAGTTATCATACTCAGATTTAATCATTTGTAAATTCATAAGTAATCAAAACCGGGAAAATACTCCCCGAAGCAGTCATGTTGAACAAACTAGTTCAAGGGGGCCGGCATGTTACGTCGTAACAAAAAGAAACAGTAAGATAGCGTATGCAACATCAATCTTTAATATTAACATATATTTAAGCTATCTTTATTAAATAATTTCTATAGCCACGGTGAATCATAAACCGTCTGCAATTTCTATATTTCGAGGAGTACATTTGGCGACCAAATGTGCAGCCATAAAACTCAAAATTTCCGATTTTTACAACCTTACCTACGGGACTTTCAAGGGTTTTTTCCTCTATTGTTCAGTCACGTTCTTTCGAACGTATGTACACGCATAATTATTCCTAGAAGGGCCATGTACGGAGTTCCCGCTTCTATGTATAAACCTTTCCGCCAAATCCTCTCGACCAATCCTAAAAACTAACCAATCACAAAAATCAACCAATAAGAAAAATCCACCAATTAACAAACTCCTACACCCCTCCACTTTTCCAAATTCCTACCAATTTTCATTTCAACTAGCAATTAAAAAGTCAGTTTTAACTCCGACGCTCAACAAATACAGAACAAGGAAAACCACATACAAGAGCAGTCGATAGCATATTTCATTTAGTAATAATAACTTTAACCATTTTTGTAAATATCAGGCAGTGTAAATAAAAAATAACTTCAAACGTGATACGGACATCTTCGATATCCCTATTATTCATATCTCTGAATAACTTAAACTTAACTAACTACGCAATATTAATTTGGCGCGTAGTCACAAGGCCGAGATCGAACCTCGTCTCGGACCCGACAAAACGAATAACGAAAAAAAAAAAAAAAAATGGCTCGAATCGTTAAAATGATATTACAAAATAACGGTTCATTTACATACGATGGAATGTTTCACAGGTATTACACGTAGCCCGTTGAAGTCTCATTGAGTAAAACGTGCAAATGCAAATGTATAAGGAAAAATAGCGTATAATTCGTTCATTCATTCATTCATTCGTTTAGAATTGTTCAAAAACACTTTCGAGTATGATTGCGTAACTGAGGAAGCGAAGTAAAAATCGAAAAAAAAAAGGGGAACGAAAAGTGTTACGAAATATCGCAGTGACATTGCCTCCGCTACCGCATGACAAAGCAATAATTTTGTTAGTAAATTTTTACGACTTTTTTTTTTTTTAATTTTTTCATATATAGTACGATACAGCCACCCGTTTAGATCAACTGTAATAATAATTCCAGTCGAAGAGATGAAGTGCAAAATCATTCTTACAACTAGAGGGTAAAGGCCGCGAACTATATGGCCACTTTAAATTCGCCGCTTTAACCCGTAATGTCCTGGGATGTATACGTGTCTTTTCAGAAGACAAACGGCCGTTGAATAGCCAAGAGAAACATGGAATGCAAGTTGTTCAAGATGGTTACTTATGCATTTATGTATGTATATACAGTCCGGCTCACAAGTCTTTCTTATGCATGCCAATTAGATATATATACTTCAACTGCAATTTTCACAACTTACATGTACCGGGTTAATTTATATTATTAATTGCCGATGATTCAAAAATTTATAGAACAGAAAAACTTCCTAAACTCTTACGTTTGAGAAGAGATTTTGAAGCGATAAGGCCGTAGGGCCTGATACGGCTGTTAGTATATGAAGTGTATTTTTCATTTCTTTTGAAATGGAAGTTGCTCCCATCATAACAAATTTTTCAAAATTTTCCGATCCTACAGATCAAAATAGCAGCTAAAAGTTTTGTTTGATTTTTTTAACGTAGCTGGAATTTCGACAAAAAAATTCGAGGATTTTTTGGCCATTTGCTGAACAGCTTTTCAAGCTTCGGTCACTTTCCGTTCGTCACCGTATACGTTTATCTCTAAAAATTAATACTAAAAATAAATGTGCAATATCCAACGAGAGATAGTGCAGAAAAAATAAAATAAAATACTGCAACAATCTGTCAAAGCGGCCTTGGTTATTATCCTGGTCCACAGACCCAGTTGTTTAGCTATAAACAAGACGTACGATCTAAACAATTCGGGTATTTATCAATTGACATCATCACAGCGATATCGGTACGATCACATGTTAATAACATCCGTTACGGACTTTCTTCGTCCTACCGGAGCTGATCACCTTCACGCAAATGCCAACCGGTGAATTTAGGCTGTTTTAATATATCTTAAATAACAACAGCATCGAACTGCACCTATTCAACAAAAACACTCGAGTGATTGATCGTATAAAAATGTCAGTTAAAAACTGAATAAATATATTTTCGCTTTCGACTACTAAGCCCGGTGTTTTTAATTGCGCGCTTTTTTGAGCAGAGACAATTGAGTGAAAAAAAAAAATTGAAATACATGTGAGAGAAGCTGTCGCGATTAAAGATTAATCATCAATGACGTAAAACACGTATGTATGTATACCTCCATACGTGGGTAGACAGTAGAAATTCATAAACGCAAAAGTGACGTGGATTAGAATGCATCCCAATTAACTATGGAAGAAAAAATAAGCCCGGAGTCGGTACGGTGTATAAGACGAGTAAATATTTCACACAATTAACTCTAATATATAGTTCCAGGACAGATATTATCTGATCGTAGGATTTCCTGCAACGATGCAGGAATTGTGGTTTGTTATATCAAGTAAAGTTTTCATTCGACGAAAATGCGATATGATTAATTAAGGAGAGAGCGAAGAGCAGCGATATAAGTATAGTTATGTTAATTAAAAATGCGGTATTAAATTGTACTTATAAATATATATATAAGAAGCGAAACACTTCCGTAATGCAATTAATTGGAACGGGGAGAGAAGAGTTAATAAAGTACGGATGCTGCAGTTAATCATAAGAATATATTCACAGCGATTACATCGAATACGTAACACGTTTTAAAAACTACGATTAATAAGAATAGGAAGCATCAAATAATAACACAATGTGGAAGGGAAAAAAAATTAAAAAAAAAAACCCAAAAATTACATCTACATTTTTAGCCCGGCGTGTGGTAATTATTTCGTATTTTTTTGGCGCTCAACTTCAGGACTTTGAACCATCGCCCCGAGGCTCGTTTATAATAGGCGTTTGACTATATAAATAACTCTGAACCTATCAATCGATATATAGCAAAGTGGTTTATAAAACTGTAAATTAAATCCTGCCCAGCAGCAATGACTGGAAAATTGGATGACTCTTGTAGCTAAAATTCTGAGGAACGGAAAAAACTTATCCTGAATCCTGCAGAACGAGAGACACGTCATTTTCAAGTCGTAGGTATACGCGAGAAGGTTCATTCCGGTATGTCAGTGTCTTCGCAAATTACCCGCAACGTTCCTCGAACGTAATTATCGTACTTACTCACCATATGTTTTTTAACGTCAATTCAGGGAAACTGAATCCATTTAATGGAACTAAAGATAAAAATTTTTGAACAAAAAAAACGAGTTCTTACCTGTACGTCAAAATATAATCGCTCAATTCGCGAAGTATCAAGCAGCTTCGATCAATCTTTTTATTTTCTGTATCCTGGTGGGCTGAGCCAGCGATCTTATTGACCTCCTCAAGTTCTACCAACGTTCGATATGAAAGCCCGGATTAATAAGACCAGAGATTTTTTAGCATTTTATAAACCGAATCTGCTGGATCGGTTATCCGACTACCTATATCCAGGCTGGTTGAGATATTGAAAAAACCCGACTTCGCGCAACCGATAATATTACTGAACAAGTCCGATTACCATAATAGGTTCCGGGTATGGATATAGTCGGCTGGTTATTTTACCTTGTTCCTCCTTTACCCTCTGCTCGGACTAACTCCGGATAAAAGCTTACGTGGCAACTAACACCAAGGGCAATCCAGACTCGACTATACACCCCTTTATTAGCATATCAAGCATGGGCATACCTGTATCGATAGTTATCGATATTCTCCGAGCGATTTTATTCGACGTTTCGAAGTCTTTTTCATCGGAAGCCAGTTCGTCAAATAAATTGATACGGAAAAATTCAGTTTTTGCACATTTTTAATCGACTCTTCGAAACGCCTTTCGCTTTCTGTCGAGGGTTTGCAATATTGATGGCTGTTGGTAATTACAATGCCATCAATCAGTTCTTTGTCTGTCAAGAAACGAATGTTTCGATTAATTAATTTACTGCAATAACGAAACAATTTTAATTTCCCTTGTAAACGTTATGCATAGCTATATATACTCGGGGTTCTCCCGGCCCTCGGCAGTTGTGGTTATATGCAATTTTATTTTTTATTTTTCATTTTGTTTTTTTTTTTCACTGCAAGCCGAGATATATCCTCCGCAGATAAATATAGCCCCGGAATACGAATACAGAAGATAATATGGTAAGTAGGTAGGCTGATATGAACGTATGTAACTACATGTATGTAGAAACGTGTGAGTAAGAGAATAAGCGATAGTAAAACGAAACGATTTATGAAAAGGGCAACCCACGCACAATCTCTCAACGATAATTCTGCAATGTACGTCAAGTTAAGGCGAAACTGCAATTATCACGGTCGTCTTACGTTCGCTCTCAATTAGATAAAATGAGAATAGGTTCAGTTAAGTTAGTCGTTAGATAAAAAAAAAAAAAATAGATAACGCGTGCGATGGTAAGACAGAAGTGCATTTGCATCATTAGTCATAAATATGATAAGACTTATCTACACGACGCGAGAATCAAGAGACTCGTCTTATCTATCTTAATTCGTCTTTGCAGAATCTACTCGATGAAGCAGCTTTTTTATTTTTGCATTATTTTTGGTAATTACCGGCAATTGCAAAATTTACATTAGCGTCCATTACATTAGCGTGAAAATATTCAGCTGCCACAATTTTTCCAGACCAGTGGTACTTGTCCAAATACTATCGCCAAAAGATGTACCAAAAATTTATTTGCCAGAACGAATTTACAGGATGAAGTAAACAGAAGTAATATCCATATATGAAAGTTTCTTTTTTATATATATAATTTTTCGTTAAATACTAATTACACCTGTGTAATCAGCCTTTCAAATATTTTCTTTCATTGAACCTCCGTTTACCCCAATTGACTCAAATATTCATTGATAATATTTTTTTTAATTTTCTTGTCCAGGTCCCCGGGATAGATTTTTCCGAATATATTCAAAAGAATTTTCTTTCTTATCATTCCACCGAAAAAGACAAAAATTACCACAGAAAACAATTTTTTTATATATAGAAATAGTGCGTGAAGATTGAAATTTATGGTGAAGTGTCCAGGAATCAGATTTTTTTGCTCATAGTTATCGTAAAGTTTAGGAAAGAACGGCAGGACAACAAAGAAAAAAAAAATTGGAATATAAATTGTACATAAATCTGCATGCTGGATCTCAGATTATAAATAATTATAGTATCGGGGAATTAGTATTTCATTGTTAAGAGGAAGCAACCGGCGTAAGTATGCCGTAGGTAGGTAAGGTGGGTAATTAGAAATTTTTCTGGTTTTTCAGTAAAAAATGAATGAATAAAATAAAATGAAATAAAAATAAAAAATGAAGAGTAAGAAGGAGGAAAAAGCGGTTTGCGTCTCGTGCATCTCCGGGATGCCGTGCCACTCTGCGCGGTGGTTCAGGGTTGAATCAAAATAAGAGTAAAAGGATCAAGAAAACTGCCGAGTAACTGTTTGTCATGCGAAATGTACCTACGCGAAACACGTTTCTCACCGCTCCTTCTCGGACTCTCTGAACTCTCGATGACTATGACTGAACTCAACGTTTCGCAAAATGAATCTTTTAGATAAGATCCGACACGCACATTACCCTCAACAACTATAAAAAACGCTAACCCCGACTAGGCGGGATCAAAAATTTAACCAAAATTATGTAGATACCTGCGTATGACCGTCATACCAAATAAACTTCCTGAGATCCAGACAATGTGAAATAATTTTGATAATTCCTTCGCTTCTTCTCAGTTCAAAAAACTTGGGTTTTCTGTGCATTTGGATTCCGATTCATAAATTTTTGAGGATTGAATTTTGTTGGGATTGTGGAAACGTTTCGGGAGGAATCGGTGAACTTCCTGACTAATAAATCTGTAAATCCAATTAGAGAAACTAAAAATTGAACGTTAAGTAACGTCTGTTAATTTCAATTCTAAACTTTCGTCCATTGCAAAATCCTCGATGTAATCAGTTCCTAATTTGCAATATTCACTACCGAAGACTTGGACGAGGTGAAATTATGAAACGATGCCCACCGGACACCGATATCACTGTCAATATTGACAAGCGGCTAATTCACATAGTGCCTGGTTACGATTCAGCACAGAATTGCAATGATCGACCCATCCGAACGCCTCGGGGCTACTAATTAGAATTCAAAAACTGTAAATACACTAGAATTTCCTGGTTTTATACAGATTTATCAAAAGTTTTAACGACTTTGCAGAAATTAACTGTATCTACCTACAGCTGACCAGAAGAAAAAAAATTCGGCGAATGGATTCGACTGCGTTAAAAATATGAAATAAGAAATGAGAAATAGGAAAGCGAAGATTTTGCGAAAATTGTTCGAACAAGAAACCCGCAGTACCTTGAAGATCTTGAGATCTTGACTCGATACGGAAATATCGATAAATATATGATAGTCGGTATATTCCGCGATCAATATTTCGTGACGTCAAAACATTGTTATATCCTCGACGTGCGCATGACGTACAAGCGAACAATTAACCAGTAGGTACTAAAGGATCATAAGGAAGCAAAAGTACCGCAATGCAACCGTCTGCGGGATATATGAACGATCGAGTCGTACTCAATTGGTTAACAATAAAAGTCAGAATATAAACTGAAATACGTCTGAGGTCATCGACAATTGCACACCATTAAGTCCGTAATACAACATAACATCACCATAAACTGTAATAAACTTTGAATTACCCGAACAATTAAACTATTCTCATATAAGAAAATATTATTTGAAAGAGTAAAAATTTCACTCAATTAATTGGATATTTTTTCAAGTGAAATGAAATTAAACTGCACTTTGCTGCAGGTGATCTTGCTGCCAAACACATCAGTTTTTGCATATTTTGCAGTCTGTTATTTATTGCAGACTCGGTGCAGGTTACCTTGAGTTACCAATCAGTCCGGGCGTTACTTGCCCGTGGAGTTGCGGTCGCCTTGGCCACCTTGAAGACTAGTTTTCTGGTTTAACTCTGGGTGGTTCCTTCTTATGGAGCGTTTAATCTCCCCAGGATTGACGACGCTGACAATAAGTTTGTTCGAGAACAAAGGAGCGCACGATGAAGCACAGTGCAATGCAATGCAATGCAATGCAATTCAGTACAGTACAGGGAATTGGCAATCGAGAGATAGCGAATGAACAGAATGTATATTTTCAGAGAAATAAAACACGAAAAAAAGAGAATAAATATATAAATAAAACTACGCACGGGCGTGGCGCGAAATGTCAGATAAACAAGTTAATGCAATATATGAACAAAGGTTCGAACCGTTGATAATCCATCTGTAGGCCATGATTCGTGGAGCCTTCACTTTTTGAACAATTAACTCTCAACAGGGGTACGTGTGTATGTTCAGGATCTAACAATTCGACACATTTTCGGGAGATCGTGACACCTAAGGTACATAATACACAGATGTCCTGTTTCAGGCTGTTATTCTACGCAATGTTACCTACAAATCTTGATGTTAAAGACCCTTGCATCTTACATGATATGGGCACCAGCATAGATTGGAGTGAGCTTTTTAAAACTGACAGAGGTTTATTGTCGACTCAATAATTAGCTAACTATTATTCAGATCAATCTATAATTCTTTGTATTTGCAGTCCTAACACTTAGGTCTGGTGTAGACTAGAAGTTCTTGAGACTGTTCGTTCGTTTGACTATGAAAAATTCGAGAAAATTCTAAGTTTTGTATTCTTTCAGTATACAGACTTCAGAAATCAGAAACTTTCTGTAAAATTCAATATTTTTTGATATTCCTAGTTTGGGCTAGAATCACATCGGTATTGAGTGAGCTTACGAAGCTAGAGCAACTTCGGACTAAAATTGACTTCGGAATCAGGTCCACAGTTAACCTATGTCATTTTTACACGGCTCACTTCAATCTATGTTAGTCGACACACGATGCAAGATATGAGGATCTTTAACATCGTGATTTGTGGGTGACATTGCGTCGAATGAAGGCCTAAAACAGGGTGTCTGTGTATCATTAACGTTAGTCACCACTATCTCTGGAAATATGTATAATTTTTGCATCCTGAACATGAATATACCCTTTTAAATAATCAATGTATACCATCTTGGTGTTTATTGTTTGAGGTTTTAGATTACAGAAATGTAAGAATGCTTGAAATGACTTGAATTAAAAGCCAAGCCGTGCAGGTATACCGTATCAATAACGAATTATGTTCCAAAGGTAAACCGAGAAAGATATACGGTAATAAAATTGAGTAAATGTAACATAAATAGTCGATAAAAGGCGGCGATAAAAATTATATGGAAATACAATTATCTTTTAAAAGCAAAGATTTCATTTACGCCGCGGTTTTAACGAGGGGAGAAAGCATTACGCGATTCGAACATATACATATACGGGAGAACAAAATTACTCCGATATATGTATTTATCAAATATTGCGTACGTTTTCCTCCGGGATGGCACGTACCGTACGTATCTACGTGTAAAATTCGTTGGGAGATATTCTGCTGCATTTGCATATTCGCGTAACTAAAGCAAACACTGTTTGTCAGCTCGAGTTTAAACAAACATCAGAGTCATCGCGCCATGGTCAAAGTGAAAATATTCCCCCTGCCCGGAAGAGGAGGCACTTCACTAAATGCTCAAATCACAATCCAAATATACCCATATTCTTGTTGCGATAAATTCCGATTCACCATTAGTGAGGATAATTATTATCAATAACAGATTAAGTCATCATTTTTCTACGTATATAATATCATATAATTGGAGGATAATCAATACCCGACTATGTTCAGAAGCTGAAATATATTCGTAACGTTGATCAAAATATTGTGAAATCTTACTTTACACCTGTTATACGTAAAATAATAAATGACACAGCAAAGATCATGAGATCACATCCCAATTAAAATCATGAAACAATGTTTGGTCTTGGTTTTAAGGAAGGATTTATTTGTTTATTGTTTTTAATATGTTTGAGTTTTAATTCTTTGAACTCACATTGTACACGCTCAATTCGTAAATGAAATTAATTGTCGAAAGTTTATTCAACTGCAACGATTAGATTGGAATCTAAATATAATAATGAACGAGTGTATTATTGTAAACACGAACACGCTGCACTATCGTTGCATTCTATATTGTACAAAAGAAAAGGTAATAATCACGCAAGGCTTATTTGCAAGGATCCTTAAACCGCTAATAAGTTTCGCGTACCTATAACCGAATAACCATTTAAATGAATCCTTGACTGTCGTTTGTTCGCTGATTCGTTTCAGCGTCAAAATTTGGATTTGGATCCTTGAAGCATCATCTCCAGTTTAACAAGCCAGACGAATCGTTTTAAATAACATTCTGGAGCTGTCAAAAAGCGATTCCACGGCCACAACTGTTTGACCATATAGATATATATAACATAAACATAACCGGAAGAAATTTTGCAAAATAGTACGTAAAAAACGGTTTATAAAATCAGTCGCGAACTTTAAAACCAATTCCGGTGGTAGAAGATTAAAAAAAAAAGAAAAGAAACCGATTCTTTCGCCTTCGAATAATTCCCAAGACCTTACCTGATGTTTTGTCTATAAAGGGACTCTCTCTCTCTTTCTCATCGACCGTAAGAACTAGACCTTTGATCCGTCCCAAATTAGAAAATCTGACCGCGTAGGTACGTATATAGTAACGATTAAAAAAAAAAACCGGACAGGATTATCGATTCGTTTTATGTAACCGAGAACAATTGTTGTAAACTATAAAATGTAAAGGGTATATAAAATAGCCGTACGTACAAGTACCTGAAGAAATCATACCACTACGATATGGGGGCAGCCATTATGGCGTCACTTTCACTTCATACGGACAATTGAACAATTCTCTGTTAAGTCAGAAACGATTCTCTGTATACGATTTGTTAGATGATTATTTATCTAAGCTGGACCAATACGATTGGGAATTAGTTTTTTTTCAAATTATCATTAGATGATTATCTACGTTTGAAACGGGTAATTATTATTGACAATCGGCCGCTTCGGTTGGGATAAAATTTAGCAAAAAAGTATACAGCGCAGAGGTAAAGTGGTCGAAAGGTAGGCAATTCTTTAAGATACATTTATCACCTATATTCATGTCACAAATTGGCGTGCCGACAAATACCGTAACGGTATTAAAGATTATTGATCTTCCGTTGATTTTTTTTTTTCTTTTTTTTTCAACAAATAATTAGGCACCCTGCTTAGGTTCGTTGAGAAATCGAGCCAATTAGAGTACAGCTCTAACGTTGTGTGTGAAATGTAGCACTATGCAGTGAAACATAGTTTTGAACGTACGAGTATAAGGTACAATTAGATACCGTGAGTGTTGTGTCATAGTTAATAATGAGACAAGACGAATTAGAGCTCGTCAATTTTTCTTTTATTACTCTCGGATAATTTGTAGCTAGTTTATTCGTGTTCAGGTTGTTATTATTCTCACTATGCCTGAGCTAAAGGTGAATGCGTTTACTCTATCCTAGAAAATCGAATAATAAGTTGAAAACTATTAACAAAATTAAGTGTAGAACGTAACAAACATATTATATTTTTGTTATTCAATTGCTCTTTTGTTTATCCAACATTTTTGTCATTAAATGAGGAAAAAGTATCGGTTCCTCTTTAATCACCACCAACAATCGTCGACTCTGTAAAAGGTGTAAATATTTTCGAATGTATTAATCACGAGCTCCGATCTTTGACCGCGCATACCGTAAATTCAAGAGGCGAATGATTCGGAGTTTAGTAAAAAGTATATGACACGATTATGGTTTCACTTTTTCTTGTCTCTTTTCGTATAATGGAGATGAATCATTAAAAAAAAAAAAAAAAAAAGAAATGACGAATACCTGAAGCTCCAAGAACGTGAAGGTTGCCGAACAAAAATTTTGACGAAGGAGATTTTTCGCGGGTAGAAGACCTTAAACTGTATAAATACAAAATAAGTAATTAGTCATATTTTCATTTTTAGTCCGCGAAGTGGAAAATTAAATTGAGCAACTACCAACCTCGAGGCAAATTGAATTTTAGTAATTGTATCTTGCAATTACGGTCACAAGACTAACCATCGTCGCGGTTCACACTTTAACGGGTTGAAAAGAAAACGAAGACGGAAAAAAAAATAAAAAAAATAAAAATCAAGTAAAGTGACCGAACCCACACCGCGGTTAGTCACACTTAATTGAATTAAGAACTACCTTTCGTTTACAAGCTATAAAATTAGTTCGATCACTGGATAAACTATTCGAAAGGGATGGAAGGAGTTCGAGTTCGGCAAATTACCGCTAGAAATAGAGCGAAAATAAATCATACGATAGTTTAGATTCAATTTTTTTTTTTTTTTTTTATCGATTGTACAGGTGAGTCAAGTTCAAATCAGGTTCTGCCGATTTATACAAAGGTTATCGGATATTTTAGTCGTATGGAAAAATTAATGAGCAACTGAAATTGAAAATATTGGTAAATTATTGCTACATTAGAATCAGGGGTCTTCTATATAAGTGACAGAACGGTGAAAGGAAATCCCGTCAATAAATTCATCGTTCAGCTCCAACTTCGAGCGTCTGACTCCTATAGAACGAATAACATGATCCCAATGCATACGTAAGAGTAAATAGAATTATTAGTCACCTGACAGAACGAGTGTTTCTATCTCTTTGGGGGTCACACCACTTCGAAGGTTGTTTCCGGTCTTTGTTCAAACAACTTATTAACTTCGTAAACTACAGTCACTGTGGACCAGCGCCAACACGTGGCCCAGAACCTTATTCATAAACGTGGGTGGGATAAAACCACCTGACGTCATAAACACTACGTCGAACAAACTCGTATTAATATATGCTATCGATGCAACATGACAATCTGCACATATTTTGGTCATATCGATTCAAAAGATTCATTTTTTTTTTTATCATTTCTCTATAAAAATTCAAGATATTCCATTCAGAACGTGAATTTTCTTGAACCTTTTCACTATAGGAAATGAGTTGGGTGCCAAATATTTGAAGAGTAGGAAGAAAATCGATAAACAGTCATACCTATGTGGAGATAAATTATGAAAGTCATTGCGATGGAACTCGCCTTGTTATTTAGACAATTTCGTAATCAACGCGGTAGTATCGGTAATAATTATGCCATAGGCCTCAGTTTTTGCGTCAGCTATACCTTCCAGTTAAATAGTACCTAATAGAACCTTATCTTTTAATACGTATATTGTCGATTCCTAGCTTGTAGTTAATTCAATTAAAGAATTATATACTCTTAACTGGTTGCGGTTTGATTTTGCTGAACAAGCATTTTCCATCATTTGCAAACCGCGATCACGTTAGTTTGTTAACGTGATCAAGACTGCGATGATTACCAGCGTTACAGTGGAGTCAGATACGATTGTCAACTTATCAGGTTTTGTTTCTTTTTTTTTTTTTTTTTTTTAGCTATCTGTCACGGAATGACGATCATGCACCAAACGAGACTATCGCTTACTCGAACAATTACAATCCGAAATATATAATCGCACTGTCTCTTATCCGCGTAGAAAAACTTGAGGAAATTTATACTGTCTATAATTACATTCGAGTATTGTATCAGAGCTTATGACGCATAAAATATATATATATATATATATATATATATATACCTGTACAATATTCACATCAGCTGGTTACTTGTCAGCTGATAAACATTAGCATATTCTCACAAACTCGTATATCGTTTGATATCTGCAGACCAACCCGTTACGATCACCTGCTCTAGACTCGGGAGCCAAAGTCCAGGGATTCCCATGACGATGGGGAAATGTGAATAAAAAAATTAGCACAAGCAGCCGGACCTTCTGCTACAAGTGTCGATATATACAACAAATATTTACGTCGTATTCAGGTCCTGTCCGACACGCGTCGTATCACACAAGGAGTTAATAATCTGGCTTACCTCTCGCTCGGAAAGATAAAGGTTGCATATGTGTAAGCACGGTCTGGACCCAGCGGCTTGGTAATTTAGAGACCGTGTACGTATAGGCAAGATTGAATTATTTCTATGTGTGCAATGAGACACATAGAAACACGTGAGCAAGGCGAGAGTGAAAACAGGATATGAATGCAGCGCAGCTTTTGCACAAGCCGTAAAATAATTTTATAAAGAAAAATATGTTGTTACGAACCATACGTTGCAATGCTGTGTATGTAGCTGGGTATCATAAAATTATGTACAGTACATACGTATATAACTACGGTTCCGTATTTTAATATGAGTTGTTAAAAGCGTGAGGTCAAAACTAACGTTGGGAAAATTTAACGCCTTTCAATTGAACGGCTTGATATATTATTGCTGAAAGCTACCCGAGTCTAATTGAACAATTGGCTTTACTTAACGACTCCGGTCGATTTAAGTGTTCGCAAAATATTCCAAGCGTCCGTAGATTCAGGATTCAGATAAGAACATCTTCGCGAAGTATTGGAAGAAACTTGGGAGATTGTGCATGTATAAAAAATTTTTATTACTTCCTTGGGATACGTATGTAACGAGGGAAAGTGATTTTCTACTTCTGGCAATGATTTTAGAAATATATATGAGATCCTCGTGGCGTAGACGAATTTTGACGGAATTTTGGCACAAGAATCTTCACTTCGTTCAATTTCACGGATATTATATCAATGCCGTAAAACAAGTAGAAAATATTGGATTTTTTTTTGTTCGTTTTTCAAGTCCCCGAATGTCTCGGTTGTTGTAAATTTACCAATTTTGACAAACAGATAATCGGAGAATCGTTTGTTTACTGTTTTAATGATAAAAAGAATGCAAATACAAAGATGAAAAACAAATTGCTGCAGCCGCTGTTTATATCCGTGACGATGTGGGTACCAATTTTTTCAAGATGAATTGGGAAAATCCGGAATTGGAAACCGGCGATGACGACAATTGTCATGTCGTATTCGAATATGGTATGACGAGGTTTGGGTATTGCACAATCGATGCAAATTGCGTCAATGAATCACGGAGTAAGACTATATTCAATGAATTCAAATTCCACGAAAGAATGGGAAAGGTCATTTGCAGGGCCATTAAATGACCTATCCAATAAATCGAAAAATTATATGTACGAGATATTTATCGACAAATGCAAATTCCAATAAGGAAACAAATGGAATGTTCTCTTCCCAATTTTTATAACCTCAAGATTTCATAATAGATATATTTTGTATAGTTGTCCGCATGAACAGGAACATATTTCTTGTAAAATAATTAGCTTATCGATCATTTCAGTTTCTTCACACTGCAGAGAATTGCTCGAAGTGTGTCAGAACCTCAGGTTCGATAATAGGAACGAGAGCATTATAAAATGTCCTTTCGCTTTCGTCGATTATCGTCCCTTTTTTTTTTCGTTCAATTTCATTTTTTTTCTTCAAACCTCTGAATCGACGCCTGCGTCACGCACACCCATTGCACGTGAACTTTTGCAGCCTTCTATAATACACGGAATGATTCAGTAGATTTGTACGATGAATAACTTGGCTTTGACTGTTACGAAAAATCCTTGAATCGGTCGCAATTGGCCAACGAAAGCGTAATTAATTAGCAGTTATACCTACGTAGGAATAGATCTACGCGATGACCCTCAAGCATTAGGCATTAGGCATTAGGTAGGTCATACCGAACCCCATACTAATATCCAGGATTGAAAAATTACAACTTCACAGCTAAGAAGCTAACACCAGTATCCATTCCTTCACCTCAACGTTCAAACATCAAATATTCGATACTACATATTTGTACTTGTGTGGGTACATATTCTGGTAGGTCAGTCTGTAGCCGAGTAATTTACTCCGAAGGGAACACGGAAATAATCTGCCTTTTCAATGTCAAGTTTCATTACTCTCGTTCGTCTTCTATTCTCTTCTCTTCTCTATCTATCTCTCAGCCGATGCGAGGAATCGATTTGTTTTTACGTCAGTCGATAATAGCCAACAGTCATCATCATCTGCCCGTTGCTAAAATAGATCCGTGTATAAATATCCTTCCTGGACCTGATTCGAGTCCATGATGTAGGCTTTTATTGGTAATATTGAAACACCAGCTGGTTACAGTACACTACAGCAGCTCATTTGATGCTTTAATGTAACCTGGAGATACCGTTAGTGCTGTATCCTGTTCAGGCGCGATTAGGAAATCCCATAGACCGTACGAACTACACCTAAATCTTTCAACTCTGAGTCCGCTATACGCCAACGCAAAGCATTGTCTTGACTGATCGAGTTCTTAAGTGCACGATTTTATTCGAAATGCGAACAGCGACATTGATATGTATAACAAAATTGTGTACGGCGATATAACTGGACGTGCTACGAGTTGATGTCGATGGAGAGCCGAATGATGATACACAAAAAAATCTTCGAGCGATATTTCGTAACACAGAGATTCTCGCTATGTGTGAGATACTTTGAGAGTCCTATTATGGACAATTTCTAACATCTCTGGTATCAAATATGAAGACTTTTTCTTGGCTACCGTATAACCGAGCGAGGGCAACGACTTCTCAGTAAAATAAAATAAAAATAGATGTAGACGTATGAATAGGTGGAAACTACGCGTATTGGATCAGCCCGGATCTAGTTATCGATGAATTATTACTCGCCGTTCTAGTTATAATTTTTCGTCGAGTTTATTAGGAAGATGATTTGGGGTACATGAGTTATTTGAGAAACAAACTTGACGAGACGATTCCTACCCGAATAAAATGTTCGCTAAGAAACACAGAAAAAAATTAGTCCAAGTGATAATCTCAGATGAAATTCAGAATTATGTAAAAATAATAATAATAAAAAATGTCAATCAGAAAACTTATACCCAGCAAAACATCTTGGATAATCCGTTCCAGATTATATCTCTGCACATTCTTCGCCCACTGCATTCGCAATGTGTGGGTAGGTATACCCATTACTTCATTAATGACCATATTATATGCTCAAAACCTCAATATGATGAATCCAAAACTTTGATTTAGAAGTTACTCAGAAGAATTTAGCGAGCTGGTCAAAATAATTCCCGGACTCTTCGTATTAGCACGTACGAAACGGGCTGAAAACGACTTTTTGATATTTTTTTTCGTACCAATACAGGCCTGACCAATTATGCGACACGGTATTCCCCCAGCAAAGCTTAGTCTTATTTTTAGCGTAAGACGCATAGATTAAATATTAGTGACATACGGATTTACCCAAATTTATAGATAGACGTGTTCTATGTTAATCCACCGCGCCGACGAGTGATCAGAAGTGGGTAAAGCATTTTTTTTGTTTTCTTTTCTGATTCATACACGTCCGCGATTATAGATATGAATATACTAAACTTACGGACATAATATACTTAAGTTACGTAAGTGATTGATTAATTTCATTTTTTTTTTCTTCTCCTTTTCGCACACGTATGTACGTACGGTACGTAGGTACGATATGCCCTGCAGGTATTCCAGATTAAGTTATACGACGTCTGAAAGCGCTTTTCAATTTTATTTCTTTGGGAAAATATATTATTATTATTGAAAAGTTGTACATAATGAATTGACACTATACTATCATAGGTAATAGATTCAATATTCAAGGCAAGAATGAATATTATAGAAACGCATCGTTCTACGGAATGTGTAACTACCGGTAAGCGATTACCACATTTCCGTTGATCAATATACAAGATTGTAAAATTAACTCATTACAAACCCCCGCAATATGAACGTAACAAAAAGATTTTCTTCTACTATCACCTTGAACCACCTCAAACCAACCTGAGAAAAAAAAAATAATCTACAATTGCTAATCAATTAGGATACTTCTGATGCCCTATTTAAAGAGTGAGCAATCCTTCTACAACCTACAATTTCATTGTACTCTCTGAAATAAACGACCTGTTATTTTATCCTGTTATGAAAGGTTATACCTATATGGTTTATAAATTTTTAACGAGGTACTACTGGTCGCTACTATAGCAGCTGATTTTTTTCTCTTTCATTTTTTATCGGATCAACGATCGGTGAAAAATAGGAATACCAAATCTGGACGGAAGTATACGGTTCACGGTGTTGTAATTAGTAATTTCTAAAGGTCGGTATTAGGTGTGTCCATATAATAAAATACGGAATGAGTACGTCGCATCAAATTTTTAAGACGACCATTGCACAACTTGTTACTTCTACATATTATAACGGCGTGGCTTTAAGCACGTGGATTCATATCTTAGGTAAGTAGAAAAGAAAGTAGCCATCGGAAGGACTCGGGCGTGAGCTGTAACGTTATGTGTGTCTACGCATGACTTAATATGTATTTGGGAAAGCATTGCGTAACCTGACCACCAGCCCAGTCAGTCAATGTAAATCTACGATTAGCACCGTTGGTTGACTACTCGCGTACGTCTCTTTCTCTTGATCTTTCTCTTTCTTTATATTTTTTTTTTACTTTTATTTGACCATTTTTGTCCTACTCGATCGTCACTGGCTTGGTATTATAGAAACCTGAATTAAAACGGAAGCATTTCGCTAGATTGAGACCGGCTATGACATCATTTGAGAGAAAAAGTCCTTCTGTGTATCGCCCACTACAGTCTGGGATAAGAGAAGGACAACGTAACCTGAAACACCGAGTTTTCTGAAACCAAGAACGCCAAGTCCATTTCAAATGATTATGAAAACAATTTGGTATTTTTTATTTATTTTTAAAAATTTTTTTCTCCGAACGCAGAATATCGAGAACAAACAGAGTTGATTTAGTTTAAACAAGTTTCATCATATACTGTTATTTAACTCTTAACGTTTTTTTTTTTTTTTTTTATTTGATCTTTTTTGTTACTTGTTTGTTTAAGTTGATTTTTTCGTGTCTTACAGAGATACCCACTCGCATGTTATATATTATGTGTAATCCACATATCAATTAGCATGTATAATATATAATAACTGGTTGGTAGAAGAGAGAATATATTAAAAAAAAAAAAATAAAATAAAAAGACAGATACTGATTAAAGGTAGGTGAGCTAACAATCTCGTACTCTATAACGATATAACCTCGAAACTTCAGACGTTTTAAAGGTGTCAAGTACTCAACAATACATTCCTATCCACTTTGTAATCGCCATAATACAAGTGCACCTGTACATCCGCACGTATAGAGTAACTAGTACGCACCCGATAAAGAGATGATCCCACTATCCATGTTTCGTAAATGTCAAAACTGTCGTCAAACGAATAGTTTTTTTTTTTTTTTTTGACAAAATATGAACAATAATTTCACATTCCTCTGTGTTAGTTGAGAAAAAAAAGGGGGGGCCATCATGAGATCGAAGATATTATTTGAAAGATTCTAACAGATTTTTTAGAAAATAAAAAGATCGAGTATTGAAACTTCTGAGGAGATATTGATAGTGTCTGAAAGCTCAAACTCATCTGTGGATAAAAAGTGACAATGCATAAGTAAGAACATATCGCGTAGCCCAATTAATATCATAATACGAGGTTGCAGAGGTGTATCGAGGAATAAAAAAAAAAAAAGCCCGTTTATAATACAAATGAATCAAGTTCGCGTAGGTCAGTTCGCTCGTTAAAACTGTCTAGACTTCCGTGGTGGATGATCAGATTGATTATGTTAATTAAATCGGTTGAAAGATAACGAAAACTATTGGCAAAATATCGCTCTGTGATATAATGGATCGAAAATCGAAAACAAAAAGAACAAAAACTAAATTACACAAATAGTGGATCAATTCACGTACATTTATACCAGAATCTATCTTAGCCCGATCCGATTACAATAAATCGAATAATTGTAAGCGAAAGGTGTTCCCAGTCGGTTGGGGAAGGCCCTTTCAAAATTGGAGTAAATTAACGTTGTCCACGGCCAGTACGATGATTGCTGGTAGGTATCACACCGGAAACTCGATAATTTTCAGGAAGTAGATTATAGATACTCAAACGATACGAGGTTCAGGATTTATTTGTTAATAAGATTAGTAATGAACGATGACTAAAGAGTGATACCACATCATATGCCGAGACATAGACAGGAAATTGAATTGCACTATAATGTATATCAAATGTGGTACACATTAGCCGCGAGGTTTTATACGTAACCGCGTGAGACTGCAGAAATGTGATTTTTTGATTTTTTAGACGATATGTGACGATGAATGATCGAGGAAAAAGATTAATTATAGTAATAAAAGTCACTTTTTATCCTTCCACTGCGGATGTGATAATATAATATAGGTAAGGTTGAATCTTTACGATCTTTGTCCCGATCACCAAATTAAGGTTCCTTTTTCCAAATTGAAATCGATTTCCAAGAAATTGATGATCGTAACTCTCATTTATTCACTCGAAATAAAACCTTAACGCATGTTTCTCCGAAGTGTGTATATTGGTTATACTGTCTCGTCCGGACGTTTCCCAGGGTCTTAGAAAGCGAGACAAGCAAATATACAAATGCAACCGGTGTGTAAGATGTATAAATATAGTTTTTTGCACACTTTTACCGAAAGTTAATGACTGCCGCGATATAACGATCAATAATTGTCGCTGCACACACACGCGCACGATCGTTTTTTTCTTTTGGTCCAGAAATTATTTACAAAGTTTTATATACCGCGGCGAACATATCGAAATAGAGGGAAAAAATCGCGTAACTCTTAAATTTATCACTTCGTTACGTACAAGAAAATTATTGAAAAATATCTATCCAACGACAAACGGTTCTAATGACGATGAAAAATGATTAAAAAAAAGAGTAAATTCACGCTCGAATCAATTAGCTTGGCTTCATTGCTCGGGAGGTGTTGACTCATTGACGTGATGAAAAACAATTAATTCGATACGATTGTAGTTCTTCACAAATCCTAATGACAAATTTCATAAGAAACAGAAAGAAATAAAAAACGGATGGTTAATCTTCTCTATAAATTAGACGAAGCATTATATGCGGCGAGACGCCTTCCGGTAAACGAGGCATTCGGTTCGTAATACTAATGGGCTTAACCAGGAAGACGAATTTGTCCAAAAAAGACGGCATATGGACTCAATTTGTTATATAAGGCGGGGGTTAAAAAGTGATATTCTAAGGTTAGACAGATCGGGAAGCTGTGCTCAAGGTCCACGCTTTCATCTAGCGTAAGACAAAAAAATAAAATAAAACAAAAAATACCATTGATAATGAAATTCATAGGATCGATACGACTTCAACTTGAATGATAGAAGATAATCTTAAAAATGAGTAAAAATTTCATTGAGACAATTTCAAGGGACAAGTAACACCGAGTATATAAGTAAGGATAAGCTTGGATATATAGTAGGTAGTTGACGAAATTGTCAAGTAAGTTGCGTATAGAAACTGTGTATTATACAAACAAGGGAACAAGACAGCTGTTAAGCTGTCCGAACGTTGAGAACTTGACTGATTAGAATTCTGGTTTAGAATCGAACTAGCTGCCTTAGTACGGAAACGTATAATAAACTGTAATCTAAACTGGTTAATTCTATGATAGTTTTTATCATCGTGACTCTAGAAACACGTGTGCTGACGTTTTTTAAACGAAAAAAAATGAATAAATATCGGTATAAGTCCGAATTTGGTCACTTCCTTGTTGGCGAATTTAAAAGAAAAGAAAAAATCACGGATTTATCCTTAACATCGCGAAGAAATTACATTATAATTTTATAAACCGCTGAATAAATCCATATAATTATGAAATTTGTCGTAATTACGTTACCTTCAACGGAATACAAGGCTCCGCAACGATAAGACGTTAAAAATCACTTAGTATTTTCATTTTGTCCTTTTTAAATATATATAACACATACTTACAGGTACAAAATATAGTAAAAATCAACCTCGATTGCGTGAGTAGACTGTAAAATTGACAACGAGATGAGAGGATAAAAAGATAAGAGAGGAAGTGGAGCGAGACAAGATACAAAGTGTACAAAAAAAAAATAAGAAGGATATTTGTAAAAAAGACCGAGAACATGAAACCAAAACTGCAGTATAAAGGAAGGATTCCAAAGTGCGAACAGTCGATGATTCTTATCTGAAATAAGATTTAAAGGATCAGTTGGACGTGGTGCAGCGCGCGTTGAGATACAGAGAATTATTCGATCGCCTTGATATACGAGGGTCTATAAATCGTATCATTGGTTAAAAAAGAAGAATAATCTTTGAACAAGTAGCCGGTTGAATTTTCATTAGGTGTTATTCGATCACGAAAATCATGTGCCGGACTTCGGAATGAATCAGACTTAACCTTGCCTGCCTGTATAATTGCATCTGTGGACTTAATCACGCCGGGATTCCGTGCCGCCGCTGCAGCACGGGTTCTCCCGGCGTACGGATTGTACCTAACTATCTCGTATCAAAAGATCAGGAAACCAATCGATCGAAAACCAGCGTCGACCTCGCCATTCCATTATATCCGATCGGTCCCTGAGCCAGAAAGACAAAACCACTATCTTTATTCTATAATCTAGATCCCTGCTGCAGCTGGACAATAATTATCGTGAGCTTTAATAGCCAGATTTTAAACGATCTTACAGTGTATACCCGTACAAAACTCGGGACCAGACCTTGACTCGAGTTGCTCACGAATTGAGATATCGATATTTACTGAATAACTATAATTTTCGTATATTGAGTAACATAATTTCGATAACGATAATCGAACGGAAAGCAAAGGAAGAACGTACGCTTTTATAATCATTTGAATAATCTATTTAAACATGGAATAGAGAAGGCCGAGTAACCTTGCTCCGAAGTTACAGGTATCTAAAGAATTGAACCCCCCTCCCGAACTGCAAGCTATAGTAGTAGTTTTACAAATGAATAAAGTTTTGTCAAAAGTGTCGCAAAATAGGAAATGACGCATCGTTCCTCGCGCAAATGGTTTCGGAAATCACAGCCAACAATTATTCATTGTCACTGTAGTTTCTGGCACTTCCTAGTTGGTGGCGTAGAAAGTCTCTCTGGGTATTAAACCGCAACATCGGCGTAAGTCTATGATCGTGTTTCAGTGTGGGTGAGGGTTTCAGTATCCATGCGTTAGTATACTCAAATTATAGCTTTAGGCAGTATGTGCGGTGGACAATACTTTTATTTCTTTATCTATTAATTTGTTTATGTAATTTTTTTTTTTTTTTTATATATATGTATCTACAAACGAAAGCCCTTATAATGCTTGATCAGAGATGAGTACGGTACGTATATAACACGAGTGTATAATAAAATAGAAATCAAAATGCGTGGCGGATTCGTTGAAGTCGAATAAAATTTTCAAGACGATGTTTAACTGATTGGAATTGGAATTGGAAAAAAAAGATAATGATTAATCATAATAATTGACAGTAAAATTTGTCCGGTAGTGATTTTTGCAATCTAGATTATTTCAAGAGATCACGACCTTGCCAATTGCTCAACTCTACGGCGAGGAAGGAAGTTCGAGTCCTTGCCTAAAATAGATCGAGTTGCTGAGTATAATATACGCATATATACGTTCGAGTAAATGAAAAGTCCTTCTATTAGACCGTCTATATCTGGTCAGACGACAGTTTAACGCTGATGTTCAAATTTAGAATAAATAAAATTTCAAGTTCAAAATCTTGGAAGTAATTTACTAAGGTCGAGAATAGAACCTCGAGTCTAAAGTCATTATAATGTTATTATTTAACGCAATTTAACGTGACAAACGTAAAGACGACATTCCACGAAAACTCTTCCCATTAAGTAAATCGATGATCAATTTTTAAGATGATATCGGTTTGGTTTCGAAATTTTTTAAGTTTTTGTGTTATAGAGAAAATATTCATAAAAAAAGAAAAAAAAAAAAAAAAAAAACGAAGAGGAAGTAATAAAGTCAAAAATTGTCAACGATTATCAAAGCCTCTTGTATCTCATTGTCAGTAACTTCAAACTCTGTGATCTATGCAGCATTGTGAAACCTTCCAAGACCATATCCTTCCAAATCTGTTCAAGCCATCTAAATTTTTTGTCTTTTAAGTTTTTTACTATTTTTTTTGTCTCGTTTGCTGGAAAATATTTTCCAGAAGTCTAACGGGATTTTTTTTTTTTTTTTTCAAAGTCAGTCTAATGATGATTATATACTGGGTAGACAGATAGTATCTATATCGACGCCGCAATTGATCTGAACAAAAGACGATAATGGGGCGAAAGAATGTCGGCTTACGATCGGCAGCCAACTATTTAATTGACGCTATAAGATTAATTAAGGTTTTAATCGAGCACTGGGTTGTCTCCCGTATCTCGGACTAATGTAAGACCTCGAGACGATTCCGATGCGGCTATGTCACGCGTGCAGTACGTAGGTAGGTAGGTAAAGTAAAGTAAAGAGTGTGTTGCGTGCAACGTACCTACACGAGGATAGTGAACACGATACGGTATACATTATTCGCCGTACTGCACATTATACCGTGTCTACAAATCATTTTATACTCGAACGCGTTTTCATACGACGCTCCGCGGTTATTTACCAGGATGAAATTTGACGCCACGTTAGATGGGCTCGATACAGGATACACCATAATGTTCTCCGTGAAAAACTTAAGCTATCTTCTATCAGCGGCATAGTCGAGAATCTGATAGTTTTCAAATGCGAGAGAGTTCAAGTTGCCCACCAATCACGAATCGGCTTTCGACAATGAGTAACGGTCGCTTCAACGCAGGACGCTACCGACAGTTGGCGCTCTTCTCGTTTTTAGCCAGAGGGAAACTGTCATTGGTCGAAAACTTTAATCTACTCTAGTTTGAAAACTATCAAATTCTCGATATTCTCGACGATAAAAAAATCGTCTTGGTTTTTGATGCAGAATATGTTAAAGATAATCGCCGTAGGTCACGAGTTTCGATGTAACGACGATCACTACGCCCTTAAGGGTTACTAATTCTGAAATCTATAATTCGCATGAAGGTAATCGACTGTTCTGAAGTAATAAATACAATGGAACAAAGTCAAATACAAATCGACAAGGAAGTCGCCCACCTAATGATTCGAAAATCGTGAACAAAAGGCGCGCAACTATGATAATAGAATATAATAGTTTATACAGAGAGACAACAAGACGATTGACTAATTATATACACGGGTAAAGTGGCGGAGGTCGTTGGTCAGGAAATGAAAAGTTATCCGGGTAATTTGATCGATGAAAAAGAAATGTATCGGCATTAGAAGGAAAAAAGAAGCATTAAATAATTACAGACGTATCGATGTACATACGTAAAAGCTTTAAATATAGAAGAAAAAAAAAAATTGACAATGTCTTTTCAGAATCCGAAAACTGAATGAAACTAAAATAAGCATCGAGAATTGTTGCTGCAGTGTATCTAGTAATCGACTGACCGGATACCCGATTGGCATGGATGAGGGCAATTTTCAAGATCACCCGCGACCTTGCGCACAGCCGCACGGATCCGTAAGGCCCCTCATAGCCCCTTGGCCCCTTCGCCTTATGGGCACGGGCATCGATGGCCATTTCGCCGTTTGGCCGTTTCCCGCGGCCTTGCGCTAGAGCAAGAACCGCCCAGCATGGCATCCAGCCGAAAGATCGGATGTATGAGCGGTTGCCGGTTTTCAGGTTGTGGGCCGGGGATCGGAGCCTGGCGGCTATGTTGACGGCGACGTTAGCGGTGGGGGCTACGAGGGTATAAGACCGATCTATGGGTCGCCACACAGCCAGTCAAAAGCCAGGTGCAAAGGCTCTAGTCGCGCGTGTGCGAGAGAGATAATAAATTAAACGGCGTGCATACGTGCCGTCCGTGCCATCCGTGATTCTGTGCACGATTTTCCCAAAGCACGTTCAAATCGAAGCAAAACAAAAAATCGATATCAATAAGAAAAATCCCTCAGAATCGAAAGCTTTACTAATTAGAGATAAATAAGTTACGTATAAAATCGTTACTGTATCAAGTCTTCTATACAGAAAAGAGTTTCTAATCATTTGTATACTATAAGGATAATGATAACTATCGAGTATATAAAACCAAAAAACAAAAGAGGGTAGTAAGTTATTGCTTCGAAAATACGTCGTGGATAGTCAGTTTACGCACAGAGCACGTAATAATATATTTTTAAACTAAAAACGTCCAGTGATCGGTTAACAAAGAAAAACAAAAAAAAAAATTCAAGTGAATTTTGACGGTTTATTATACTCACAAGTGATCCCGTACTATGTAATAATCGATTTTGGAGTACATATACGACCGTCACTGTTGACGCACCTGTACCATCTTGAGTGACTGGAGTTCAAACGGTTTATACATAAGCCGTTGATTGTTTTAATTTTATAAGTGAATTTGTATCTTCGAGTTTTAGAAGGTACATAGCACTTTTAGGGAACATTTTTTATTTCAATAATGAAGGAAATAATGTCGCAGATTCAGATTAAAGTTGAAGAGGCTCAGAATCCAAGTTCTGAACACACTGCAGACAACGTAAGTTCTATAAATCGATTTCTTTCTCTTTCTTTATAAATAAAAACTTACCCAACACGATAAGCAAAACTCCGGTTACGAAGTATAAACGATAATAAGTTTATATATATATATAGTTTCGTGCGGTTAGGATGATCGAGGAATAACACAGTGTTCAGTAACCGATTAGGTAGTGATTATTGGAAATACGCAAAGTGAGTTGTAAGCGTTGTGTCACATCTGCTTTCTATTTAATCGGGCTTTTAGTTTCCGTGGCATCTTTATGAACAATGAAATTCAACAAACTTTCTTTTCATAATGCAACTAGACGGAAGTCAAGTAGCTGTAGGGTACAGGTACAGGTACAGGTACCTTGCCTTACCTCACCTTACCTACATCATAATGTTCACCTATAGAAGTAAAAATCTTTAAAACGTGCCTATTTCCTGATTAACCAACTCGCATAAAGCAATACGTTGGAAAGCTATGGGGGCTATGAAGATGCGCTTATGGCACAGCGCTGAGCTAGGAAATGTTGAATATCGCGAACTGGATCAACATCATCTCATCGTAGGTCCCGCACTCGGGTGATCCTTGATGTTAAAACTTGAAGAAATTTCGTTTTAAAATCGTATCTAGAATTTTTCGAAATTATAAAATAAATTTTGGATTATCCATATAGGATAAGTAAAACTTTGCATACGTTCGATTGGATAGAACATGTTAATCGCGAATGAATACTTCATAACGTTATACGCGGAATGTACAGACCTTGTATTTATCTCGGTGTATGAAAGGGAATCTTTTAAGAGAGTCATGAGCGTGACTGTAGAAATGCGTACTTACACTCTATGCGAGGTTGGTTAATGCACACTTGCTAACCGTATGTGTGAATTATACATACACGTATGTACGTTGTACGGTACAGTCGGTGGTCGCGTGCGTTATATAAGCGTGCGTTATACCGCGAGGTGAATAAAGTAACGACATGATGTAAATATACGAACAGGAATAGAGTATTAGTTATTCCGTTATAAGAGGATGATAAAATTCGTGAGATTATACTCCAGGGTCCAGTAATGAGGAAAAGAAAAAATAAATGAATAGGAAAGAAACGAGGAATGTGCGAAGATCCTGTTCCCCAGAATGCAAAATGTCAAATCGTGGCATTCCCCGTTTCGCTAGTCACGTTTTAGTACTTTAGAGCCTGGATCTCACCTACGAACGTAGCTTTTAATAGACAGAAGAAAAAAAATTAACTTGTGGCATCGAAAGGTTGATATAAAAATGACAAATGTAGTACGTTGAATCGGTCAATCCAGTTGATCAAAGAGGAGAAAAGTGATGGAATAACTTTGCCCCGAGACTTTGCAATCGTTACTCTTATATTATACTGAAGCCACAGAGCTACCCGTTATTGCGCAAACATTTCATTTCATTTCATTTCATTTGCCAAGATTTTTTTTTTTTTTTTTTTAAGAGGTAAATTCATGCGAGGTAACAACACATTAAACAGAAGTATATAAGAAGCTGATTCAAGTATCAGCCAACTCGTGTCATTATAATGTCTAAATGGACATATGGCAAATTTTAATAAAGAGAATAGATCTAGCGAAGAATTATTTTCCAAATAAAATATTTTAGTTTCGAAAGAAAACGGCGAGAGTGAGAATGGATTATGTCATTTATGTATTATAATGTAAATTTACAATACCAGGTAGTTATAGACTTGCAGAGAAAGTGTTATGAGGACAAAGAGACGAGTTTTCGCATCAATATAAATTATCATAGAATTTCCGACTGCAGTGTTTAATGAGAGAATAAATTTTATCGATGATGATATGAATCGAAAATAAAAAAATGACGCATACTATAACAATCGTGTAGATATCTTAGCGATTATATTCTTATTGCAAGTGCCAGCTGCTGAGTCGTCGACTGCAGCAGACCAACACGCAAAGTCAGAGACAGATCGAGCAGGTCAACGTGTAGAAAGTCACAGAGAGATCAAGAAACGATTATTACAAATCCTGAGGCTTTGTGTGCGTATAAATATGTGCGAGAAAAAGTATACGAGAGTGAAATGAAGTAATGTTGAAGAAAAATATATTTCCAAAAAGAAGATGAGGCTGGGTTAAAAAGGGGCCTGATCTTAGTTCCGAATGGCAAAAATTAGACATTCACTAATTGAGACGATTCAAAATTTTTGGAAATCTTTCGAGCTCGGAATATCAAAAATTGGAAGGATCGGAATACAGTTTGAAACCCAGAAAGTCCAAGAATCCGAAAATTTTATGAAGAAGCTTCATACGTGAATTTAAAGTTTCAGAGTTCTGGACTTTCGGAATTTTGGACCTTCGGTGGTTTTCTGATTTGAAATTTTTGATAATCGGACTTTGGAGACTTTCGGAGAAATGCCTATTTTTTTTGACCCCGGCTCGAAAATTTAAAAATTCAAAACTTAGACCGCAAACCTTTGAAAATCTTCTCTAAACTAAAACCGCAACACACCCCCGATGCAACAATATTCTACATAGTGTATAAAACCCGTGAAATTATTATGAGTATATAAGTATATGTATGGCAAAATTGATGTCCTTGGTGAAACCTAGTTTGTGGTTATGCAACCAGATGTCGCGAGCAGACGTGCAGAAACCAGTCCTACCTGTGTGCCTCGTACTCTCTTTCTCTCTTTCTCGTGAACTCTTAAATTCTTCAGGAGTATTATATACGGGTATTATACCTTTACAATAAGTAATTACAACTGTATAAAAAATACACTGAGTTATCAGAATAAACGAATTCGTCTAACAAATTCCCAGTTCTATTTCCGAAGTAATAAGAAGATCAAAATCATTTGTTTCAGCTCTTTATTCCCCTCGTGGAGTCCAAAAAGGCCCTAAATAAAATCCTCCTCTTATTTTCTCGCTTGCAATAATCATACAGTAATACCTACAACGAGGTGGCACGCCACTGCAGACCAATGTTTTATGCATATCTCATAAATCATAATGTATACCTGAGAATCGCTACCTCTTTTGTCTCCAAGCTTATACTCTCGACTTTTAGCTCCCATGTATGTAACTACGATGGGTATGCTTGTGACTACGTATCTACCCACTTTCAAGTCTCTTAAGTTTACGTAAGTAACGCTAACGTACGCTGACACGATGTGTGAGATACAAAAGTCTAGTCTAATTTTCACGACAATTGCAAAAATCAACGTCGAGGTTATACAAAGAGATTGGATAAATTTTGTTGAATGCTTTGCAAAAATAAAAAAAATTCTCTGCCTGTGTTCGTAAGATCGATCAGTTCGACGGATAGATAATCATTGATAATTGAATGGGAATGGAACAGCTCTTCGTTTGCGAATTTATACATGTTTAAAGAATTACAAAATACTCTAGTGTTATTGCACACGCGAACTAACATCGCTCTTGTACCTATTATTACTCTGAAACGTTTATTGTTACCAGTGTTAAGTTGCGCTGACTTTGGACGTTTATATATTACCACTACACGGGTATATAACGGTATACTTATGACAGTCATCCAGATGTATAGAAATATAGGGAGAAATAAAGAGACGTAATAAAGTGCGAAATGGTTAGGTATACTGGAGTATTAGATGCAGGCTGAATGACTATTGGCCAATCTTGATGGACTGAGAAAATGCGGATTACTTTCGATGAATAAAAAAATATATATATATCCTCGAACTATATCGTCATTTCGAAATGTGCAGATGTAAGATTAAAGTTTCGTATGTTGCAAAAGATCGGTTATGACTAAGTAACGATAAGTAGGTAGGTAGGTACCTACCTACCTACCTACCTACCTATACTCCTCGTAACCGGCAATTGAACGTTTCGTTCGATGAAGTGGTGGTCAGTTAGTCAGTCAGTCAGTCATTCAGTCAGTCAGTCTGTGTGAGAGAAATTTCAATAATTTATTTCGCAATAATATTAGATTACAAAAATTAAGACAACACTATATATGAAATCTACGACGATATTATACCTACGACCGAGATGATATAAAAATAAGAAGAATTAGTTCAAGTCGAACTACTTTTACTGACACTTTTAACTCTTTGGGACGAACCGGTCATGGAGTATTGAAATTTCAAATTATGGACATCCACACACGACGAATCTTTCGCGTTTATTTCAGCTAATACAAGTAACCGAGGTCGTCGACTATATATACACTGCACGCACGTATACATAATATAAATATGGATATACGCGAGATGTTTATTAAAGAGAAGGATGTATTATGTACAGTTCCAACGTACGGAGAGAAGAAGAAACTTTATTCGAAATAAAAAGTCTTGTATACCTGTAAAAGAAATTATCTTTCTCAAACCCGTAAGGTGTACATAAATTAATGATAGTCGAGTCGAGATGATATTAGACGAAAAGAGAAGAGAAGAGACCGGAGTCTCTCTCTCACTGCGCGAGAGAAAGTGAACTCTGAATCTGTCAACCCTATTTTTAGGGAAAGTGGGTGAAATTCGATGCTGTATGATACACCTACGTGACGTAAAGTTATGACAAAGTTCAAATACCATGAGATACTGTCTGATATCGTTGTAAAGAAATTTCTCTTTCATTACGAGGTACCTGCAATATACATACACCGACATAACTTCCAAGATTCAATTAAATGTTTGTACATTTTTTTCCCCCCCCCCGTAGAATCAATTTCATTCAAATGCACTGTACATTTTCGAACGATCTGTGAAAGCGTAATATACCTCAAACGAAAGATCTGAATAGATGTATCTATTTGAGTTAATGATTGTAACTAAATGTCACAGTAGGTATAATCACCGATTTCTAGTTCTGGCAACTGGTACTTAAATCTTATCGATTGAATATTTAACCACTCCTACGCGAAATTATAATAGTTCAGTAAAAAAAAAATAGAAAATCAGTAATTAGTTTTTTGTTTTTTTTTTGCCAGAAGCGTGGGTGGTATAAAAAGTAAGGAAGTTTTTCAAATGCTGCAATTATTCAAATCGCCAATCGCACGAAGACATTGGCGATTTATATATTAGATTAAACGATAAATCGATCTTTACCACAAAAAAAAAAAAAAAAAATGAAAATTGTCCTGAAAGTGAATTTTACAAAAATGACCATCTTTTCACCGAAGATGTGTCTCGTCTTCGAGAAATACGTGGATCAAGTTTCCAACCTAACTTCACGTAGAGCCAGAACAAGAAGAAATAAAAAAATTCAAAAAAACTTTACTATTTGCACGAATTTAAAGTCCCCTTGATGATTTAATTTTTGACGCCTTTACTGGACTTTGAAAACATTTGTCTGTCGTATCTATTTGCATGACTGTCTGTCCTTTCGTCCCACGAGGCCGTAGGAATGGGTTACCGCACGTTCTATACGGACCACAGTCATAAACAAATTTCACTTTCGTATTGAAAAGTGTGGTGACCTCCGATACATCGAAGTTCTGGTTTAGATGTTGATCGCTAAAGATACCGGCCATTTGAAAAATATTTCGTTTAGTTAATTTTGCGAATTCGTCCTTTTATAATTCGTGTTTCATTTCCGCAGCTCCTTCGTCATCTAGATGTACCATAAATGCATAATATTTTTGTGCCATCCAGATCTATCGATTATAACGTCAATAGCAACGTCACTGAACACATTTGAACGTGACTTTGTTACCCAAGCAATTCGGAGTAGAGTATATAGCGGTACAGAATTGTCGTAAAACCACTTATTCCCATATCCAGCTCAGAAACAATTTCTATGTAATGATATTCGTCGAAAATTTGTACGTTAGCTCTAATCGACTGCAGCAAATATCCCATTTACCTCGCTGAACAACTGCAGTTACAACTACCACTTTAACTTCAACATAACGCAACAGAGACTTATAATTCTGTTATCCAGAATCGAAATAAGAGTGTGCAGGTTGTGAAGGTAGGTACTAGAAAAGTTAGATACCTAACTGCTGAGAGGTATTCGTAACCGCTAACACCTGAGGTTAGACATAATCTAACCTGAACGAACCTAGAACCTAGAACCTGCAGTCAACAACCTTTAGACGGTGGAATATGTATCTGGATAGACCGAACTACCTTGTGGAAAATAATAGTCCATTTTTCGATGTTAATTTTAGTTATGTTTACCGCGAGATCCTGTTCCGATGTTGGACAATAGTTTTTCGATCATTTTTAGTAATAACTCGAAGCACGAGTGTAGTAACCTTACCGTGGCAAGCACGTCACTTTGACTTTGAAAATAAAATCAGCATTCTTCGGATTTTTTTTCAACGATTTGTTTTTTTCATATTATTATCCACTCACTCGGACTTGAAACTGGGCTCTGGTCATTTGATGAGTGTGAAAATATATAGAAGCTGAAAGCAGCTGAGAGACAAAGTGACAAAGCCGGACAACGCTGCCAACAAGGGGAATTCCGAACGGAGGTCAAAGAATTCTTTTTTTTTTTTTTTCCTTTACAAAATTACAAGTAGGCTGTAAACACGTCAAAGATCACGCATATATGATCATCGGCTGCAGATATAGTGGCGATAATTATCGATCACGGATCTGGGATCGTCATTTGACATCCGAGGAATCCAAGGCTCGAAAAAATCACTCGACGCGGGGGAAATCCAGCCAGCCTGAAGTATACGTGTACAGCTCACGTACATGTAATTGTGTAGACGGGAGTTAATTAGAAGCCTGGGACTTAAGCGTGGGAACTTTTTAAGGATCATCAAAGCATTTATATGTACAGAAAGAGAAGAAAGGAAGAAATAATTTTATCCACTTTTTATGTCGGTATCTTCTCGGCGAGCTTATGGACGAACCAGACACGCCTCGCGGTAGGCATCCCAACGGTAATTTGTTTGTCAGTAATTTTGGCAACTGTCATTAATTTTTTAATGAATTTGGCAACAAATTCAGAAGGCTTAATCGGCAGGCGACGTATTAGTAACTGCTTAGACCAATAAAAATCAGACATCGTTGCCTAATTTGTGAAAGACAAATGACTGTCGGGATGCCTACCGCCGAGGCGTGTATGTCGTTCCTCTTTCACTTGCTACATACGTTGATTAGCCAAAAATTACGCGTTGCAATTTCTTGACGCAATTTTCGAAGCTATTATAGTTGGTAAGAGTAAAAGGTGTGTATCATCGCCGATCCAGGTAGAATGCGCTAAACTTTCGATTTCGTTGGGAAGTAGACGCGCGTTTCACACCAGAAGAGTCAAGCTCAGAAATTGGAAATAAAAAAAAAAAAAAAAAAAAAAACCCAAAAAAATAAACCGGTTAAACATTCACAGTAATAATTGTTCCGGGTATTGATCAACCGTCTTGTTGTTGCAATATTTTTTAAACTGCAAATTAAGCTAGTCGAAAAAAAATGAATCCATACTCTTATGTATCTACTCATCTGATATTTAAACCTCGCATAAGTCTCGCTCTGTTTATTTCTTGCGTATAAATACGTACTGCACAGACGTAATTACATAATTGGAAAAAAAAACAATCAAAAAAGGGGGAAAAGAAATTTACGAGAGATGACTATGAAGTAACCGCAAAAATGTACAAATCGTAATTAAATTTGAAATATTTAATGAAAGTACAACTTGATGTACATACATTATATACAGAAGCGAATGAATAAACTGTGAAAAATTTTGGGAAAAGCGAGAAACTCTTTCTGAATCAAACAAACGAATCCAAACTGCTAATATTTATACCGATGACCCGACATCCATGCACAGAGAATTTTCATCTAATTTGTAATAAATATGTGCAATGCAATTCGCTACTAGACTACTGACTGCTGCACGCTTCAATCGTTTTGCTGCGAAATCCTTGGGATTTAATAGTAAATTTCTTAATTAGAAAAATTAATCCTTTGGTATAATATGATGAAAGATTCGAACCCTGCACAACATGGAGAAAGTCAAGTGTTCTTGAACTATCATTTTAAATTCGATTTGGTAATTAGGTATTGGAATTAAATGGAAAGTCAATAATGCATGTTTAAATAATGTACATAAATTTGACTAACTGATCGTCTACCGTTGCAGTTAAAACTCAAATATACCCCAAAAAGAAAAAAAAGGGGAAAAGACAAAAATTCCTCACACTTTATCCATAAAATTACGTGTTTATCAATCTGTTACGTATATATCACATCATATCTGATTAAAGCTTTTGAATTTCAAAGAGATTAGACTTATTCAGCATGAAATAGACGATATTTAACATTTTTCAACAATTTCATCAACGTGGATCAGGTTTTTTTTCTGCATTTCATTTTATTTATTTTTTCACGTAAAAATCTGCATCTCATCATGGAATATATAAGTGAAATCGTAAGCGAAGAGAAAGAGGAAGAAAAAATCGAATGATCACCTTGTAAATGAATTTACATATCATAAGGAAAATGAATGGTCCGTTGAAGAGCATCGGACGACCGGATCGTGTGGATGGGCGAACCGTTAGCTGGAGGTCAAAAAACTGCTTAGATATGGGAGAGGTTATGACTATATGAATGCGGTTATAAAAAGTGAGATAAGAAAATGAGAGAAATAAGTATTACGGAGAGAAAGAAGAGAGAGAGAGATAGAGAGAAGGAAAAAAAATCATCAAATAATAACCCTTACGTAATTCAAGCGGCCACGTCCTCCCCGCCAACTTTGTTGGCGACCAACTCGAACTCAGAATATACGGACTCGATGAAGCTAAAATCTAGATCAACTCTCTAGCCCACGGCACACCGCGAATGTTTTCAGGTTTTCACTGACCGACCCGAAGCTAAACTGTCGAGTATAAAAGTTAGATAACTGCTCCAATAACCAGAGTTAAATAGTTATACGCCGTGCAAAATCGCAAGTCAAACTCTACTGTTCCTCTCGCTTTTGCACTATACGAATATCATAATTATATAAGCCACCTAGACGCATGCAAAGCTTCTTATTGACAGAAAATTTTGCATTGGCACTTCTGGCAACTGCATACAATAAAAACGGTACAACATATTATAAGTACTGGCTTTACACGAAATACGAAGAGCGATAATGTCAAATCTGTCGCAAATGGGTAAAAGAAGACGAAGTTTCCTCATTGGATACTAGAAACCTCGTACATAAAAATTGAAAAAAAAAAAGTATCCAGACTTACAAGATTTTCCTAAAATGGTAAAGATTTTTATGCAACGTCGTATAAGTTGATGGAATCAAAAGTTCTGAAGCAACCCATTAGTATATGTATACGAAATAAAAAAATAAAAAGAGAAAATAAAAAATTGCGAAAAATAAAAATAAAAATTATATGATAGATTTTTCTCTAACCTGTATGAAGAAATACTTAGACGCGTCTGTCTCTTCGATCACTGATTATAATTCATACACGCGACATACACCATCATAAACACGAATATAAATACGTACATAAAATAACAGACAATCCCTGTTAATATTTCTAAACGACCTAGAGAAGGTCTAGAAACGAGTATGAGAATGTATGAGGTGGTATATATATATGTGTGTGCTTGAATAACTAACAACGGAATAACTAACGGCCAAAGGTGGTAAAGGATTTAGCTGAATCACCTGGAATGCTACGAGTTCAAAAGTATCTACATTCTTCTTGGCGCCGGTGTGTTTTATTGGATAAACAAGCTTTCTTAACAAGCTTCGTTTTAACATATCGATGGAGCAATATACCGATAGGCCGGCAGTGGTCAGTTTGTTAATCTCAACGTGTCGGTCTATCCTGGACAACTCCTAGAGAGTATCAATGCGTAGGATATACAAGAGACGCACAGTAGCTGCCCTCGGGCTAAAATGTTTGGTTAAACTACTCGTCAAGTAAGTTGAGATGAAATTCTTTCCAAAGATGGACTGGGAATCAAAGATGAACTACCAATCGAACGAGGATCAATTTATTCAGAAGTAATGAAACAATTTTTCTAATTCAAGTTGCGTATACAGTTCAGAAAGTATCGATTCTGTACAATTACCAAGATATCAACAAAAAAATCCTACAGATATAATTTCAAACGGAAGAGCTCTTTGCTCTTATCTCGACAAAATTTTGTCGAACCGATTTCGAATCTGTAAATTGCGAAGCCTAAAAATTCTAACTTTTGGTTCTTCTTTTACTTCTTAACATAATATATGGGAGATTTGAAGAAAACATGACGAGATAAACGGGTGAAAAATTGGACCGATGACTGCAACAAAATTTCTAGAAAGTTGTTGCGAATTGGCTAATTGAATGACACAATTTTTTCAATTAGAATTTCCGAAACGATTTTGATAAAATTTTTGTAATCCACATGATACGCAACGTTTTCAACTATCTCTTTCACTCGATGATGAAATTATGTAGACGATATAGATCTTTCAACGATTACCACAAACTTAAATACGTGTCGTGTGACGTTCATCATTTTTATAGCACTGTCCATTAACCTCACTAATTAATTACCCAAAAATACAAGTTCATCTTTCTTTCGATCAATGATCTGCATACGATCGCAAGTGGAATATATATTCATCAACGAGAACTGATACATCGCTCGTTTGGTTTTGTTTTAAAACGTTTGGAATCGAACGTATACGTTACTCATCCATCGGGCATTCAACGATATGTAAATATGTACAATTATATGGAGTATATATATAGGTAGTGGTAAAACATAACGTATACACTCGTATTATCTCGTATAGCATCAACTCAACGGAGTTTGTTATATCGATGAAAGACAGTAGCTTGTAATAAAACAATAAACCTCGAGAGTACTTATGTCCATTAAGATCGTCATCTATACTTAATCCACTCGGATACGTGCGGTTGCTGCTGTTTTTACCCGAGCATTGAATAAGTCAGTATAATAAAATAAGGCTAAAATAAAACTAAAGAAACACAATTTCCAGTTTAAATTGAATGAACAGCGTTCTTGGATCGATCTTGTTCACCTCGTTCAGCCCTCGCCGTCTCTCTCAACGTTTCACTTTTTTCGTTCATAAAATAACATTTTGTCCCGAGACAAACCGGCGGCTACGTACGATAAAACGGAAGGTCCTAAAACCGTGCTTCGATTTTTCATTAATTTTTTTTTTTCTTTCATTCAATTTTTGCAATTGGCAAAATGCAAGTTTTGAAATATCGCGGAGTTGTTGGTAGATTTAATTAACATTTATAGTCGGAGGGATCGAATGAGGTTATCCAACTCTGACTATTAGGAATTTAATGATCACGACTTGAGACTTGCGATATTTATACATGATTGCGTCCGAGTTCAAGTCGTGAAAATTCCCTAAATCCTATAGAAGAAAGATTATGATTAACGAGAAACTTCAGCGTCCTTCGTTCAAACTGCAGAGATTTCTTTGCCCCGATCCAGCTGAAAGCGTGGATCGTTTCTTCAACTATGATTAAACTGAGAGATACAGATATAAATAAGAAAAAAAAAAAAAATAGAACTGTTAACGATATTCGAAATGCTGATCAGTGCCTAAGAAATCAACTTAAGCGCGGTATGTGTATTGCTCAATGAGAGTATTCTCAATTTTTCCCGGCTAGAAAAACTATCCTTGAAAGTCCTTGCATATAGCGTACCTTTTTCGAATCAAGGTTAAAATTACTCTACCAGAATGATAAGTGAAGTAGTTTAGAGTAATGGCAAGTGTAAAAGAGAAGAAAAAAAATTTCATTTCATAAAGGCGGAGGTATAAATATCTGTCGAAAAACTACTAACGACCTTAAAGTCTGACGTCACAAGGCCGATAAAAATGTTGTTAATTTACTACAGCGTAAAAATATTAATCTTTGGCCAGGTTTCTTCGCCATACAATACGCGTCTACGCTATGATTTCAAATCATATTATTAATAATTAGGCATGACGAGATTTTTATTTATTTTTTTGTAACGTGTATCGAAAAATTTTAAACTCATATCATCATCACGTTGCGTTATTTTATTTAATTTCAATTTATTTTATGACTGTAACGATCCCATTATTGGCAAACCCAATCGAATTAGAGATATATGACAGTACTGCAGCAATCTAACGGACGTTTACCAAATTTCTGAGAGATTTAAAGACTTTTGAACTCGTCTTGTATCGCAATTAATTAGAAAAAAAAAAAGTGACTGGAGCCGATCGTTAATAAGAATGTTAGAAATAGCAATACCATTCCTAACCTAAATCGGCTGCACACTTTAAGTTCACGATATTATAATATTATGCTAATTCAATGAAACAGAGTCATACGATACACTGCTACTTCTATTGGCTTATAATTTATTGAAATTATAAAAATAGCGAAAATAAAAATCCACTGACATTGCATTCCATCGGAGTCAACAGTTCAAAGTTTTACGTAAGAGATACATAGGTGTGCACACACACCTTGCCCTACATCATCTATAAAAATGCAGTTACAAAAGCTCGGGTCTAATCAACTCGGAGTGAGAAAATAATGAATCCTCGTAATAGAGAATTAGAATTAAAGTCAAGTGCTAAAAATACATAAGATTACACATATGTGTAGACTGTTTGTGAATGCCGTCAGCCAATGAGTGTACAGCAATAATAGTACAGTATAGGAATCTAATATCAACCTATTTTCATGGATATAAAATGTCAACAAGGATATATTTTAGATACCCACGTAAAGTTATCGATCAAGAAGTATAGGTGCAGGATATTGCATTGCACTTTATAGTTGCTCTTTATGTAACATTTACATCAAAATGTATCTTGTATCGGTTTTAAAATTCAGAACGAATGTAACCAGATGTATAATGGGCTTTCGAATTGGCAATTCACATTTCGACTCTCACCTATCTCTACGAATATTTTATACATGTATATTTATTCAAAATGTGAAACTACAACTAGGACCAGAAGCAAAGAGAATTTTTTTTGAACTCAAAATAAAGAATAAAGAAAAAAAAAATTTGAAACTATTAGAACGAAGGAATAAGAATTTTTTTCATTCCTTTTTTCACCAAAGTTTGAAGATGAAAATATCCTGTATATACGTACGAGGTTAAATATGGGTTCAAAATCCGTTTCACCGAGAATAATTGCGTTACATCAAGTGACAACTGGTGTAAGAAACAGGTGTACCATTCGAGGTTGACCAGTGTATTGAGTTCCGCAAAAATATACCCTGGTCATTTTTACCGACTCGATAAAATACTGCGAGGTATAGAAGCTGATGCAAAGTTTACCACGATTATATATACTATCGAAATATGTCTTTAAAATTTCCTGTATACGAAATGCAGAATAGATTCTGTCAATTAAATCATCGATCTCAAAGATACATGTATATAAGAAAAATAAGAAAAAAGCAAGTAAAAACGTAGAGTTTCCTCTGGAATGAATAAAACAAAGTACACTTGCAGACCTTCATTTCTATGCAGACTCGAGGTATAACAAAGGGTCTCTCCATGGTAAGTAAAAAAAAAATAATCGAGATACGAGAACAGCGATACGGGAATAGAAAAATGCGTAACTCGTCCAGACAGAGCATGGTCCTTGAGCAAGGTTCTCCATCGAGGGCGGCCCGCCGCCACGCCTACGTTATATGCACGAAAATTGCCAATTACCGTAATGATCGCATTGTCGTTACTTCAATGTGGATGGAATTACTGGCTGACATTCAGGGTCGGAAATTCCTGTATTTCAATTTTCCATACCGGATGTAGACTGGACCGGAAATGTAATATGTAGTATTGATTCGCGCGATCGCAGGCATATATGAACCAAACGGAAGGTATTCTCGCGGTTTTCATTATAACAAACCTCAAGATAGAAACTTAACTCGGTGTTACACAAACCGAAGGCGATAATGATATTCAAATGTCAATTTATATGGTATAAATTATAAGAAAAAAAAAGAAAAAGAAAAACGTTCGAACTTATTAGATAACTAAAAATTTTCGAAAAAAAAAAAAAACTTTCTTCTGGAAATATTTAAATAAATCCGAAAATTATTTGGTCCCGAGAGAGTCGAATTGAAAAAAAAAGAAATAAATGAAAATTCGTTTTTTTCCTGTTTGGTATAAAATTTTTTGAAATCAGTTACCTAAAATACTTATTTTTAAATTTTTAGTAAAAAGTGGGGCAGTTCTCTATCATATATATATTTTTTTATTTTATTTTCTGTCAGAATCGAGATACGCCAATTCTCTCGCTTTTAAGCCAATAATCGATTTACCGGTTTTCAAATGACGAATAATCGATATGAATCAAGAAACGAGGTGGATACAATAATTTCTCTCTGTTGAAATCTCTCGTAATATTTTGTGAAGGCCGTTCCGTTAACGGTTGCTTATTAGCTACATATCTCTTCTAATCTTCGTCTAATTAATTACACAAAATCAATCACGAAGCTAATTTTTTTGTCTTAATTTTTTTTTTTTTTTTTCAAACTTCTATATGTATGTTAAGAAAAAAAAAAAAAAAATGAAGAAACACGCGGAATGATATAATAAGCCTGTGAGTCCCATAGATCATGATAATTAGACTGTATAAGCTCAGCCATTGAATCCCGTACATATCATATGTATGTGTATATATATAGCGCAAAAGAGTTAACAAGTTTAAGAAGCAATCCTCCGTGACACAGTAATGTATGTAAATGAAATCTCTCCTTGCACGAGTGGTGTCAACACTCGGCGCGATTCTTCGCGTCTGGTTTTCTGTTACATAAGGGGCCTCCTTAAATTCCATTCTTATTTCTCGTTACGCGCGAAAGGACTGCATCTCGGTCATAGCCGATGGGTACCTACCCCCTCCCCCTCGACGCTCAAAACGAGAGAGATGAAATTCTCTTTTTTACAAATACTCCCTCCTCCTCCTCCTCCTTTTATCTTTTCCTCCATACCATGTATCCACCTCTTTCTCATATACATATATACATATACGCTCAATCCGGTGTAGAGCCGCGCCTCTGGCAAGTCGAAAAAACGAAACGCTTTCACTATCCCGTGGACAAGACAACGAGCTACGATCATCGGCGTGTGTTCAGCCGTCTAACTTAAAACTGCAGGGCCAGACTCGGGTCAAGATCGATCCACAAAAAAAATACAAGAAAAAAAAAAAAAATTAGAAAAAAAATATCGAGGCGGGAAAAACCGTTTATGGAAGAGGCGAGTGTAAAATTGTACAGATAATCTTAAACCTGATGATATTGTACACCTACTCGTATATCGATCACTTTCGGTCATATCGAAAGTAAATTAATGCGCACGGATTAGTTCAGATTCATATCGCACAGCCTTATGCATATTGCGTGAGTATAGTTATGTATATGGAAATATGAGGAAGCTCATAACTATAACGGAATAAAATTATATATCCGAAACTCGTTGAGTAAGATATTGAAAAATTCATATCTAACGATTAAGTAACCGTACAAAATCCATGTCATTCATTATAGCGTCTTTATAATCAAACGATATTAGACATCGATAGTCGCGTCTACGGATCAAGAACCGCGGAATGAAATGAAATAAAAAAGTGGAAAAGAAAAACGGGAACAAAGGCTGCTCTACGATCTGACTGCATCTGTATAATTTAATATTCGCGAGTGCATCGGCGCGCGCGCAATATCAACCTGTCGCTCGAAGGCAGGTGTGCTAACCTTGTCACTTTACTACGTTGGTTGGCACTTGTCAATGACACCGATATACATATGCATGGTATATATATACCTATATAAATTATATACTTAATAAAAATTCGAGATCGATAGATCTTTCGATTCAGAATATCTAGTGAGAAAATGATAAGGTATATAAGATACATAAAGCGAAAATATTCGCACGATATTTTTTTTTTTTTTTTTCTTTCTCTTATTAGAGGTGTTATCGAGACTTGTTAATAGATAATTGAGTATCATGGCATAGAGTATAATGTAATAGTCGAATATATGTAATCGTTGATGTGTTTGTAAATTTTAAAACGGTAGTTCAACGAATGATCGAAATATAATTACGTGACTTAGAAGTTTGAGGCGCGATTAAAGTTCCGATTGAAATTCCACTCCTTAGCTCCGATCAATTTATACTTTCCCTTTCATACATTACAACGCGATCGTTACTAGTACTAGTACTGTTACTGTTACTGTTACTGTATATACTGCACTGTGCTGTACTGTACCGAGTGAGTACATGCCTCAACATTCTAATGCACGATTTATACAGAAATTGTTCAATTTTTATAGCTGACAGAACCGATGATCCTGAACAACGAAATGCGCGTTTCGCAAACTCAACTCGTAACCATGCAGAACAGGATGCAAAGCTCTGTTGAACAAACTCCGAGATTTTTATACAAGCTATAGATTTGAAAATTATTCGATTTTTTTTTCGGTTCAACTTTTTATCGTATTTCCAAAAAAACAAAAAAAAAATTATTTCAAAATCTATAACATAATTTGAAAATGTTTTTTATAAATTCAAAATTATTGGAGAATTTTTTGGTTGACATTTTTAAAACTAGTCAGGCTAAAACTTGGTCAAGTCCCACAGTGCATGAAGTTTCAATTATTGTCATGACCTCAGGGCCAGCTTTAACACTCGTAACATTTATACGTGGCATATATTTATACCCACGTGCTTGTACGAGGTATACAATACGAATGATTATTAACGATGAGATGATGTATTATAGCTTTCACGTTTTTCACGTGAAATTTGACCTCTCTCATCTCGTTTTGACATACCACCTATACCTGCCTAATTATTGCCTTCTTATACTCAAGAAAAAAAAAAAAAATCCAAATAATCAAAGACCTTTCCTCTTACATCGCTCGAGGTAGAATTTTGGCATTTATAACTACCGATTATAAGATATCTGCAATATTGGTACATTGACTCAAACCGTTGCACTCTCTTGCTATAACAACCACCATCAAATGGATGACGCTCACTATATACTGGGTCACAATATATTGTGTCACAATATGCGGGTGAAATGTAGCACATAAATAATACGCGATAATGTATACCTATATAGTTACGTAATAAATATTATATCAACGAGATAATTGCATTGTAGTCTAAGAATCAGGTAATACAATCAAATAGACGCCAAATCGCATTAAACTGACAATTGTTATCGATATTTGTTGTCTCTACGCGACTTCTCATGGATTTTATAACTGCATCTCGAAATTATGGAAATTCCAGAGTTGAAAATTTGTTCTATCGGTTCCGCTGGATTCTCAATGATTCTGTAAAAATGTTCGGCTTCCACGGTGTTCTGTGACACCTGGATATTGAAAAAGGAGACTGACAAAAAAAATTATAGCAGGTTTCCCCGACTGACACCGGAAACTAGCAAATTAGGGAAATTCGTCTACGAGCAATAGACGAAAAAAGGTGGCCCCGCAGTTTGAAACAAATTCATGTATTATGTAGCCTGTGAATTGAGATCGTTATAAATTTTGATTGAGGAGAAGAGAGCAAAAAATAAAAAATCAGTCGAATTCCTGATATTTGTGATTTTCAAGAATGTGTATAAAGGTAAAAATTTACGAGGCCAAGTTCGCCATATCCCGACCGTAACTTTCGTCGACCCTTTTCCTTCTGTATTTTTCAATCCCCCGCCTACTTACTCAGCCGCAGTTCGATCTGCAGCAGAATCTTGGGCCAGTATTCGGGTCTCCTTCTCTTATACCTACGTACGAAGATACGTATGAATACCTACTCGAGGAATTTGCAACACCAAAACCGTGCAGGATCGTGTGCCGAATTTACGCTCAGATTGGTTGAGTAACAACCGAGTTGGTAGGCTGTGACCTACAGATGGATGGCACGCCAACGAAACTTGTTTTCACGTTTTGAGACCAAAGTTAATTCGACGACCGTGCAACAGACGAGATTTAAATTGCGAATTACCCTCGAGCTGCTGTTCCTGACACTCTAAAAAATCCCTAAATCAATCGTTTCCATTTTTCGATGATAGTTTAATAAATGACGAGATTTCTTCTAAAAACGATGATAAGACAAAGACAGCCTATTTTTTTCCCCCTGTATATATCAGCAATCTGAATCAAGAACTCTGATAAATTTGAACCGTCAGTAAAGATCATGACTAATTTATAAACGAGAAGAAATCGCGTTCGAATGAACTTTGACACGCGAATGCGAAGGCGAACCCATATGAGTTTTTGTTCAACGGGGCGTCGCTTAAAAGTCGACCCGTCACTGGATCTGCAGTTAAACTTTCTCAAATTTGTCTCCGTGTTAAATTTTAAGCCCTAAGGCGATACGAGACCTAAATCTTACTCTGGATATTAGGTCATTTTTTTTTTTTTTTTTCTAAATAAAAAGTTTACGTTCCCTAGCGGCGTCATCACTTTCATTCGACTTAGACGACAAGGTAGTATATGCGAAATTGCGACTTGGATTCTTCAGATTTCAAAACTACGTTTTCAGAACAGAAGAAAAGTGTTTTTCTGAAAGTGAAACTGTTCGACATATCAACTCAAAAAGTCGCAGGTCGAATTCCCGATTTATTATCTCTATAATCGATACGTTGATTGAGGGGGCCACTATTTTCGCAAATTTATAAGAATCGTGTATAAGTCGTGAAAAAAGCAGAATGGCCTGTGGCAAAAATCCGACAATGGACCGCCACACTTAAGTACAACCATTTCTTTTTAGAAAGCCCCGAAACGCATCGAAAGTTACTTACTGCCAATAAAATTAAAAAAAAAAAAAGTTTCAATATTCCAAGCGAAAAGAAAAAAAAAAAAAAAAAAAATCGGCACATAAAATATTCAGATATATATCTCACCATACCTATATATGTGTATATATTTATTTCTGTAATTTCTTACATTCGGTTTCATTTTTTCTGTTTTTTTTTTTTTTATGATGAGATCTAGGTATATACCTAGGTAAACAAATAAGCTTCCGACTAGTAATATTTACGACATTAAACAACTTTCGATATCGCCTTCGCACACGATCAGAACACATACATACATGTACAAATATGAATGAGTAAACTGAAATTTAGATTTCGTCAAATTGAGGCAAAATCAGGAAGGACAGAACCGCGCAGATTTGCGAACATCTACAATTCTGTGTTCTGAAATTATTTAATTATATAATTGTTGTGAAATGGCCACTGTTGTATAGCCTTTAATTGAACTATCTGCAGGTTAAAAATCTTCAAATCGTTACGAAAAAATATTTCAACCCGGCAAGATAATAACACGAAATACCATGAACTCTTCGCGAAAGTTAAAGCTAAGCCGATCAATTGCTGCATTGCAGCAGTTAAACCGCAATTGATTATTTATTATTGACTTGGCTATGCGGTAGCATGATGATTTCGATCACGCGATAATATAGCTGCAATAGCTCGCTCGCCTGCAGCTAGACTTTTTTAAACATTTAGAAATCAATTTTTTATCAAATTTTATAGACTACTAAAATTCGAAAAGGCAACAAAATAGATTGTGAACTTTGTTAACTCAAACTGCAGCTTCTGTGGTGAACTATAATTATCAAAATTGGTTCCTTCGATCAAAAAATTTGCAGCCCAAGATTTTTTTTGAAAAACTTTATCGGGTTTTCTGAACGAGATGAAAAAAATCGAAATTTTTGAGAAAGACAATTTTTTGTTGAATTGATCCTGAATAATCGGCAAAAAATATTATTTTTTTTTTGAGTTTCCCCCCGCATCGTGAAATGAATGGACCTAACAGAGGTTTATCTTTGTATCTTTCCTTATCGAAAGACTGGATTTTTAGAAAAAGGGTTTTATTTATCGTTTCAGGTTGGTGAGATTGCGGTGAACCCATCATGGCACATCCCGAGACCTTCTCTAGTCGGACGTAGCGAGAGAGGAAGTGAAAACGGAAGTTGGGGACATCTTCACACCGCGACATCTAACTCTTCGTCTAGAGGTTCGACCTCGTCTCAGGGCTCAACAGCAAGCACACACGTGAGTAAATAGATAATCTTTCAAAATAATTATGTACCTACTAGTCCGTCTAGCCTCAGGCTTACGCTTAGGTGAAACTTACGACAGTATATCAAGAAACGAATGAAGAAAATAAATAAATGATGGATAATTTTTATAATTGTTAAGCTATCATTGTATACGTCGGTCAGTCCGATGTTCCAACGTATGTAATTGACAGTCGATGCCGCTAGAGTTGCGTTAAAACACAAAAAAGGTCAAGGCGAAACTGGACTTCGCAACGAGTCTATAAAAACGCGTTAAAACAAAAAAACAAAAAAATTATTATGTATTCCAATGTTTTTTACTCCTTTTTTTGTTTCTCTTCTCTCTTTCTTATATCCACGAAGTTCATTCTTCAGACGGGGATGAAAAGCGAGAAATTAAAACCTAGTCAAATAGTGAGTAACAATTATTGTAATATCTTGTAATAAACTGAATCAAGCTTTTGCACAAAATATCAAAGATCCAGTTTTTATAGAATTTTTTTTTTTTTTTTTTTTTAATCCCTGGATCTCTTCCGCGATAGTCAAGGACTTCGAGGTACAGGTACGGGTACCCACTATAATAAGAGTAAAAATTCAATTGTATCTGTACGAATTAACTCCACGTGAAAGTAAAAATGAAGTCACGTCATTTGAGGGACGAGTAAACCGCGTGCAGTGATTGAAGATAAAAAATGAAAATAAATATTAATTACTTTAGGCTTGGACTGCAGTATTTCACACAAATTTTAGAATAGACAAAGAGATTGACGAAACTGGACCCAGCCTATAAGACCGCAGAAGGGTATCTCTGTGATTAATTTTATATCAAATAAGGACCAAATTTCAGGGGGTAAAACTTGTCGAATAATTTCCAAAAATTTTCAACTTTTTTTACCTCTAGTTTCGTTAATTAATTCCCGAATGATATGACTAACTGTAAACTATCTGATTGTGAATTGAATAACTTATTTTCCCTGGTATATATACGTGTGTAAGATCTCCGGTATAATCGAAGAGTGAGAAAGCGAAAGCTGAGTGAGGTCATAAGCAATATTAGCAGATGTTACTGCTGCTACTGCCTGCACAGAGTACGTACCGGAAGCACAGTTTTTTTTTTCTTTTTTTTTTTTTTGTTCGACTTTGCTCGATGAAAGTACGTGTACTGAAGGCTTATTCGGAAGCATAGCCAATGGCATCATCAAGGAAGAAAAAGTTTAGATTTCAGACAACAATTCACTCGCGGACAAAGTGGGTGCAGTAAATTTTGAAATCGCAATACAGCTGAACGAAACAGAAGAAAGATATTCCAAACAAAGAATTATTCTACTCAAAAATACCTAAACGATCATATAATCGCCTCCAAATTTCAGTCAAAACAACTAAAAACTTGTCCCAAGAGATTTGAAAAAAAAATAAAGAAATGAAAAAAATATATCACATCATTTCCATATATTTGGTAAAGCTTCTACGAGACAGTTTTTACGCGCATTCCAAATATTGAATACGCGGATATAATATAGCTACGAATAGTTTTTTTTTTTTTTTTAATTGAAGAAAAAATGACCTTGTCTATATATCACTCTGAGATCGATACTTTTTCTTCTATTTTTTCAATTTATCTATCTAATTTTTTTTTCAGAAGTTTTTTGAACGCGTTGGATTAAATCGAGAAGTTGATCTGAATTTTTTTTTCTTTCTTTTTTCTTACAGAGCGCAGCATCAGGTACCCTGCTATTGACAGCAGCCAATTTGGCAACTTTGGCAGCCCTACATCCGCCAACTGTAACATCTCCGAAACCTATCGACACAGCATCAGTAGCTAGCAGCACGCATTTTACAGTTGTAAACGGGCTTGGTAGGCCTACAAAGGTTTACAAAAAATCTTGGTGCGCAAGGAACCAATTGACCGTACTAATTTGCACCATGAGCTTTTTGTTCATGGTTGGGTTACTAGCTGGCATTCTTTATATGGAGAGTAAGTTAACAATTACATCGACGTTACTTAAAAAATTAGAAAAAAAATTTTAAATATCGCGATTTATTCAGTATAATCAATAAAATTTCAGTTTTTATACGCGCAATCAATTTCACTATATATTTTTTAACAATCACGTTGTGTTTTAGTCAAAAATACGTCAAGCCACGCAAACAAATTTCATTCTTCATTGTTTAAAGTTCATATTTTTCGAAGTTATATTATTTGTCATCATTTTTTTGAAAAAATTAAACATCGAATATCGTGATTTCGTGAAAAACAAAGTTCAAGTTCTATACGATTTTGGTTTTCGCGAACTACCTGGCAGATCATGTGTCCTTCGGACAAAGATTTTGAATAATGATTGCAGAGTTAAAGTTTTTTTTTTTTTTTTTTGTAACTTTGATTCACAATTCTGATACGAACGATGTATGGTTTATTTTTGTAATACTAATGAATGGTTTTCCGTGTTGTTAATTTTTTTTTAATATTTTTTTTTTATCTGTTACAGTGAGGGCTCGTGACAAGTACAATTAAAAGTATAACAGGGAATAATTATACATACATACCTATATAACCCCGAGAAGATATGATAAGAAGAATGGATTTTAATATATTAATACGATATTTGAAATGAGATCGATTGAAGAGAAAAACAATCCCGAGTCTACCACGAGAAAAAAAAAAAAAAAACGGAAAGAAAACAAATAAAAATTTATAAAATTTACAAAATTCAAATCAAGAAACCATACAAGAAATAATGAATTTCAATATTCAATATTATGTGTAGAATAGGAGTTCAATAATGTATAGTATATTATCATCTATTATAGATTTAAGGCTGTATTACACTGTGTTAAATATGTGTGGTACGTGAAATTAGTAATTACATTTATGTAATGAGCGCGCTGTGTGCTGTAATTTAATAAGATCTTTTAGATTCGTAATAATTTATATAAAAATAAAAATGAAAATGAAAAAAAAAAAAAAACAGACAATTACACTAAAAAAAAAATAAAAATAAACAGAATTAATAAACCAATCGAAAAAAAAGTTAAAAGCTCCGAGCAAACAAAAACGAACATAGGAATATTGAATTTACAATAATAACGGCTTAATTTATTTCTTAGATAATACGAAAAAAAAAACAAAAGCATTTTTTTAAAGATAAATAAACAAATAGAAATTTCTGCAAGTTCAACAGTTGTTCAACGATAGTTTGACTATTTTCAAACTATGACCGTTCACAGCTTTCGATATTGATTATCTATTATTTTTTCTTTTTTTTACCTTTTTTTTTAAATTCATATTACTCGCCACGTTATTTGACGCGTGTGTCAAAGACTCGCGAAAGTAAAAGATAGAATAAGAAAAAGAAAAGTAAAAAACCAAACGAACAAAAAAAGAAAAAAAAAAAAAAAGATAAAAATTTATATGCAGCTTGAATTTATTTTTAATTAAGGTCCTTTAATTAGATATGTAATTTAGAGTTAATAATTTAATTGTTACTAACTTACAAAGTCTAAATCAAACGTGGAGCCCTCTAAAAACCAATGTTTGAGGCAGTGTGTGAGAAAATAAATGAAATGGAATTGTATTGATCGATAATTGATAAAGGGTGGTTTACACGATCATTCTTTGTATCTGTGATATTACTTGTGTATTAATTAATCATCGATTGAACAAGAAACTCTCGAATTATTATTGCCATGTGTTTTATTTCATACCTTCTAATACTCTATTGATTTTGTTTTTTTTGTAATTATTATTACGATTTTGTAAATTCCCATCCCAAAATCGTTTTCTTTCGCTGTATTCCCGTAATATAATTTATTCTTTAATATTATAGGTGTTTGGCTTGCTCCACCGCATATGACGTTATAAATATTCGAATAATTATAATTAAAATACGGGGTATTAGGTACCAATATCAGTAGATTTCATGTAAATATCGCAATTTTATTACACCTGACTAATAAGTAATAATTAACGTTGCGCAAACGGTGTATCTCAACTTTATAGATACGTAGATGGTGAAATATTTTTTATTTTTTCTCTTTTTTCTCCACCATTTGTTACTTCAATCATAGTGTAAACAATATTTATATCATCATTATCATTTTCCAAAGTGATAATTTGGGAAAATATAACTTTCCAAATTATAATACGCCAAATTTATTTTTGGCCGTAGTACTATAGCAATGAAAACTATTTATTGTTGCAAAATTAGGTACATATATCAATATTTGAGGAATTTCATACCCAAAACGCAACTGGATTGATTTTCCCCCTATCTTTCTATCCCCGTCTGTAGTTTCTAATTAACTTCTTCGATTTCGTAGGTATGTGCGAAAGAAACAGGCATCATTTTTTGAATATTTCAAGAAATAACATATTATCAATGCTATTCTATTGATGTCGCTCTAAACACTCGTATCTCTGGTATTTTTTGACCAAACTATAACTCCATACACGTGAAATTGTAGATAATTAAATACAATTCACACTTTCAGTACATAGAACCCTATTCAAACATCAAAATATGGATTTTATTAAGTATTAAGATTTACTTTTGTGATCGAATATTTAAAGAAAAATTTCCTCAATCCATACCCGTACCTGTCCCAAAGTCAAAATCGGTGAAATGTTCGACAATTTTCAATAATAAATCATTTTCGTACATTATTATTGAATATCATGAGATTCAAGACTTAAATTCGTTGAATATAAGCACGAAATTCGATGATATATTGTTTATAATGAACTACAGAGAACATTAGTAAACTTATGTACAGGTTTGTTAAAAACTTTCACATTTGAATTCCCTAAGATTTATATGCAGGTTCCATAAAGGTAAATGTGAGCCAAAAATACGAACACGTCTCAAAATTAAGAAACAAAAAAAAAAAACGATAATTCGAAATCTAAACAAAGATTTGAAATAAGAAGAAAAAAATACGTTCACAACGATCGATGTAATCAAAATGAAAAGGCTCATAAACACTGCTTCAGCTATTGAAAAATTTCGTACGAGCAAAGTTATAGCCTAGTCAAAAAATACTCAAAACAAAAAAAAAGATACAAGATTCTTGACAAAGAATCGTACGCCAAGTCACATTCTGTTATTACCAACAAATTAATGGGCAATAAAACTCACCTCAACTTCTTGTAGCGTCTGTGTCCATCTGTAGTTAGGCAAATCCGCTCCATTACCACTATTAGGCTTGAGTTTTCCCTTCTCTTTTTCATCTTCTTCCTCGTCTTCTTCTTTGTCTAGCTTATCGCTACTAATCTCCTCAATTTTAACTTTAGCACTGTCTCCGCTAGGTCCAGCGACGGCCGGTGTCTCCGTGGCCAATTTCTAGTCAAATAATAAAAAAAATTTAGAAATTTGCGACAATTCCTCTTTCTGACAATTTGAAACAACACTGTATTCTTTTTACCTTGTTATCTAACTCAGCTTGTAATTCGACCGCTTGTTCATCCGTCAATTCTACGATCTTTGATTCGCTACTCGACTGTGCAATCTCCTCTCTTTTCTTTTTCTCTGCCCTTTCTTTGCGACGTCTTTCCTGCTCAGCTCGCTCTGCCTTCTCAGCTGATACTTTATTAATTGCAGTCGACTCGTGTTTTTTAAACTTATTCATAACGAGCTGCAAAAAAAGAGACAAAATATAAGATAGAAGAACGTTTATCTGTGAAGATAGAAGAGTTCAGTTATTCTTCTACTCCATCTTGAGTCTTGTAATCAAATAGATGGTCAATTTGAAGCGAGATATTAATTGAAATGAAAGTAAAACAAAATTTCATGCATCGTAGATGTCATTATCTTGAATTTTGTTAATTAATTGTGTGATTTGACCCCAAAAATCAGTTTATTTTTTAACTCGAACTTCCATTTTGATGAGTCTAAGCCAGCGTTTATTGTTTGTAACTATTTCTTGGATAAAAAGAATTGATTTTTTGCAATTTGAATATAAATACGAATAAATTTCTTGATTTATATACAGGATGGCCTATTTTAATTTCCCCAGAACAATTGAAATGTGCCTCTCGGAATCATACAAATCTTGTCTGAAATATTTTTCACTATCTTGCTTAGTTCTCGACATATTCGCATGGGGAAATTAAAATGGGCCACCATGTATAATAAGTAAATATTTAGAATCAATTTAGAAGTCTGAAAAATTGCCTAATTCATGAATTACATTCATAAAAGTTCAATCAAGGGTAAATAGCTGTGTTTTTGTAATTTAGGTTATGTTTGGTTAGATTTCTGAGCTTTGCCACTGAATAAGGATTTCAAATAACAAAGATGATTCGTAATGATTGGTGTTAATGATTAATCCAGACGTTGAGATATGGTAAATGAAATTCGACAATGAGTCAGTGAAATTATTACTTTCTAACGAGCAAAATAATTGTGTGAAAAGAAAGAAAACAAATAATTTAAATACCTTTTCAGCAGCGCCTTCGCCACCTCCGGTATAGAAATCAGTTTTTCTAGCCAAAAAACTGAAGATAGTATCCAGGAGCTGTAAACAAGAATTAATAACGATTTTTAATATTAAACCGCGGTGAGTAGCCGGGGTATTAGAGGTTATGTTGCGTTGTGCTGCGTGATCGTTTGATTTAACAAACAAACTTACGTCTTGTACACCTCCTTCGTGTTGTTGAGCCATTGCGAGCAGCATGCCATCGAACTGCTCTTCTTTAGACATTTTATTTCGTTTTTTTTCTTTTATAGATTATTTATTCTAAACTCAAGACACGATAGAAAGAAATAACGAGGCAACTTGACAGGTGCTCGGTAATCGAAACGACGATTCTGGAAATCAAACGAATCGAACGCCATCTCAACATTGGGGACATACAACGCACTACGTTATATGCAACACGTTTTGCACATTGATACGACAAGTTGCATACAGCAAGGCGTACTATGTGAAGATTTATCGCAGGAATACACACTACTTTGATAATGAATTTGTTATTCAATTTATAACAATTTAACGAGTCAATGAGATCTTTCGTAATGATTATTTCATAATAACCACAGCTACTCCATTTTATGAGGTAAAAGTTATCCGATTTCAAGTCATTTCTAAAAATCCGCCGATGAAAAATTCAAACGATTCTTAACAATTTTTAGAAAAAATTTGAAGAGATTTACGTGGGATTTTAAAATTTGGATAGCTGTTTTTTCCTACAGATAAATTATTTTGTGATTTTTCGGGAATGAACAGTAAAGGCCCTCATTGATGGTTTTTTCTTCTATAGAAATAGGTATAGCTTGTTTAAATAATCTGTCCTACGATGTAAATTGAGACAATTATTTTTTACTGTCCTTTCATTTTATACATTATTACTTATTAATACATTATTATACACGTATTGTTTAGAAATTCTACATTTGCGGAATTTCTCAGGTCTCGTTGAAACATTATAAGAAGTAACGAGTTTTCATATACGCTACATCTGTAAGACTTAATCAATATATTTACAGCACTCAAATATTACAATTGTAATATTTTTAGTTAATTACAATTCGATATTTCATCACTCGTTTACAAATTATGTTTTCATTTTCTATTGAATGCCTATTTGAAAATTCATTATACTTGTACAAATTGAATTGTTAAAAAACGTATACAATGTTGAAACTTATGCAGTTCAATATTTTTTTGTTTTTGAATTTTTGTTAGATTTTGTATTTACACAATTCACATAACACGCCGTAATTATGTACTCACCTTCCTAAGCTTCCTATTGACACAAGACTTCCAGAGCTTTATAGTACGCATATTTTATATCATACTCCATATCATACCAATAATTTAACGCGATACACGCGTGTGTCTGTCTAACATGATGAAACCACAAAGAAGGCAGATATAACACGTCACCTTCACGCACCGTTACCCTCAAGGTCTTTGCATTTCTGTACTGCGGATATCTGGAATAATCGAACAATAATGTTGAATTCACTCAAATTCATCGTTAGCTTTCTTTGGAGAAAAATACTGATGAAAAGACTGTACTATTCCTCATTTAATGAAGTCAACATTAATTCTCTTGATCAATCAAGCCTCGAGTCCAAAAATGTTAGAATAATAAACTTTTGGAAACCTAGTTGACAAACCTATTATAATCTGGATTTAAAGGATCAACAGATATCCAAGGTATTTTGTTAGATTCCATCAAACAATTACTCCTATCTTCCACAGTGTCTTCTTTTTCTCTTGGCTCCATAATAATAGGTTCAATAACCCACTGGCCAGGCTTTACTTCATGATAGCTTGCAATTGGATAATTGTTGTAAGGAATCCATGGTAAATCAGTTGGTGGATGTAGCAGGAATTCCTTCTCCCCTGCTACTACACAGTAAATATTTTCGTACGGGTCTTTGTGCACTGTGTACAAAAAAAATTCCAATATTTAATATAAAATAATTCAATAATATCATAGAGGTTTTGCTCAACGAAAGCAATAGCTATTTGCAAAATGAAGTTGCTATGGCTTTGGAAAACTGATGGATAGCATGTTTTTTTTACTGTGATACAGATTGTGAATTATCTATCTCAAAATGTGAATGATTTTTAATAAATACAATGACTGAAAACGTTTCGTTGCGCTGCGGGGTGACGATTATACTAAAAATGGTAGTTAGCGGTATTTTCTAGATACCAAAGCGATTGATAAAAATAATTTTACTAGACGTAACAGCTCTCTGATCTCCCATCCATATATTAACAGCGTCAGGTGTTTTTCCAAAAGCTTCATTAGCCCATGGAATATCGATTCCAGCGTCTGACCAAAGTTCAGGAAAGTCTTCTTTGAAATTAGAGTTTTGTTTTTGAATATAATGGACATTATCAACCCTCGGTGATTCTATCTCATCCAAGAACTGAGACATTGGTACGAGCCTTTCCTCCGGCATGACAAAATACTCTAAACATTCATTACCATCTTTTGATATCTCAACAGCAATGGCATCGGCATATCCATTCGGGGTTACAGCAACTGATACCAATTTTTTGGATAATTTTTCTCTGAAGTAAGGAATACCCCATTTTCCAATAGCTGGCCAATGCTTTATCCCGTCTCTGATTATAAGAGGTAAATTTTTCGATACATAATCTCTGTAAAATGACAGAGGTGATAGAGAATTTTTAACCTCGGATATGTGATCGGTCAAATAAAGTTCTGGAAAAAAATATTGATATGTTTGTTGTTGTAAATGCGATAGATCAAAAAATGGTTTGGTTATGTTCGATCATATATTGAAAAGACCTTTAGATTCTTGAGAAAGTACTTCGAAGTATTTTTTTATTTTCACCTCGGGTTGATCGTTTGACATTTTTTTTTTGTCACTGCGAATTTTGTATTATTTAATTGTAACAAATCATAAGAATTGAATGAAGCATTTGAAATGTTGCGCCGGTGAGAGTGAATTAATAAAGTACATGATACATGCGTTCAGCGTTGCGTTGCCATGTTGCGTTGGATAGATAAATAGGTTATGTCTTGCTGCACCGATGATAATTGAAGTTTTTTGAATTGCCGATCGAGCTTTGACCATACCGACACGAAGAGATCTGTACAACCATATGAGCAATCGGAAATAAGTCGATAAGGAAGCCAGGCTTAGGGAGTAGATTTTGGTATTCCCGGATATACAAGGGATCGTTCATAAACTACGTAGCTGCTTTTGATCCAATTGTAGACCCCCCTCCGCGCGCCTCGTGGACGGCCGTAGATTTTTTACCCTAGCCCCCCCTAAAATCTAGGTAGCTTTCGACTGAAAGTATTATTTCCCACATTTTTTCGACTTTTCAGCAAGTTCAGTAAATATATATATTTATACACATATACCTATATACATGCATGGACATAAATATGAAAACTGAACTGTTCATTCGATATAATTCAATAATTAATTTTTTTATTTAAAAAAATTATTTCCTAGAACATAATTTTTTTTTTTAACACAACATAAATTTTTGAACGGCTACGTAGCTATAACTAAAATCTCCTTCCCCCCTTCGTCGATTAGCGTATGTATTGAGGTGGGAGGGGAGACGAATTAGTTTTTTTCGAGAGTATTGTCGATTAGAACCGACGATAATTTACAACTTTTTACCTCCTTTTTCGATTATTTATAAATCTGTTTTGTAAATTTACAGGCTGAATTAATAGACGCGTTTATAAAAATAAAAAAAAAAAGCTTTTGTGAGCGGTTACGACTGGCAGAACTCTACTAATTTTGTGCGAAAAATAGCCGGGATTGAATTACTCGAACTTTTTAGCATCCTAAACTTCACTGTCAATTCTAAAACTCATTACCGACAAATCTGAGTTATTCAAGGACAGAATTAAATTTGTATGGCGTCGATTTTTAGTCAGTTTTTTTTCTCGTTTTTTACTGAAATATAACTAACACAAATTTTTGTCGAAATTGCTGTATGTGTTGATGACGATCTGTATCCCAATTCAAAAGTAAATTATACATTTATACTGCTCCTTTTTTCTTGGCTTCTTGATTACATTTTCGTTTTTGACTATATTCCTGAGATATATTTGCTTATCTTTTGAACAAGATTTTTTTCCCAAGTTTAGTTAAAGATTCCTGGTGGATTTTTGACATGTTATATTTTTTTCAGATGCTTTTTTGTAAGATCGACAATAGAATGAAGCACTTTTTTTTGTTTTTTTATTTATATACTTGGCAATAAAAAAAATCCATTGTCAAACGGTCTCATTGTCACCCGAACACGGAACCACGACGAGCAGGATAGTAGGGGATACGGTTCCATAGACCGAGAGAACGGATTTGTTAAATTAATCAAATTAATAGACGTTTTTGTGATAATCAGTTGCTGTTGCGTCAAGAATGTCTCATTTAGTTATAATGAAGTCCGATTCGCTTGAAACTATCAATTGTATTCCGTACGTCTATTTTATTGAATCAATTACTAATTTGATGAATTATGTATTTCAAAATATTTGGTGCGCTACATTTTCAATTGTCATTATTTTTAGTTTATTTCTAGATTCGTTTTATTTTCCTACTTTTGGATTAATTGGTTACGAGCGTTTCAATAAGTTGCTTCATTCTCGTTCTCTTTATCCTCCCCATCATCGCCTTCCACGTCTAACTAAAGTTCAGATTCTTGCGGGGAGAACATTCAAGTTTTATTATCGTAATTGCAAATAAAGGAAAAAAAAAAAAAAACTATGACTTCAATTCATTTGTGAAATATAAGTTTCCCCAGTTGTTTCGAAAAGTGAGAAATATCAGGAAAATGTTAATTATGAGCACAATCAGCCGTTTATGGATCAAATATTTACAGAAGTAGTAGACAAGTACTCCTAGATCTAATCTTACTTTCACCTTTTTGAGGTGACTTTAAATTTTCAGAATTTTATAACGTTTAATTTTGCCCTAAATTTAGCGCAAATATTCTAATTTCTGTGAGTAAATTTGGTATTGCAATGTACTGCAGTCTCTCAGCGTGTAACTCTTCATAAAATCTCCGAACGCAAAACAAATTGCCTCTACGTGACGATATTTTTTTATCAATGTTCATGCTCAGAGAGTAATACGGAACAGATAATAACAAAAATATATTGTCAAGTCCGAAAGCCAGTATACCGAGTCTTTTCATGTGTCGTTCAGTTCTCATATTACGAGTGTGGCCTGCGGAATATAATATAGACTAAATTACGTAGAGTCATCCAAGTTCCCCAAAATCCTGGTCTTTGTACCATTTTTTGGCGTTGAGACTTTGCCAGAGCTTCTATATGATCGAGGTAATATATGGGTAATATGGGGTATTCTATACGTAAAACGGGACGGTTTTTGACCGAGGGCCACCGAATTTGACGCCAGTACAGATTCGAGTTCTTTGTCTCAACATGAAACGCCCCCAGCAGTTACGGATCCTCAAAAAATTGTTATCAGAAATATCGCTCTAACCATTATAGCGAAATATCACATTCACATGAACAAAATCGCAACTTATTATCGTGCATTTTTTGCCAGTGACCAAACAATGTCAGACGTTTCACAATGACTAGAGCGTCATTTCTTTTGAAATTTGAAAGAAAGAAAGAAAGTCTGCTTGTTAGCAGAATGGACTTTATTTTGTTGATCTTGACCGGTTCAAAAATGAGATAAATATCGGTTACATTAATTTATTCCATAGACTATTAGATATAACATTGACTCAGGCGGAAGAGTCGAGGCAATATAGTGCGAGACAAGATTACATCATATGTATTCAGATAAGTAATATTGCGAGGTCTCGGCGCTAGAAAAAAGAAACACTTGTTTAAACATTAACGTTGTACTATGGATATTTCGAAGAGCTGACTTCGATGGTATTCAACGGAATGGTGAAAGAATCTGCGTCAATTCGCTGTTTGGTCAGTTGTGAAAACACTATAGGAACTCAATTCCCTTATATTTTATTGAGGGCCAGACACGTTCGCTATTTTGTTAAATATCTATTTTATCACCTTGGTTTTTTTAAATTTTGGTATACATATAGTTAAAGGCATCATACATTTTTCATCTAAAAATTTTAACGGGCTGTGCAAACAATCAGGTTTAAATCTCCATACCTATTGACTGAGCCGGGCACAAGCGGAGAAGTTTTTGATCATTATAATAGAGCGCACCGCAAATCAAACTGGGATTCATTGCGCCGTAGTCGAAGCAGTACAAACGATGAAATTGGTCACTTGTAATAACGCGAGTATTTGTCTATTCGTAATATTTTTGGCGAGTCTTTGCCTTCGAGTCAGCGACGCCCATGAAGAAAATGAAACGGCAACCACTGACCAGGATCTCACGAAGCCGGAAGTCACGATACTTCAAGGGCGCATTCGAGGTGTAACTATGTCGACTCTGAAGAACAGAAGCATCTCTGGCTTCCTGGGGGTTCCTTATGCTCGACCACCGATCGGAAATCTCAGGTTGGTAGAAACAGACATAAAGTGACGCGCGATTGTACAATATTGGGTTCATTTCCAGCAGCATTGCAAATTCTGCGAAGTTTTTTAACTGCCACAATGTAGAAAATCATTTAGCTTAAGTTGGTTAGTTCAATTGGAATGATTCGATCTTCGCCGATTGCAGGCGTGAGCCCAACGCCGGATTAAGATCATGAAGCGCCCTAGGCCCATTTTCATCCCATTTCACCTAATCGGAGGTCACCGACGCCGATATCTTTGTCGATTTTTTCCTCCATTGTAGTCCTAAAAAAAGTGATGATGTGATCGGCCGTTTTCCGAACAGGCTACTCCTATTGGTGTTATGAATTATTCAATTTATATGCACATATCGGAAACTAATAGTCTTCAACTGGCTCTAACATCAAGAGCGGTGATATTTTTCAAAAAATGGCCGCAACAGAAAATATCTCTTGAGATCCAAACTTCCTCATGAAAAAAATTTCAAATTTTTCCAACTACAGGATCTCGAGATGTTCACATTTCAACAAAATAAATCGATCTTTTAGAGATGTGACATTTTTGATTTCCTTTTTGAATTTGACAGAAAATTCTGCGTTGAAAGATTCAGGTAAGAGTTACAGCCTTTTTGATTTTGGGAAGCCACTGCAGTATTCAGTACGCAAGCGATAGGGAAGTTTTCGTTGACCAGAAGTTTTTGAACGCATATAACTTGAAATCTGTCATTTTCATGGAAAAGAACAATACTACGAAATGTCTGATAAAATTCTTGTTAAAATTCCCGAAACTGAATTTAAATTCGGCTCTATATCCGTTATTTAATATAGTCGGAGGCAACAGCAAAGAAAAAGGTTTATTTAAAATCATCAGCAATTGAGTTTCATCTGCTGATGATTAATAGCCACGAACGTAACACGTGGCGCGTCCGATTTCGTAATCGGCAACTAAATAAACAGAAAAATACAAATCCTAACATCGAAGATCCTTGAACCTTGATGAGTGCCAATGCCGACTATGGAATGCTGATATTGGCAGCTGACGATGAGCAGAACAACATCGTATCTTGAAATTTGATTGAACGACATCGTACCTCTGTGTACAAGACATAGGAGATACGATGTTGTTGAATCAAATTTTGAGATACGATGTTGTTACGCCCAGGAATAAGACTTAGCGATGTTTGGGAGTACGATCGGCATCAAAACAATAAGACAGATGAAAGCCTAACTCATTAATCCTGGATAATGAATATGTGAAAAATAATTGGTCAATTTAAAAAAAAAAGCATATTCCCACAACATCAGAAAATATAAAAACTTACGATCAAGTGTCAGAATCTGGGAAATACTAACAAGCATACAAAATGTTGAGAACAGTTTACAAGTATATATTTTAAAGTAATGAAAATTCTCTATTCCTGATCCGATTTCGAAATTTCATGGTTTTTTGTACTCACTAGGAGTGTACCACGGTTCCGGTACACGAAATACAACTTTTCACTCCTCGGACATATTATGTTGAACTCCATCGTTTTCGAGTGGCGCCGCATTTTTGAAACTTGTATTTCTTTACAAAAAGCTGAATATCTCTGCGTTAAAAGAATCGCAAAATTTTTCCCAGGCAACCAAATTAAAGCTTCAGATCTCCTTTTTTATGTTGTACAGTAAAAAGTTCATTGTACTATTTTTCAAAATCCCAGCACCAAATTTTACGGAGTGAAAAGGTCGCGAGAAAACAGCCATGTTCAAAATTGCAAACCGGGTGCGAAAAAAAAAAAATCGGATAAAGTGAAAAAAATAACCAAAGTGAAGCTGGATTCGTCCTCTTCAGAACACTTTACACTAAATTTTTTTGTGATTTGTTTCTACCGAGATATACGACTTTTTGTCCATGGGAAAACTCGATGGGTGTACCTGAACTTTTGACCGGCAGTGTATATGGAGAAATTGATATTAGTTTTCAGAAATGTTTCCAAAAATCTTAGAACCTCCTTATAGCAATTTGAAAAGAAGCAAGCAGCTTGAGAGGCATCGCAGGCACAGATTCTACTTTCCAATCTGTTCCCTTTTTATAGATTCACAGCACCCGTACCTGTAGAGGCTTGGAACGAAACTTTGAATGCTGAAAGCGATTCCTCGGATTGTCCACAGATCTTCAACGGTCAGGTTATAGGGAATGAAGATTGTCTGTATATCAACGTTTACACACCAAAGGTGAATATATTTTCTCGTACCATTTCAAAAAATAGTATGAGCAACACGTGCGCGTAGGTGATTTTCGCTTTGCACACTAGTTGCACAAACTATACTGAAACACAGGAAAATTCGGGCAAAATATTAACGAATGCTTGTCGATATAATCTTGCACCCTTCAATCACCCAGCTTCCAACGAATCAGAACTGCGAGCTCCTACCGGTGATGATGTATATCCATGGTGGAGGATTTATTCAGGATGGCAATAATTCCACACTCTACGGGCCAGGGTACCTCCTGGACAAAGACGTAGTTCTTGTTGTTCCTAGCTATCGCTTAGGACCCCTGGGCTTCCTGAGCACCGGAGACGCGGAGTCGCCCGGGAATTGGGGCCTCAAAGACCAAATTCTTGCCCTGGAGTGGGTTCGGGACAATATTGAATTCTTCGGTGGTGACCCAAATCAAGTAACCATTCTAGGACAGAGTGCTGGGAGTATATCCGTCAATTATCTGGTGCTTACGAATTTGACGGATGGTGAGATGCGAAGATCTTAATTCTATCAATACCTACGTTGCAATCACTTGTGCATTCTGTCAAAGTAAATTCTTTGTCCGATCCGATATCACTTGAACTCCAGGCTCTACATCATTCTAAAACTCGATATTTTTTTTCTGACAGGACTCTTTCATAGATACATAACTCAGAGTAGTTCTGCACTCTCAACAATGGCGTATCAGTCCCAAGCCACTGCGATTAAAAATGCCTTTCAACTAGGCGAATATCTTGGGTGTTCCACCAACACATCGGCTCTCCTAGTAGAATGTCTCAGAGCATTGGATTTTACGCGGATCTTGAACACAACTTCATCTTTCATCGTGTGGGAAGTGTATCCATTGGTTTCGTTTATGCCAACGATCGAACCAGATCTTCCAGGGGCAGTACTGACGGACACACCAGGAAACTTGGTAGCTGCTGGGAAACTCCGTGATCTACCTCACATTGTTGGTTCTGTTCCAATGGATGGTATCGTTTTATCTGGATGCAAGTATAAGACAATTCAATGGACCATGCAATGAATTTTGCAATATAAGGTTCGTAATGGGACGGAGATACATATGATTGTCTTTTTTTTCTTTAGATTTTTACCGATATGCTGATAAGTTTGAAGAATTTCGTGCTAACTTTAGCAATATTCTACCTTATGTTTTGAATTATAATGACAAAGTGAACAACATATCTGCCTACACTAATGCTTTGAAGTCGTACTACTTCAACAACGATCTAACATCCACCACGGTAGGTGAAATCTTATTAAATCTCATTTGTGAACAAGATTTTTGCAAATTTGAATCCTTATGATCGTTACAATTATTTCAGGTACTGTCAAATTTGACTCAACTCTGCGGTGACTTGATAGCAAATTTTCCGAATCATGTAGAGCTCCAACAAGCTGCTACGAACTCTCGATATCTGTACTCCTTCGAGTATCGTGGGACTTACAGTTACAGCTACATTTGGACTTCCGGTTTAATGAACGACTTTGGCGTAGCTCACTGCGATGAATTGATTTATCTATTTCCCCAATCGGAGGCACTATTCGCAGAATTCAACGAGACTATGAGCGAGATTGATTTAGAAATGGTTGATACTATGGTCGAGCTATGGACTTCATTCGTGATCACCGGGTAATCCTAGAAGTACTCGATGGTTTAAACCATACTTTTTTCTGATTATAATTAAGCAACAGCTATACCAATGAATTGCGTTTTAGGAAACCCGAAGCCACTGCATCGTCTTGCCACGAATATTGGCCTCCATACACTGAACAGATGGAGCTCCTGAGAATAGGAAACGGGGCCGAAGTATCACTTGAAGTTAAAAATTCTAAATATGCCAACCAGTTGCCTTTTTTTAGAAACTTGACTGCAAGTTACATATGAAATTATTCTGAGCCTCTCATTATGAAACTCCCATGTAATTCCTGTAGTATATACGTATAGTTTACTTGAAGATCGCTTGTAGTAGCAGGTCTAGAGGAAAGTCAGCAATTTGAAAAAAGTTAAATACGTTTTAAATGAAAATGCAGGAATTACGATAGGGACTAATATATATGAGTAATAATTAACTGCGTCTTAACAGACTCTACATACGGAATTCAGACATTACACTCTGCTATGTATAACGTGGTTTCAATAAATACAGAATTAATGCAAACTTTCAATTTAAAAATTCCCCGAGTTTTCCAGATCTTCCAGACCGAAAATTTACCATTTTCATATACGCGTAGAGAAATTTCGGCCCTGAATAAAACCTACACGAATAACCATAGAATAATATTTTAAATCGTATACTTTTGGATTCCAGTGAAATATCAAATCATGGAAAATAGTTCAGCAATAAATTGTATCAAAATAAGCACATCAGTATCAATACATTACACATTTCGTATTTTCAATCGAATTCCATGAGTTTTTCAGTAACTTGAGTAATTAGCTGACTTTAGTCGGTTTTTCCTAGTTCGTTACAAATTTGAAATATCAATAGTGCAAAAAAACTTGTCAATTTGTGGTAGGAACTGAACTCTATAAAACAGGAAATCGAAAGTTATACTTATGAAGTAGCTGAAGAGATGTTGGTACAGCGGTTGAAAAAAGATGTGATTACCAATCGTATTTCTTCTTCACGCTGTATAGCTAATAGCTCTTCCATAAGTGACACGACGTGGAAATACCCATATAGCCAAACATGACCGTCAACCTGCAACTGCACTCTTTTTCCGGTAATTTAGTTACGTGAAAATGCTGCAATTTAGCCAGCGTTAAATGACTGCAATCAAGTTTATGGCAATGGTATGTAAAAAAGACTGCATTATTTTGCCAACTTTTGTCGATATTTAAGAGGCATTAGTTGTTCGCTATCGTAAGCAACATGTAATAGTATATTACGTAACGAGTGCGGGAAGTTGGTGATTCCATCGCACGAGTGCAGGGATCACCAACCCGCCCTCGTTGCGTATACTATTTTTTAACACAGCGTGCGGGAAGGGAAACAGACGATGGCGTACCATATCAACGAGCGCGTTTTATTCTCACAATGAAAATTTGTGTCCTATTACGGTTTAGTACAGGAAACAATCACTTTCCGCACGCTCCACAGGGCTAGGAAAACGAACTTCCCGCACGCTGTGTGATAATGCTCATTTATTGCTGGTCAAAATTTACAGAAAAAACGCGCATTGTTTTCTAATACGACGCACCTAGCACGGTGACGGTCATACTTCCGCAAGATCGACTCAAGTGAAGTTACGTGATGCCGCGACCACCGTGAGCGGGACAGTAGTATCGTACAGCTTGCGCTGCAACGTTGACCGCTCCACTATTTCACAAGTCCAGTCAAAATCGGTATAAAATACATGTTTCAAGCTGAAAGCCTAACTTTTTGACGAAAGTTGTATTTTAACCCCCTGAAACTTCGTGCGAAGCGGCAAAGTTCTCAGCTCCCGCAATGCGCTTAAAATAAATTGAAAACCACCCCAGAATCGCTTTTTTCGCATGTAACTCAAAAACGGGGAAAGATATAGAAAACAAATTCAAGACAAAGTTGTAGAGAAAAAAAATTTGCTGCAAAAAGGTCTGAAGGGTTTCACCTCAACTCGCCATAGTTTAGCCGCAGGGGTAGTACAAAGCCTGTGGGGTGAGTAAAAAATCATAGAAAATCGAAAAAGCAAATTTTTGAACTTTTTTTTTCAATCCACTTGAAAAATGGTCACTGTTATTCTGAGATGGATATGGATGGATACTTTTTGTGCATTTTTTTTGCAAATTAACAAAATTTGACATTTTTAAACAGCGTTTTTTCTCATCTAAAACTGTAAACAAAAAATTTCCTTGCGTATTCTTCTGTTTCATTTAATTTCCTACAAAAATTATCTGAGGCATTTCCTTCTATCTCTTATGAGGCATTCCACGTCAACTGGGTCACTTTTCCAGTTGGATTTTTAGAAGAAAATGTTGCAAATAACTTTTGTAGGAAATTAAATGAAAAAGAAGATTATGCGAGGAAAAATTTTGTTCACAGTTTTAAATGAGAAAATACGCCATTTAAAAATTTCAAATTGTGTTAATTTGCAAAAAAAGAAAAAAATTCTTTAAAGTATCTATCTGAGAGTAAAAGTGACCAATTTTCGAATGGATTGAAAAAAAGTTGAAAGATTTGCATTTTTCTATGATTTTTCTATGATTTTTCACTCACCCCACAGGCTTTATACTACCTCTGCAGCTAAACTATAGCGAGTAGAGGTAAAACCCTTTGGACCTTTATGATGAGAAATTTTTTTCTCTACAACTTTCTCTCGAAACTTTTTTTCATATTTCATCCCGTTTTTGAGTTATACGCAAAAGAAAGCATTTTCGGGGTGGTTTTCAATTTTATTTATATCCTCATTCCGGGAGCTGAGAACTTTGCCGCTCTGCAGGAAGTTTTAGGGGGTTCAAATACAACTTCCGTCAAAAAGTTAGGCTCTCAGGAAACATGCATTTCAGGCCGATTTTGACCGGACAATCAATTCTTCACGATTACAACATATCTAATACATGCACCTTAATTTTCCGATTAATATTCTGATTTTCAGGTATACTTATCGATTCCAACTGATCGTCAATCGATTTTATCATTTTTCAAATTTTTTCTCTCAAATATTTCGTGATATCTTGTTTAATACTAATTCACTACATAGGTATTGTTGATTTTGTGGCTTCGTGTAAGTTCTTCTATACTCATTTTTAATAATAGTTTCAATTGAGTAACTCTCGGTGTAGACGCAATACAATTTAGCTGTTTAACACTGAAATATACGTGAGAAAAAATTGTATCGCAGCTGTTGCATGTTTAAATTCGGTTTACGTGGAGATTGGATCCCTCTAACGATAAAACGAGTCGCGATTAAATATTTGATATAGGATGTCTGTGGGAGGTGAAAAGGTTCGATGACAATTTCACAATGCATTGAATTTGACGAAATTATCACCGCGATTTCGTTGCAACCCTTTGTAGTTATTCATCCTATAAAGTGAACTGATAGTTTTGAATTTATCTGCAGAATGGTCCCTACGTCGGCCAACTAGCCAATTTTATTTTAGGAATGTGGGTAGCTCGCAAAAAAAACCGAGCCATCACCTGGTTTTCTAATGCTGTCAATTAGTAACTCCTCCTGATTTTCCAAAAAAATGTTTTCATCTCAAATATTGACATAAAACCATTTCTTTTCCAATCTTCTTTCAACTTCCCGATCAAGTGATTTAGGTATATTTTTGCAATCACATCTCTGATCAGTTTCCAGATAATCCCCGGTTCTTCAATACATAATTGCAATTTGTGGTTTAACAGAGTCTGCAGACAACAACGTTGTACTTCAGGATAGGTATATTACCTTATCCAATTACGTGCGTACATAGATACTTCTTCTTGGCTATAAAGAAGTATTCCGCAAATTTCCCCTGCAGGTATTCTATACTGCAGTTGCAACAGTACAAGCGCGAAGCGATGGAATCGGTATCGAGTATTCGTCTATTAGTGATATTTTCGTTAATCATTTGCCTCAAAGTCAGCAATGCTGATGAAGAAAACGGAACAGCGACTACTGACCAGCATCTCACACGGCCAGAAGTCACGATACTTCAAGGGCCCATTCGAGGTGTGACTATGTCGACTCTGAAGAACAGAAGTATCGCTGGATATCTGGGGATTCCATATGGTCAACCACCGATTGGAGATCTCAGGTTGGTGAGGACAGTCGTACAGTGACATAATTGTACTACACTGTGTTCATTTTACAGGATATTTTAAAATATGTGTAATAACTGGTGACACCGTCACGGATAAATTAGTTCAATTTGGTTAGTTCAATTAGGCGATAAGTTGATTTTTTTCCACCATCACAGGCGTGAACCCAAATTTATTTTCGACGACTTCCCAGGTACTCGAAGTATTTCGTATCATTTTTTAGACAACTCTCTCGAAAAATCCATAGGGACATAATTATGTACGAAAAAATTGGTGGCGATGGGGTGACTCGTTTGGTAACCACAATATAGTATTGTTACGAGGGTTGAAACACCCCTCACACGTAGTTCGCATGGTCTAGTAGTCATCTTAAATAAAAAAACAAAAAATCAAACGCACGTATCTTCCAATACAATCAATTATAGCAAAATACAAATCTTTCGAGCATTCATTCGTATAACTTGATCTATTAATTAACACGGAGACCAACATATTAATTACGGACCTCTTGAACTCTCATTCCGTGACAGTATGTAGAAGTAATTTGACAAAAAGCATTAACAGTTCGAACGGAATTAAGACAGTGGATATTCTTATTTTCGATTTTCTTCCTTATTCTGTAGATTCAAAGCTCCCGTCCCAGCGGGTGCTTGGAACGAAACATTGGATGCTGGAAGCGATTCGGCGAGTTGTCCTCACTGGTCGAACGGTGGAGTCATAGGAAACGAAGATTGTCTGTTCATAAATGTTTACACGCCACAGGTAAGTTTAATCAAACTCAAACAATCTGAGCCAAATATTTATAAATGTTTATCAATACAATTTTACGACGTTTCAACGTGCAGCTCCCAGGAGTTCAAGACTCGGGCCTGCTACCGGTGATGGTCTTCATTTATGGTGGGGGGTTCACTGTGGGTAGCAATAATTCTACAAACCTCGGTCCGGGGTACCTCCTCGACAAAGATATTCTTCTCGTTGTTCCCAACTATCGCTTAGGACCTCTGGGCTTCCTGAGCACCGGCGACGCGGAGTCACCCGGGAATTGGGGTCTCAAAGACCAAATTCTTGCCTTGGAGTGGGTCCGCGACAATATTGAATTCTTCGGTGGTGATCCAAATCAAGTAACAATTTTCGGAGAGAGTGCTGGAAGTATATCGGTCAATTTTCTGGTGCTGACGAATTTGACGGATGGTGAGATGCGAAGATCTTAATTCTATCAATACCTACGTTGCAATCACTTGTGCATTCTGTCAAAGTAAATTCTTTGTCCGATCCCCCTTGAAAATTTGACTTTTCGTGCACGTGAAGCGGGCGCAAAGTGGTTCTTTTCAGCTCGACGATTTGAGCAGGCGGACATATTAGAACGTTGCGCCCGCCTCATCAGGCGGACATGTCATTCTTAAATAATAATAAACAAAATTTATTGAACTTCGCTAATTTATTTGTGATCAATTTATGAGTTTATTATTCTTATTTGAGGATAATATTCATTGGAGCTTTTCACCTTAAAAATTGAATTAAATTTTTTATTAACTAGAAAATAGCCTAAATCGTCAAATCATTCATTCCAGCCTGCAATCAAAAGACTAATTATAATTGAAATTTATATTCGAATTACTTAAATTGTTTTTAAACTCCATATCCTTTTCCGGACAGGACTTTTTCATAGATATATAACTCAGAGTGCTTCTGCACTCTCAACAATAGCATATCAGCCAAGTTCTACTGCTATCGAACACGCCATCCGCTTAGGCGAATATCTCGGGTGTCCAACCAATACATCGGCTCTTTTGATAAAGTGCCTGAGAGCATCGGATGTCTCGAAAATTTTGGATACAGCCTCACTATACAACGAGTGGGAAATATATCCCCTGATTTCGTGGGCGCCAACGGTCGAACCAGATCTTGAAGGGGCGGTACTGACGGATAATCCAGAAAACTTGGTACGCAATGGACACCTTCGAGATCTACCTTATATGGTTGGTGCCATTTCAGGAGATGGTATCGTTGCGACTGGATGTGAGTGTTACACAATTTAATGTACGTCAATTTTACCAGCTTATAAGAAACTCGAAGGAACAGCGCTGCTGCCTGAATTTTAACGAAACAAACCCAAAGCACACGAGTCAAGGTGTCCTGCAGCTTGTGAATTGATCTGAAATGTGGCATTGAATTGAATCAGAAAGAAATATCAGTTCACAAGTGGCACAACAATGCAACCTATATAATATAACGTGTTAGATATTATTCGGATTTTTTTGACTACCCGGAATCGTATGTGTTCTAAACATCCTCGAAAAATTGATCCATGAATAATGAATTGGAAAACTCATTGAAGTTCGGTAGCTCATTATCAGTGACAGAGCTAGAAAATTGAAACACAGAAATAACCTTGGACAAATTTTTTATTCGAAATATTGACAAAGAACTTCCGAAATATCTGATTGTCAGAAATAGAACTTTCATCCTTTTTTTTTTGTTTCAGATTTTTATCGTCACCCTGATAAATTCGAAGAATTTCTTGATGCTTTTGACAACATTTTACCTTATGTATTGAATTATTATGACAAAGTGGAGAACGTGTCTGCCTACACTAGTGCCTTGAAGTCATACTATTTCAACAACGACTTAACTACCAATAAAACCATGGCAAGTGAAATTTAGGGCTGACCACTGTGAATGGAAAAAATTGTAGTGCTTCCATTCATCATATCCACGTTCTTGCTTCTGGTTTTCTACGTCTACATCGTGAGAAAAATCGCAGAGTCTTACTTCGCTCTGGACAGGTTCTGAACGCCTAAAACCTAAACAATGGTTCTGCTTCCGAAATTTTCGTTTCAATGAGCCCAATCCTTTAGGACTTTAGCATATATCATATAAAACTCGCACGGAACGAATTATGTCTAGATTTTAAAAAAGGACATGTTCCGTTAGGAAATATATTGTTACCTTGGTTTGTTGAATAGATAGGTCTGATGATATTGGTTTATTAAAAACATTTGAACAAGAAGAATGATTCCCATTTCGGGGGTCCCATGCCGTGTAAATCCCATTCGGAACGAAAGCGTTGAGTTCCTCCGTTCTTCCTCATTTTTCTGACGTTGCAAAAAATTTCCAGAAGCGTGGATATGATGGGGACAGCCTTTACGATTGTCCAAACGCACAGTGGTCCCCTTTGAATCGTATTTCGAAATGTGATTTTTGTACATACATGCACATTTGAACCTCGACCTTTTTAATTATAGATACTGTCAAATTTGACTCAACTCTGCAGTGACTTGATAGCTAATTTGCCGAATTACAAACAGCTTCAACAAGCTTCCACAAACAACTCCCAGTATCTGTACTCCTTCGAATATCGCGGCACTTACAGTTACGGTTACTTTTTCACCGGCGGTTCAACGGAAAACTATGGCGCAGCTCACTGCGATGAACTGCTCTATCTCTTTCCTCAATGCCAGACAGTATTTGGAGAATTTGCCTCTATGAGCGAGAATGATTTAAAAATGGTTGAATTGATGGTTGAGCTGTGGACTTCATTCGCAATTACCGGGTGAGCTTCTATCAAAATTACTCGCTCGTTCGAAATGAATTTTTTACTCGTCATAGTTGAGCGGGAGTTTCACGAACGGATTCTGTTTTAGGAAACCTGTAAGCACAACACTGGCTAGCAACAAATCCTGCCCTCCATTCTCTGAAGGGTTGATGTCCCTCAGAATAGGAAATGGAGCCGAAGTATCACTTGAAGTTAAAGATTCCGGATACTACGAGCACACGCCGTTGTTCCAAAGACTTGATCGCAACTAACCATCCAAATTATTTCGGACCTTTTCTTATAAAATTTGAACGTAGTTTAAATAGCAGGTATACAGTTTATTCAAACATCGCTTGAAGCAGCAGCTCTAACGGATATAGTAGTGGAAAATGTTGTATGAATTCTGTCAATGGTTCGTCCAGTGGCATCATGATATGGGTGGCAATGTGGCGTGAAGTTTTTCTGAAAGACTTGAACACGTTGTTTATAAAAATGTAATAATTACAATGGGGCCCAATATGAATGGTAATGAATCACGTTTGCTAAGTTGCATGGCAAAAATTAATTCAAATGAATATGATTGTACATACAATCGATTTATTATCCCTAGGAATATATTTTAATAACACTGGATGTGATACCCGGAATTCAGACATTGATACATCATAGAGATACTCAGATATGTAAAACGTTATTTCGAAAAATACAGAGCTGAGACAAACTACCTAACTAAGTAAACATATAAGTTGTCAAATACCCATACAGAGTTCCGTCTGTTGTATAGACAAATTATTATCTCCCTCCAACCGTTAGAATTGGATTTCTTACGTGTTAATCAAATGGCGAATACAAAAGCTCAATGCGGCAACGCTTAAAAAAATCGCACGGCGATTTCCTTTCAGGAGGTTCAATATTATGTTATAAACTATGATTTCATGTATTGGGAGTTCGAAAAAAAATGAAGTTTTTTTTAGGCAGTCCAATGTGTATAATTATTAAAAATAATCAAAGTAGGTAGTTCATCAAATAGTATAGTGTAAACAATATTGTAAGCTCACAGTCGTGTCTTTATTCAGCCTGAAATGCTTCACATCATTTTATGACTAAAGTTGTACATATTATGACATTCATATTCATTTTCTAGTTCGTCTCTCGATTCTTAATTTTATTGGATCTACCGTTACCAGTAAACTAGCAATCTTCAAACGAATATCCTTAACTGGTAAGATAAAATCCTTTTTTAAAATATATTTTAGCAGAATAGTTGAAATCAGTGTCTTGACTGCCATCATACCATAATTCAGACCTGAAAATAAAACAATTTCATTATTAACTTCGCGCTATTAACACGTGCCTGAAATTCAACCGCGGAACATCTCGATATATCCAACCATCGATATATCCCAATCTTCTTTCCCGTTTTGCCTACCGACCCATTTCGCCCCGCTCTCCCCCACACCGGACATATTATAGAGGGTCTAAGTCCACTCAGGTTGTTCTTGCAGGTAACAGTTTCATGAAATCTATGAAACTGTTTGAATACAGAGGTAGGTATTTGCAATCATTGTTTAATGTCTTACCTATACAATTCCTTGGTCCACCACCGAATGCCAGGAAAGCGTACGGGTGTCGTTTTGCAATTTCTTCGGGCAAAAATCTGTCCGGATCAAATCTTAGCGGGTTTGGCCAGTATTTTTCATTCCTATGCATTGGTAGAAGTCCGACAATGATTGAACTTCCGACCGGAAGAGTGACATCACCTGACATTAATAATTGCATTTCGGTAAGCACGTGAGTTGCCTAAGTAGCTATTCTTTGTACTATTTGTTAAATGAATTTTCCAACTTCTGTATGATCTGTACGAGCTGTGAAGTTTTGCATCCCATTATATGAAAGTTTGAGACATTCTCTGATTAGTAGTCCTTGGACAGAATCTACGTATGATATTGTATGAGTCAAACGACGGTTTCATACGAAAAATTTTAGAAGAAAAACATTTTTTTTAAATTCAAGTGCAAATAAAAATTGCACCTTAGGCAACAGAGGCACGCTAGTCGTTTTACATGCTGAGAATTTTTAGAAATTCATCAAGAAATGTCATACTCTGAGAATATTAATCTATCTGGGGCATTCCATATCAACTCGCGCAATGATTTTTCCTCGCCATTTTCGATTCGCTTCACGATTTTTTATACAATTCTCGTGTCTCAAAAAGCACTCCTGAATTTTTTCAGATATTTTCTACAACCGTTAGTTTTTTATGAATATTCAAACCATCTACAAATTGTCATTTTTTGAAAACCCTTTTATGGATATTTTATGGTTTTGCAATTAATTTTTGCTTTGTCAGATAATCATTATAAAATCATGAGGGCTCACTGACCTATGTCCATCTCTTCCGATGGAGTACGTTCAAAAAATGGTAACGAAGGGAAGAGACGCAATGTCTCTTTGATCACACGTTCTAGGTATTTCATATGCGGTAGATCTTTAGACGTGACAGGACGCTCCTCAATATCGGCATCTCCATAAATTTCATATAGTTCCTGATACACCTTTTCCTGTCACAATATTAGACATGAATGAAACATATGACGTGTTTTACAAACCCTGATGAGAAGTATTATACGATAATCTCCTCGCACGCTAGAGTAGCGTAAGTGATAATACCATACCTGTACATCGGGATGAGATGCAAGCATGAACAACCCAAACGTGCTTGTGATGGCAGTCGTATCATTTCCCTGAAATAAATTTCAAGTCAACAAGCAGAAGTGGATAAGGATACACGATGGAAACAGAGGTACAAACGATCGAAGCGAAACGTGTCTCCAACGGAAGTGTAAGGTGGAATAAAGAATGTGCATTAATACATGCATTAATACATAATACATACAGCTGCGATGTGCGTATTAACTTCATCACGCAGCTCTTCATCTGACAAACTGGCGTTGCCATCGGTCGATAACGACATAAGATGATCTAAGAATATCTTACGTTGAGACGCCGAATCGTCTGAAGCAATAAATTATCATGCAATGGAAAAAGAAGAATTTTCTGAAATGTACGTATAATTGCTTACATGCATCCCCTTCATCTTCGGCTGTACTTTGCTGACTATTGCGTTCGAGGAGATTTTTTTTTTTCAATCGTACAACCTAGAGTAACATTTCGGAAGAATGATAAACCGTGACGAGCAAGACAACACGTTTTCTTACTCACATTATCGGTATAGTCGTGCAAATACTTGATGCACCTCTGTTGTTCTTTACCAATTTGCGTACGGTGGAAAATGAAATTGGGATAAAGCCAGGGGCTGAAGACTCTCTTACAGAAGCAATCGAAAGCCCTGTAAATAATGGCACGAAACTTCAAATTTTTGTGAAAAAAATTTTTGTTCATGAATTTTTAAATGTATTCTTGTTTTTTGTCCTACAACCAAAGGGCATAAGTTTTTTGAGAAAAATTTTACTGTGGTTAGATTTCCATGTATGTACTAAAGAGATCCAGCAATTTTTAGATGGGCATTTTGACTGTTTTTTTTTTTTTTTTTTATATCAGGGTGTATAACTCCAGATTGTTTGTTGTTTAGGGTTGGCCAAGAACTAAAATCTCGCGTGTCACCAAAATTGGTAATTCATGCGCAGAAAAGTGTCCGAATATTCCGTAAGCTGACTTACGTCGCTATATTCTCTACAAAGAGATGATGTCTGTTCGTCTGAGCCCCCACCTTCACACCCATAGCAGTTTCTAAAATGAGGAGATGATGATTCAATAAATAAAAGATAAACTGTAAGTATAAGACTAAAAAACGGTAAAAAATCAATAGTAGAAGACTTACCACAGATCATGTCCAAGTTGCACAAAGATACCAAAGTGGAAAATTCGAATTCCGGTCCATCTAAGTTCCTCTCGATTTGCTCGGTCAATATCTTTGATTGAATGGCAAATATTTCAACAAACGAGTTCAAGATCTTTGTATTGAAAGTAGGCTGGATCAGCTTTCGATGTACTTTCCATATTGATGCTGTAAATCCATAAACTGGGTTCAACCACTTGGTACAATAGTAATGCCTCGGTGACCGTGAATTGATATCACATGAGGCTGATTCAAATCTTCAAAAGTAACGATAACTTACGAGGACAGGTAAAAAGTCCGTTACCAACCAGGGCTGCACCGAACTTGACTGATTCACCTTTTCCGAGGGTCTTCGAATTGCAACATATCGCCTGGAATTGAACAGCAATTCGCAAGCGCTATAGTTTCACCCACATTGAAATTGTAATTATATTATCTCACCTTCGCTTGTTCAGGATCGCTAACGAACAACAGTAGACGCGGACCAAGCCATACTCGTAACAGTGAAGGATAAAACTTAGTTAGCTCGATCATCTTATTCAGAAGGTCTGTAATTTCATAGGATATGAAGCCTACTCTTAAATATTACATCACTGAAATTTGCCGAGTATAATGGAACCGTTCACCTACGTTCAGCGTTTCCGATGAACAGATGTGCATTGCCTATTATTGGCAGAACTGGCGGCCCTTCGAATTTCGAAGCCAGTGTGTAGAGACGTCGTCTCCGCACGTACCACATGGCGATCCGAAAAAAAGCATAGCATATTGCACAAGCGATAACCAGAGAAGCTACTGTGAGAGACATGTTTTTACTTGATAATGATCTACGGTAATTTTATAACAGTGGTCTTTATTGCTTTCATCAACTGAATAAAATATTTTCAATTTCAAAGAATTTTTTTGTAACACCGAATAGCAGCCACGGCAGAATGACTGGGTCCGTGACTGCCTAATCCGTGCTATTTATCTCTTCTCGTATGAATTAATTCCTGTCATTAAAAATCCTTGATGGCCTCGACGAAAAGGAAATTTACTTAAAAACCTGTTGAACACGATACAACCAACATCTCAAATGAACCGCACCTAGTTCATCGAGATCGAGATATAAATGTATCTATAAATGGAGCCCCCCCCCTCCCCCCTTCAGGGGATAAGTTGGACTGTGTCCACTTTTTCATATCGCCGTTTCGGGTGCTATAATTATCTGCTTCCGTCCTCTGGATGGTTATCAAAAAACTTCCCATTACCTTTTTTTCACTTCGTTTAACGCGTGGAATATAATTGACAATGAGAAAAAATTAAAGCAATTTGATGATGATGTGCAAGAGAGTTTCAGAATCGATTGCGACCAGACTTTCATCAGATTGCTACTACTGAACCAATAAGCGCGAAGAAAATAGTGAATATTAAGATCCCATTATCGTGTCATGATTAAAAATCATATTTTAAATCATGAAATCAGTGTGAATTCTTTCAGATTTTTAGAAATGCCGTTTTCGGAATTGGTTTTTCGATTTTTCTAAATTTCACGGGTGGCTGAAAAGATCTGAAAAAAATTCAGAGACAGAGAGATTTAAATTTTTGTTGTTGTCCGTTGTCTGTTGAACCAATGCGGGGGTCAATCGCCTATCGTTATATTTATGGTTCTACGTGGCAAGACAGGAAGGCTGTCAATACCATGTTATGGAAAACCTAATTGCCACTTCGAAAGAAAGTCGACGTGATGTAGGTACTAGCCAGTAGCATCTGATTTTGGTTCTTTTTTTCACGGGGAAGAAATTTTTGCATAAAATATTGTATCATGTTTGTTTGGCATGAGAATGTATTTTTCGTGGGTAACTATCACATTCATACAACTAGGCGAAAGGTTTATGCACCAGGGTGCTTTTTATGGGGATCTCAGAACTTTTTGTGGAATTTGATTCACTAATCATTCTTGTTCGTAATGAATTGTATGAATTGTCGACCACTTTCCATGTAGAAGGTATATATAGAATTCCGTGCCTCTTCTGCTGTGCAATAATTATTTAAGCGCGTATCTTATGAAAACACCTATAATCATATATTAATCACCCATGTATTTTATAAAAATATATCTATCCGTACTGAAAATCATCGTGGGCTGATATATAACATTTAGATTTATCGACGTGATAAATCATAGCCTGAATTATTAGATATGATATGATACCGTATACTGTCGTTATGAAAGATGAAGACATTGTTGGAGAACTACGAACGGCCCTTACTATAGTTATACAAACTGCATTATTAATTTACGATCTGATATGGGAAATTGTCGGAAATATTATCGCTTCACGCCCTAATATTACCTTTGCGGTAAAAGAAACTGTCGAATCTTGCGCCGGACTTTAAAAAAGAAAAATGATGCATGGCATGACTCCGCATGGCAGAAGTCAAACTTTAATTCGATCTGGGTATATTTACAATTTTTTTTTATCGTTGACAAGGAACGCCCTATATATTGACAAACAACAATGGCATACAGTGCATTACATTCCAATTTGATCTGGGCATATCGACAATTTTTTGATTGTCATTGGCAAGGAACGCAATATTTATAAATATATTTTCCTGTCGCATCTTCGTTACATCCGAGTTTCATTTTACGCCTACCGCGCGATATGAGGTTTCACTCCAAAAGTTTTTGAATTTTTATTTGCAATTAATTTCTGATCGTACGTTTGAAATCAGCAGCATGCTAGCGAATAGAATATCTGCAATCAGCGCTAGTGCCTCAACATAGCCTAGCGAAGGCCACTCTATACTAATTTTTATACACGTAAGTTTAGTGTAAGCGATCAGACTGAAGAAGGTTAACAACATTCTGGCCAGCTTCCGCCAGGAGATAAGCCCAAGGATCAATAATAATAATAAGGTGAGCAAAAATTCGTGATGAATACGGGTATTCTAAAACGTTAAATAATTATATCTCAGCTCTCCGGTCATCGATTTCATTGTAATAGGGCTCAAATGAAAGCTTTTCTTGGCCATATCCTGTGATAAATATTACAATTCCGTATATATGTATAGCGAGGCAGAAGAAATTAACGATCATAATTAGTTGCCGTATCGGCCGTTTAGCTCTCGTTTGGGTATATAGACTCGTCGCGTCTCGCGCGGCACATAGAAAGAAAAAAAAAATTTTATATAACTAGGCTCGAGACTCTACCGAGTCTCTTGATACGATCCAGAAATCACATAATATACGTAGTTAAGTATAGAGTATTTCAGCTATTGTCAGCCATAAGCTTCGGACAGTAACCATTCCGAATCTCATCTTGAATTTGCAATCTCGAAACTATCGATATCACTTATCCTTTCGAATTGATACAGGCAAGGTTACGATTGAATGTTTGAATTATTCAATACCGTAGGTATTTTTTTCGAAGTAAATGGCTCTCTATAAAATGCAAAATTTCCTGTTTTAGTAGCTCCCGCATGAGAAGCTAGCAAAGATATGAAAGTATTTTGAAAATTAATTTCGAATCGGGAACTGGTTCCAAGTCAAAGCTGCTCACAGCTTGCCAAAATCCATGACAGATAAGATCGGTTTCCTTAGTGGAGATCCCAGAGGAATATGTATATGAAATTTTTCCTCTGCTTATGAAAATTGACTACCTACGTGTTTATTTTATTGTATCGGATGATCAAGTAGTAGTTTTGTTGAATTAAAAATTTGGCACAACTTAAACGTGTTCTTAAAAAATTTGCGATCGAATTTATTACTTTACACCATATAATTTGGATGTATTTTTCACGCATAAAATTAAATTACAAACATTAATAAAATTAAAAATAATTTTGATTCTCGCCGAATTGGGTCGGCTCACGAGTCTTTATATGCCTACATCGATTCCATAATTAGCTGTAAGTGTTCATTGATTGTAATCCGGAGAGAAGAGCTCATCAAGCAGCAAATCTTTCATTCTTTTGCCAATGCTCTGGCAGATCAAATCGTACGAATTCGCTGGAATCGCTCGTGTATAATTGCACAAATTTCTGATTGACAGTGACCCACAATACCTTCTTCATTACGAGCGTGGAGCTACCAATATATTCGGTTATTTGCGTTGCCAAAGAACGAATTCTATAGAGTACTCATTACACGACGATTCTCTTGGAGTCCCCGCTTTAACTTAAACTTCTGTTCATCGCCAAAAAACGTTAATTTTTACACGGTCTTTGCACTGTTCGAAGCCCTCACATCGCAATAAAATTTAAGAAAAATTCGTGGGCTCCGAATTGAATATCAAATTAGCATTGGTTATTCAAAGTACCAATACCTGGAATCGACGTAGGAACGGGTAATCAATCGGCGACATTTCAAATTGCGAATTTCATAGTTTTCGAACATTGCCGCGTGTATTCGCCGACATGAATGCCATGCGAAACTTTGCTTCTTCCTTTTTTCTAATCTAAGAATAAATAAGATCTGCACTTATCGGTAAGGCTGGCAAATTTGTTCATTCCGCCTACATCCGTTTATAAAATATGCAGCATGTCTAGCAAACATTTCTGGTAATCGAAATCTGTCTGTACCCCGGCGTTTGTATCACTTATAGTCCAGTCGAAATAGGATTTCACCTGGAAGTAATTAGGGGGGATTACCACCCAACGAAGCTAAAAACTTCGAATATACTGATATTTTCGTTTTGTACGAAGCTCCTATGGCTCCAAGATACGCTTTGGAAGTGATGGACCGAACCTTGCGGGATATTATAAATAATCATTTGCCATTTGGTGGGAGAATAATAATTCTTAGCGGTGATATTAGGCATCTTCTGCCGATTAATTGCATAGTACTCGAAGTGAGACAGTTAATTTCTCAATTACATTCAGCCCAGGTTAGCAACACCTTGTGAAATATTCTGTGATTTTTTGAAATTTCTTCTAGGATTTTGTTATACTATGTGAGAATGGTGTCCCCGATTCATTTCAAAATTTTTGCAAGCCCAAATTTTACGATATCCGAAATCCACGAATTTTTTATCCATGATATCTTCAAATTGAAAAGTCGTATCAACAAAAACAAGGAGGTGTTTGGATTCGTCTCGAATCCAACTTTTTGAAAAAAAAAAATGCAGATATAATCGAATTTTGAAAAAATAGTTGTGTAATCGCTTCGGATGATATCTTCAACAGCTATTTTCGGCAGGCATGAGGCAGTAGGCACATGGCAACGCCATTGTGAACCGGCGTCTTCCAATCCGCACTCACTATTAATAAAAATACAGATTTACAGTGAAATTTTTTGTTAATCTTTAATCATGATCGGAGTTCTGTGTATAAATATAGGGGAGATCGGGGTAAAACGGTCACCTCGGCTGAATATGAGAATTGGGGGCAAATATCATCCTTATCAGCTCCAGCACATGAACAATTTGACATATTTTCCGCACTTTCTTTGTGTAAGTAACGTCAGAAAACTGAAGCAAGTCGTTTTTAAGGAACTTAAAACGGTGCCCGTTTTTCCCCCAATTTCTAGTTTCCTTTGAGGTGCCCGCCTTGCCCCCATCTCCCCTACATCAAGAGACTCGGTAGAGTCTCCCGCCAAGGACATAAAAAACAGATATAATAGGTATATTAGGTATGTATATACTGTGGCTACTTATAGTGCTGAATTTTCACAAATCTGTCGCATTATCATACATCCGCCACACGGAGGTAAGTTTTAACTTTTATATTACCTTTCTCTGAAATACATATTGGGTGCGTTCTATTCGTACATATTGGGTACGGTTTATTTGCCACTTTCAGCAACTTTCAGAATAAGAAGTTTTTCCGGGTGACCGTATTCCAAGGCTTTTATTTCCAATACACAGAGAGATTTCGTGGATGCGCCCCATAGAGGACTGAAAGAAAACAAAGCTAACCCTTCGACCAATGTGTAAGAGAGAAAGAGATAGCAATATAATATCGCCTTCCTTGTCGCACACATCGGCGCAAGAGTTAGCCTTGTTTTCTTAGCTGCTCCCGAGCACTGATATCATCTTTACATTTTACATTGGTTGCAAAAAATATGTTTGCCGAAAGATAGAGTCTTAATTTAAAACAGTTTTACAAAGGGATCGTGTGAGAACAGCTTTCATGAATTCATTGTAGAAACTGATGTTAGCGATCATGGATTCACTGTTGAGTTAGTGGGAGGCAGAATCGGCGGTTGAAGTTTTCGAGTACGCATCACACTTTGTAACCAGGAGGCTGACAATTTTGGAGTCCTTTCTCGATTCGGACTTGAAAAGTTGACGTGAATAAGCCCGTAAGAATTTCTGAAAACATTAGTATCGTTTCAACCCAACAGTTCACGAAAACGAAGAATAACTCAGCTCGTCAGTTTTCGAGTGTTCAAATCTGTGTTCTACTCACTCATATCCGTCATGCCATTCAAGATTGTTCAATAAACTCCAAAAGGTGTACTTCTCGATATTGCAACCGTCACGACGCACAGCTTGGAGAATTTCTTTCAAGTACGAATAATGATATTTTATACGTCGGTAGTCTTGCATTACATTGCCTGCGGCCATTCCATTCTCCAAAATGTAGACACGTGGGTTGTTGTATTTTTCCTTGATAGTACGTAGCAAATAACCAAAACCCTCTGGCACCATCTGAAATTTGTCAATTTTCAAATTCAAACAGTCCTCATAGGGAGAAACGCGTGAATTTTTAACCCTGTCAACTTTTTCGATAACTCAGAATAGCCGTCGTCATTTATTACATGTGATCGTTTTCCTGCTGCTTCCCAACCGGGATCAAAAGTTGCCCTTAAACCCACATCCGGAAGAAAATCTATTACTTTAGCAATACTGGTCGGGGTTCCAAGTTCTATCAGGAACGTGGTGTAATGATTAAGACCAAAGTAATCAGATGTTCCGCTGAAAAATGGAAAAATTATCAATTGATAAAAGATTGAACCCATTCGTGGTTTGAAGTCAACATTATCACGTGGTACGAATATCAGAGAGCAGTCGCTGGGTCATTTATCTCCATAATCTTATACCCTTTAATATGGTACATACCTAGAACGATCGATTTCGTATGCTAACTGTGACGAGACTCTTTGTAACAGAATATTTATCTCCTACTTACTTAATGTACTTTATCCATTCGGGAGAGAACTCTGGAAGCATAGATTCTGCAAGACCAGCTTCTTTGCTCATTTCTGCTAATTTAGTCTTAACAATTTGTGGATAATCGCCAACAAATATGGGGTGAAACGTAAATCCGCAACTGAACTGGAATCCAATTTCGGCAGCTAGTGTTTCATTGGGATTTTTAGGGTAATACGAAGAACACATCGACCCGATGCCAATTTCGCCGTTTTGCGTAGGACGATATTTCTCGTCATATAAATGGTACGCTCGTGCGTGAGCTTTCAAGGTATTATGCCCACACAAGTACGCTGCACTTTCATGCAACTTTTTACCTGACAAAAACAGCCACATTTATTATAAAATGGTGACAACCAAATTTCTGGATACGACGTACATACCTGGTGCGTATGAACCGTTAACGTACGCGAGAAAGCAGAATACTTTTGGTTCGTTAAGCGTTGTGAATGTCTTAACTTTCGGTCCGAATTCTCGGAAAATTATATCCGCGTAGTCTGTGAACCAGTCGACCATTGACTCGTTCAGCCACCCTCCCATTTCTTCGAGGATTTGAGGGTGGTCCCAATGCCACAATAATATGTTGGGTTCGATATCATTTGCTAGCAATTCGTCAATCAAATTGTGGTAATAACAAAGTCCGTCCGGATTTATTGAACTCGCAGAACCATTCGGCAGTACTCGAGACCAGCTGATCGAGAATCGGTAATAATCAAGCTAAAAAATTAGTATAATTACGAGTAAGATTGGGTGAAAATTGGAGATTGTATTTTGAACCGGTCATGAGAGCAAGTCTATGTAGTCAAGGCAAATTTAAGTAATTTATTGAGAGAGACGATCCCTGTTCAGAGGTTCGTGAAAACGTAATGATGTAGTGTGACATTTGAGACTTAAAATAAGTTGAAATGGTGACTCATTGATAGAAACAGACAGAACGACGTATGAGGCATTTTGCCTCAACCCAAGCAGCCTTGAGACCTCACCATCTCAATTTTTGCTGTCAAGCGAGACTTTACATCAGGGGCACCATTTGAAATGAACCCCTGGTCAGAGCGATCCCAACTCTGATACCGTAACAGATAACAAATATCTCACAAATTATTACAGAGGTGATTAGGTGTATCTAATTGATTTGGGTCGTAAGACTTTGTCGCTGGTAATTTTCTTAATTAGTTACAAAAAAATATCGCACAAATGTAAAGCCCTGTTTACTATTGCAAAATCGCATTTAAAGGTTGAAAACAGTTATATCTCCGAAGACGCCGTTTTCCCGGGACCAAAAATCTGCTGCGATACCTTTTATCCAACTATACAGTGATCATGTAGCCTGTCAGTTTTTTCGTGATCAAATTAATAGGTAAAGAGTTACGAATATTTGCAATTTATCGTAACTTTGTTTATTTCATCAATCAAATTTATTGTAAATTGCAAATACCCGTAATTTTTTCACCTCTTGATTTGTATATCGTGAAACTTACAGGTTACATATTATAGTTGGGTGAAAGGTATCTCAGCAGATTTTCTCCCATTATGATAAATAGGGATTTACATTTGTGCGATATTTTTTGTTGAACAATCTAGGAAATTGCCCACGAAAAAGTGTCACGACTCAAATCAGTTAGATGCACCTTGTCCACTTTGCAATAATTCTTAAACAATTTGTTAGAATAATCCTACCTCCGTTATCTTCAATGGTATCTGAGCTGCAGGGATCGTTCTGTCCGGAGGTGTGTTTCAGATGGTGCCCGGAAACGGTGAACTTGATGAATGTCCGACAACTGCCTGGATTAACGTGGAATACTTTAGATATCCTAAAATTTCAAAGTAAAAAACTGACTCCTATTTCCTTGATCCGCTGCACATCTTCCTTGTATTTGTGATAAGAATCACAGGTGATGTCACCGTTTCCTCCACCCTCGATCTTCCAAGGTTGAGTATGCACGAATCGATCCCAGATGCTCTCTCCTTTGCCTAGTAGCGATTAATAGAGATGTAATCACCCATATGAAAAAACCTTCACGGTATAAGACGCATTCGCGAAGAATCTCTTATCCATTGTATAAATTAGATATAATTGAGCTCAAAATGAATACCACTAGCATTCCAGCCTCCTTCGATTTGATATGCTGACCCACCAGCACCGATTGTAAATCCTTCAGGAAATTTCAGATACCCATCTTCCTCTATTGTTGATCTGTTAAGAGAGTACATATACCTATGTTCAAGATGTAAAAATTCGACATATTTTCAGGGATTTCGACCACTAACGTAAATAATAACGTAAATATCCTGTTTCAGGATTTTGAATGTTAAACCCTAGCATCTTACATCACGCGGCTGTCAACATAGATCGAAGTGAGCCCTGTGAAAATGACACATAGGATTAACTGCTGAGCTACAAACTGAATACTGATGTGATTCTGGCGTAGACTTGGCTTATCAAAAAATATTGAATTTTGCATTAAAAAAAAATTTGAATTTACTCAACTGCTTACAGTCAAATGAACCAACGCTTTTAAGAACCTTTAGTCTACGTCAGATTCAGGTATGAGGACTGCAAGTACAAAAAGTTATAGTTCAGTTAGTTAGTCATCGAGTCAACAATTAATCTATGCCATTTTTACAGAGCTTACTTCAATTTATGTTGGCGACCACACGATGTAAGATGCGAGAGTTTTTAACATAAAGATTTGTAGGTAACATTATGTAGAATAATGGCCTGAAACAGGACATGTGTGTAGTATCTATGCGCCTTAGTTACTACAATCCCCGAAAATGTGACCAATTTTTACATGCTGAACATATAAGTACCCCCTTAAATTTATTAATCACCGAAATGACGGTATACTGATTTCCAGTATTTTTGTTGAGCTTACCTTGCTGGGATTACCAGGCAGATCAGACAAAATGTAAGGCACAATCGCATGTTGAAAATGCCACGACTGTGGCAGAATGTTTCCAGAATGGGAACATTAGAGTGGATATTTTGTATTTTATATTACGTAGGCTCCCCCACCTCTCTCTCTCTCTCTCTCTCTCTAATTATCTAATGAACAAGCGGTGCCCCAGAGCCTGTTTCAATTTAAAGTTGCTTCATTTTATGAGTAAAAGCGTATTTTGAAACTTCAAACGTTGAATTTTTCATTATTGTAATAGTTATTTTTTTATTTCTCTCATGTAGAAATTTTTCAAAATTCAACTATCAGATATCGTCGCCAATGAGTTGAATTACTTGAGATTCCATCCACTCACGAGTAGAAATGGCTTCTCAAAAATATTATAGAAGAATCGATCGGTCAATATTGACCCATCCACCCCTATACAGGTTGATCTTTTTTAATCGCCCTAAGCGAATATCTCGAAAACTAGAAGACGTACGAGAGAAAAGTCGATAGAATATTTCAAGAATTCCGAGGGAGAATGATAATGCTGATATAAATTGACTTGTGGATTGTGCCAATTCTGAGATTTTTAAAGTAATTTGTGATTTCGGATAGGGAACCCTTATTCTGGATGTAAACGGCTGATAGCGGGATTGAAGACGAATTCAAAAACGTTGAATGAAATTTTTATTTCGTCACGCAGTTTAAAAGTTATTCAGTGAACTTTGAAAATTTTCAGTTATCAATTTTCCTAAAGTCCGAACACCTCAGCACGTATTAATCGTACCTCGCCCTCCTTGAAGAATTTTCTTGCAAATCTACTGCACGTTAAGGTTGCGGCTACGTAGCGGTTTTAGCTCTAATTTTGAATTATTTAAATTATTTTTTGATTAAATTAGCACGTCGATGTTTGGTCGAATTATCACGGTCGATACTTTCAATTGTATTCAAATCTCGAATTTATTTTTCAATCTCGTAACTTCGAACTTTCCAACTTCAGCTCTGAAACAGAATTTTTCAGATCGGGTAAGAATTTCCGAACTTCTGAATAAATTTCGAACCGTGCAATGAAAAAAAAATAAAATAAAAATTGTTTTACCGTTTTTGAATCTGCATTCAATCCCGCTATTAGCCGCCGATAGCCAAAATACGTATTCCCCATCCTAAATCAAAAGTTACTCGAAAGCAAGTCAATTAATATCAGCATTATCTTCTCCTTGAAATCTCTCGAGTTTGGTATCAAAATTTTTTCTTGTATCTCTTCTAGTTTTCGTGATATTCGCCTGGGGCGATTAAAAAAGGCCACTTTGTATAATTGTGTGTTATACGCGTGGTATTCTTTCGTTACGTGACCGTATACCCGATAAGATAGACTAAATATTCCATGACGTTGAGATATTAACGGCTGATCGCCCAAGTTCTGTTTTTGTCAACTTTATAGTTGGTGCGTGATGTCTACCCGTGTCCGACCTGATAAGAGGTCAATGAACTCTGCTGTCCCTCATTAAACAAATCTATGTATAATTCATTTTATCTCACTGATTTTCGTTCAAATTCGTCCGTCGTTCATTCCATCTCGTCTATTTCTAAAATTCTAATTTATGGGTCACCTAAACTAGTCTACTGTAAAATGCAGTAGGCCGATTCATTCGTTAATTTTTGAACCAATTATACAAAACTTATCTATCATATATTATCAGCCCGTGTCACATCACATTAGTATCATTAGGCCAGGTTGGAGGTAATTCCCATTACGATCCCGATACTTGAATCATATAATCGGATTGGTTCGTGAACCGTTGACGATGTTGATTGGAAATCATCGATTAAACAATTATTTTGCAATTAATCATAATTCAATAATAAATCGTGCAAGGACTGGAAAGCGACTTTAGTGGAAGAAGGTATGGCGGAAAACTAACCCGCTGTCACCAATTCGTGTACCTCTAGACATCCAATTAAGTAAGAGGAAAGCGCAAAGTACTATAGGGCCTGGGTCGGGCCTTCTAAGAGAAAATAACTGTCAACTGGCTAAACCAAAGACACAAATGAATAATCAATCGCAGAGACTGAAAAATGAAGTCGAAATCTCCGGGGGAATATATTATGAATCACTCAATTTCAGCTTCGTATGAATTTAACATTGGTCATATCAATAAGCTAGCTTCCCAACATCTGGGAAAAAATAGACAGGCAGCGTAAATCCATATAGGCTTTTCCCAATAAATCCTCAACTATATTGTTTCGCATCACAAACTCCCGACGCCTGTATATTATACCTATAATCCATTGTCCTTCGCGGAAGACCGGGCCTCGATGACGAGGACCGCGGGTCTCCTTACCTCCCCTGGCTTTGGTCGATTCGTACCTACGATCATTTCCTAGAAATCCAATATAAAAAATTTTCACTCCTAAGACCAGGATATCCGGTACAAATCCACCAATCCGAAAAATCGAGCAATCCCAACGACTGACCAATAAACTAACAAACTTCTAACCCCTCCACGTTTCAAAATCTTCCAAAATCTTTCTCCAACCATCACCAAAAAGTTAGTACACATCAAGTCCTCAAACAATTAATATCTAGCAATTCGTAACAAGTAACCTTTATCTACAAAATTTATGACAAACAACAAGTATAGTTTCAACTTGACTGCTAATCTAATAATTCGAGATAATAGTCGAATAGTGATAAGCTCAATTTGTGATATATGAAAACTGAAATATCTTCATCGTAAATTGAACCAACATATTTTATACACGACTCGACAACTATAATTTTCTAAAATAATTACCCTCACCCCATTTGAGTGTCGTGCAGGACAAAACATAAATGATAACAAGATTATTATAAGATTCTTGCGGAAACGCGTGAACTAATTCGTAATAAGGCTCAAGATTTAATAAATATAACGTCAAATGTTAATTTCTATATCCAGTAGCCACAAGTGGCAATAAACCAAATATCCCATTAGCTTATTTGAAATGCATTAAAAACTGTCAACATAATACATTCGTCATTGATTGCTTGAGATTTATATTTATTATTCATGGATCAGTAAGTTGAGGCCTGCGGAGCTATACACACTTGCCAGAGTTTTAGCAGCATCAGATTCGTGGAAAACTTTGATGAAAAGTGTACCTAAGGAAGGATCTGAAAACGAGTCAAAATTCAACAGCGAACCCTTTGAGTAAGCTCATATTCATTCATTTTTCGTCAAGAAACGGAACGATATAGTAAACATTATGATCAGAAAGAAGTTTCTCTCTTTTGCAAGCATCAAATTTCAACTGACCAATTGATATTTTTTAACTATCAGTTTAATCGAACGGGCCAGTAGCCAGCAACGGAAACCAGCGGCAGAAATCTTCCTTGAAGAATGGAGCACGATGGAAAAGCAGAGACCAACTCTGAAATGTACTCTGGATCTCCTCGTCAAAGTTGAGCTCTTTAGAGCGGCAGATTACATAGCAGTTGATCTGTTGCAAGGTAAGGATAGCTAGAAAATTGTCAAGACCAATCTTTCCTGAGGGAAGATACAATTTTTCGTAAAAATTTACGGGATACTTTTTACAAAGGTATTTAATATGCTTTGATATTCTCAGAAGAGCCTCCGCAGAGACCTGCGCATGGACCGGCTGCTAGGTTCGACATGTCCGATGAGGAAATAGCCAGACTGATGAAAAATGCAGAGTCAGAATCAACTGAAGGGAATTCCCAGGTCTTTGACTCTACGGAATCATTGGTTAACGTTTCGGATGGACTTAGCTATCCATCGAAACTTTCTCTCGATCTTAGTGGCCGAAGCACGGTTCAGCATGTTGATCAAGAAGTGCATCGTCACCCGGGTGAAATCATCGAGGAAATATCACCTTCGAGCATATCGAACAGAAAGACAAACAAAAGTAATTTTGATTTAATAAAATTCAGTAAATCGATGTTTATCCTAATGCCGGAGTTATGTCAAATTCGAAAAATTGCAGCACTTTCAGATTGCAGTCTAGCGAATTACCGGCTTTTGTAGCGGAAATTGGTCGAAGATCGAGATCGATGTACAGTGAAGTACAAACAAGTGAATTACCGGTTTTTGTAGCAGACATTCCCAGATAACAACATGCGTGCAAATTTCACGGCAGAATGCAAAAGCAATATCAGAGCAAGGTGTGTTCTCTATTGCTGTAAAAATGAGAGCAATAACTGTTGACCAAAAATTGTCAGCAACATGCAAGCAAGGCTTGCTGTACTTGCTAGCATATTTTCAGCAAAATTTGCTGACATAATAAATGACAGCTATTGCTGTACATTTGCTGCAAATTCTCGTCCATGAAAAGTATTCTCAGCAAAAAGTTAACAAAATGACAGCAAAATTTGCAGCAAGTGTAACGGACTGTTTGCACAGTCACACTTTGTTATCTGAGTCGTTACACAGATGAAAGGATAACTTGAACCAAGAAAAATACTTTCTAGCTAACCTTTTTTCTTGAACTACAACGTGATCATTAATTCGATTCCAGGAAAAAGAGATTTTCGAATTAATTCCATGAAAAATATCGAACAAAAAACTACTACTATTTTAATTGGGGTGATTTATTTTCAAAAGGCTGATTTTTAGTTTACTAAGAGAACATTGACATGTTTCAATTCGTATTCCCTCATACTTTTTCTGAAATAGCCTAGAATTTTATTGGTAGTGTCGAAGAATTAAGATCTATACGTATACCTATAAATATTCAATGATATTGAAAAGTTTGCAGGTAAGTCCTTTATTATCATGTGAAATGTCATAGATTTTCAACGCTAAAGAGTACTGTACAGCCATAGTGATGTTTGAAGTGCAGAAGAATATTCATATTTCCTTACATTTCGATCATCAGCGATATCTGTAAAAGACCAATGAACGTGATACTTCCGATCAGATATTAAGGCCACAAGGTTTGATCTTGGTTTCCTCTACAAATTGGTTTCCTCTACAAATCGATAGACTTCGTGTAAGCATTTTTGGACCGGAGCATCGGTAAAGATTCGATACAATCTTCCGAATCAGAATTGATCCGAGTGTTTGTGCTGGTAGAAGGAAAGTTAAAGCTGGGTTCCTCGACTGCTAAGCGCGGCCTATAAATGCCAGGCTCACTGGTCTTGTTGAGCGAACCCAAAGATAGATATGCCGAATCTGGACGCTTCTCCGACATTGGATCGAGCAAATTGTGAAAATCGTGATTCGGGGCGGACATCATGCTCAAATAATCATTTTGCCCATTTTGCAGCGCCGTGGTATTCATTTCCTGGTACGGAATGTTAAGATCCAGATAATGCTGAAAAATGAGAGAACGGTTGCAAGATTCTCTCTCGCGTACAAACTCGTGTTATAAATTACAGTAGAACCTCAACAATCCGAACCAATTCGGACCGAACCTAGTTCAGATAAGCGAGAGTTCGGATAACCAAACGGTAATGTTGGGTGAAACGACGTTCGATAGAGGGAAATATCTAAGACATTTGTAACAGACATATATGTGGTATATTATATATGAGCATTATTATAATTTAGCAACATTAATAAGCATTCAACTTTTAGTTTGAAGTTTTTCAACGCAAAACAGCTTGAGAAAACAGTATGAAATCATCAAATTTCGTGAAATATACAGAACATGAAACGCGCATGGAATCCAAAAAAAAAAGAATAGCAAGTTGAGTATTGAATAAATCAAGTCATGGTTCGGATAATTAAGAGTTCAGATAACTGAGAATCGGATTATCGAGGTTCTACCGTATAGTCGAATTAAGTGAATCAAAACTTTCCGGTCGCTTACCTTTTTAACGCCTTCATTCAGTAGAGTACCAATTTTTTCAGCAAGTTCTGAAAACGTCGGGCGCATGGATGGGCTTGCTTCCCAACAATGAAGCATAAAATCGTAGCTAGAACATACACGCCAAACCAAAGTTTAAGATATTTGACAAGAAGATTATTTGTATTTTGATATGTGTGAGATAACGTAAACGTAACATAGGTATGCATGTATTAAGGTATGGACGAGTCTTTAATTTTTGATTTTGTTTCGATAAGCACCAACCCGATGTATACAGAAGACTCACATCTCTTGAGTTGCATATTCTGGTTTTTCCATGCGATACCCAGCGATAAGTCTGTCAATATATCGTTTGTCAAATTCCATTCCAGGGTAAGGAGTGCGAGATAACGTGAAGAACTCCCACAATACTATTCCAAAGGACCAAACATCTGATTGAGTTGAAAATATTTGATCGGTGATCGACTCGATGGCCATCCATTTTATTGGCAAAGGACCATCTCTTGTCTTTTTATAATCGTTGCCTTTGTACATGTTTCTGGCCAGGCCAAAATCACAAATTTTCACCACGTTGTTGTCGGCGAGAAGAATATTCCTCGCCGCCAAATCGCCGTGTAAGACCTTGATAATGAAACGTCGCACAAAATGCCAAAATATTAGGAGAAATCGCAGTTCGGTTGAGCCAGGAATAAAGGGGAAGGGATCGATTATTTCACACAGTTGCAGCATTGACTGAATTATACAGACATAAAAATGTGAGACAAAGTGGGGGTGGTGGCCAGGGATCAGATTAGTTCTACTCGACACTTTTAACTCACGTTTCTGGCGCTCAAGTATTCCATGCCACATGAAACCTGCCAAGCCCAGCAGAGCAAGTCTTCCGTACGAATTGGTTTCAAATTTTGATCTTCATAGTCGCCGAGATAATTGGATCGCCATCCAGGCTGATCCGAATTAACACTGACAATAGCTTCGTCGGGGAACTTGTCCGCATATCCACAATCTGCCCATTGGCGATAGTTAGCTAGTTCGATACCGCTATTGCTATCAGATGACTTTACACTAATGCTCCGAGAAAGGGATGAATCTTCGTTACTTGACCTGTGTAAACGAAGGAGAATGACATGATTACTGCTGTTACCTTGCAGCCAATGGTTAAAATCTACGGACGTAGAGGCTGAGAGTGAATCCGTTCGACACGATTTCAAGATGATTCGTTAATCTGTTATACTTGACAACATTGATACGTTTTACCTTGATATACAATCACGTATACAAGATATGCGCAACCGTTTACCGATTCTGACTTCCGATACTTTCGCTTCCGACTGAACTCTCTATACCGATGTTTGGGTCAATCTTGTCGGTCGAAGGATCAATCTGATCAATAAAACTAGCTCTGTGGCGCAGTAAATAGTCATGTAAGTTTCCGTGGCGGCAGTATTCCACAATCACGTAGAGTTTACCTGTCAAAAATCGTCACACAAATGTGATTATCGATTTACAATCGATAGCTGATACGGCTGCAGGACGGAACTCACGCTTGGTAATAATCGCTTTTGTGCAAGCTCCAAGAAGATTGACCACATTCAGGTGTCGACCCAGGTGGATCATAATCTTGAGTTCGCTTGAGAGAGCTTTCATGTAACTGGGACCAGCTGATCGCCTAACCATTTTTACCGCTACGGTGGTGACTTCTCCGTCGACGATAATGCCTCGTGCTTCCGCTTTCATAACTACACCGAATGCACCGCTCCCGAGTTGCTTACCTGTTTAGCAATGATGCGAAAATACGTTCTACTTAATTGACAAAAATATAACCCACGGTCCTCTGTAATGACGTCAAACATGTTATGTACAGAAATACCAGCACTAAATTGCTAAACAAATTGAAATGTAACGGAATATCCGATCAGATAGGTGTCATACGATTTCAAAGATTTTTTTGAGTGCCACTCAGTGAGCTATAGGTGTCGGATGTCTCTATATTGCCTTGAACTCTGTGAGATCACGTACCAAGTTTCAATGATTCCCGAGGAAATTCCCATTTCTTATCATAGGGCAATAGTTCGGCTTGGTCGTCGACAGTCAAATCAGGATTCAAAGATTTCAATGCTCCTTCTTCAAAGCAAGTTAACCCTGCGTCGAGGAGTTCTTTACGCAATGCCTGAGAAAATATTTGATAAATGCCCAGTTTGATCGTGTAACAGCCGAATATTATACCACTTACCCTCTCACGGCGTACTTCGATGCCCGTATAAGAAATCACTATGACGATAATTACGATGAGGGCACAAATCGAACTGATCCAAATGGTGGTATACTCTGACTTTCCTGAAAATGTAACATTCCTTACCCATCGAGTGAATCTCTCTGAACAATAAATGTTATATCCACCTCGTGTACATAAAGAACTTTAGATAACCCATTAGCTACGAGAGGTACCCACCCAACAACTAACATAGTCTGTGAATAACCGAGTATGAGCAATACCTACAGCAGCGATTCCTCGATGAATTACCTGCGATTTTTATATCCATGTACCTCTTCGCAGTGCCAATACGGTTTACTGCCTTGCACGCGTATCTTTCGATGTCTGTGTCTTCACCAGAAAAATAGGTTATCTGAAGTTTGGTATTGTCCTTTGAAAACCTGTACCGCGTACTTTCCTTGAGTAGTTCGTTGTTCTAAATTACAATAGAAACAAATTCCATGCGTATGATGATACCTGGCTGCTAGCAACTTCGCGCGCTTGATATAATGGTTTACCTTATGCCAGGTTATCTTAGGGATCGGCCTTCCTTTAGCACGGCACTCTAGTAGCACAGCTTTGCTCTTATCTCTGTGTTGATCTATGAAAATCTCCGAATCATTCATGTTAGTGTGAGTAAATTCCGGTGCACGCGCAGCTGCAACAACCAAAAAGCACAAAGGACTATTCCAGTGAAATGAAATATGAAATATTCATCGGGATATGGAGGAAATCTACTCACGAACCTTCCAACCGCAACTGGTATGATACTCTTTCACGATGTCTCTCATTATTTACGGCTTTACACGTGTACTTTCCAGAGTCAGATTGGGATACATTACGTATATGGAGTATAGATTGCCAGGTAAATTTTGTCTTCCGTTTGATAATGTTTATTCTCTCCGAGTTGAATTCTAAAAACAACGAGTCCTCAGTTTGTACGCGCATCTCTCAACGTAGCTTGTAAGTTTATTCGCATCAATTCTACTGAGATCGTTCACAGAACCAGATTTGGGAAATGACGAAAATTCATCGATTACCTTGTTCTATTGAGTCTTTGAATCTCCACTCAACACTGTCAGTGTAGTAGTAAACCGAAGCACCACACGTCAAACTGATATCGTCACCTTCGATAACCGTGCCTGGATCGCGTATAGCGAAGAATCCGGGTACGTCTATGATTACAATACAATTACGAATATAGATTTGGATAAATAGTGGTTTAATTTCAAAATTTCGAAGTCTAGTTCAATACTGGATGACAGCATTAAAAAAAATTATAAAGAACGGTGCTAGTTAGTGAAGCTCACCAGATACGAAAATTTTTTGAGTGTTCTCGGTACAGCCAAGGTAGTTACAGGATCTACATATCAAATCGCCTGTCAGATTAACGGTCAAGTTAACGTGTGACGCGAAGTGGAATGGCGGCTTGTCCATCCATTCCTTGTGAAGATTCTAAATGGTGATAAAATTCAAGTATCAACCTTAACAAAATCCTGCTTTAAATTTCTCAATACCACTAGTGATCATGGAGAATGATAACAATTAAAGTATGGAATAGAATAAAGATATTGATGACTCTACTTGCCGACAGCGATATGAGCGTAGAATTAAGTTTTGATGGAAAATCAGGGTATTCTACATATCTCCAAGTTACGTTTGGTGACGGTGAAGCGAGTATCCGAGCATTGATATCGACTGTCACCCCTGGTGCATAGAAAGGCAAAATATTGTCTATGTGAATGGTAGGTTTTCCTAGAAAGTAAATAGGAACCAATGAAAAAGTTTCAGTTGAATGTAAGCCCATTATGAATTCATATGACAAGAAAGAAGATTGCATTTTACCAATGACCCTCAATGAGAGGACGACACTCGTCTCATTATGTGAAGTAGAAACGCGAACCGTGTATTTACCACTATCCTCCATAAATAGATTGGCAATTGTGAACCAGTGGGTTATTCCCGATCGATGATATCTGTATCTTTCAAATTGTGGATGATTTGCGTCAGCTGAGATGAGAGTTCCATCCTCTTTGTACCTACGGTCGCAGAGTACAAATAAAACGCATAATATTTTCGATGACTTTGAATACATACTATATGTATAATTGAGACACGGTTCACCATTTCAACGTTAAATTTTCAGGACGCGTGTCAATTTTAACTACCCATCTGGCGATATCGTAAACGGGGACTGATATCTCTCTCTCACCTATCACGCTCACATCTATGTACACGTAATCGGGATCTGGAAAAATTTATTAGGAGCTATACTTTCAATGGATAGTGAAAGTCCGAAAAAAATTATTGGTATAATCAAAAAGTGTCAAGAATTCCAGTGATCGGTTTAGCGTGAAAGACCAATCAGAAAATTGATGCGGCTTATGCTCACCCCAAGATTTGATTTTGGTCGATGATCCGATTTGATAATCATTTTCATCCTGGGCAGTGCAAATGTATTCACCGTCATCATTCCTCTCGACATTTCTTATTGTCATTTTTGCCGTCCAAACTTGCGTCAGGATGTACTGTTGACTGAAAATTACATTCCAAGAGTACCGTAGTCTATTTTCCTGAAATTTGTAATTCAATCTCATTCTTGCTTGCAATATCTAGCTTGACATTAAAGTCGTGATGCCGATAAAACTTACCGAAATTGAACTCGGGACTGTCCAATTAATACTGATATTATGACCTCTATTCACGGTGATTTCACAGACGAATGTCAGATCCTTTCCCCAGAGCACGTGAGCTGATGTATGATTGTTGGCGTTGGATCTAACCCGTATCGCAATGTCTGTATAAAAAGTAACACGATCGGAAGTTTTCAAGCTTTTTTTATTCACACTCTAGATTATGAAAAATTCAGTGGCATGAATGGTTTGTTGCACGTTACTGTTGTCGGTGCAACTTTTGGGCCTCTTAAAATCATCAGCACACTTACCTTCAACCAATACATAATAAGATGGCCACAATTCATAGTCCGTATACACTCCTTCAAGTTTACACTTATAGCTTGCTAAATGATACTCTATACCGACCGCTTTCAAGATAAATCCAATCTTCGGGTCATATTGCATATCTTCAGGCACTGGGAGTTCCTGTCAATATTGTACAACGTTATCCAACATATTCAGCATAAAATAGTGATGGTCATTTCTCAAGGATAACATATTCAAGGGAGGAGAGAATGAATCTAACTCTGCTGATATTTAGGTGAACTTACAAGGTCGGTTGATTCAAGTGTCACTGGCAAAATAGGCGACGTTGGTCGACATGGTATGACTAAGTCACTCCCTTTCATTAGTACTATGCTTAACTTGAAACCTGAACTATCAGCAAACGGCTTCGAAGCTGAAAGAAATGTACATTTTGCAGTTGAAACACGAATCGATGAATTCAATCCTGAAACGTCTAAAGGCTAGATATAACTAGACCAAACAGATCTGCCAGATGTAGCAGTCTGTGCTGTAAATCCTTTTCCTAAATTGGCATTGTGACGAATTTGGCAAGCATCGATGATCATTAGAATTTTCATGGGGTATTTCATGCCAACTTGACCAAGGTTGATCCTTGATACGTACGTATACATCAAATTCTACTCACAATTCACGTATACGTAAATCCAACTGATACTTTCACTCGGATGTTCGGTAGTTTGCTCGTCATTCCTGATTCGGATACCCTCTTCCGCACAAGCGTACCATCCGGTGTCCTGCCTAGTTGTACGCGGACGAACGAACGTGTACGTTCCACTGGCCTCGTCAAGAGATCCCGTAAAGTCCGATTGCATGATCGGTATGCGATGAGCCTATGGCTATCCAACATTATTAATAGGTATTTCTACAGCAGCATCGACGCGCTGAGAGCACGAGTGTAATAAATATGATGCGTACGGAATATGCTGTGAACTTCTGCTTCGAAAAGTTGATCCTGCCTTCACCCTTACATTCTATCCTTAGCTCATCCCCTTCTTTGATAAGGAGCTCCTCTACTTCCGGAGTCATTTTTGGTTTCCATGCTGTAACGCCTGGACACGAATATAGTAAATTAGTTCGAGTCTTACCTCACCATACAGCACCCGTCAATAATAGTAACATCTCTGTCGTTCAAAATATACTTATGTGTGGAAAGTTTTTCATATTCCGCGTGGGTAGAAATGGTTTATTTTAAATTTCGTATACGAAATTCGCCAGAAACTTAGAACCAATTTCAAAAAAAAAAATTCGAAGATGCACAAAAAAAAAACTCGGCCAAAAAAAAAATGCTACAAAACTGAAGTTTCTGGAAAGATGTTTTCTTGCTATATACTTTCAGTCAAAAAATCAACGGCCAAATCGGTGATATTTAAAAAGTTCGTATATCGGAATGACACAAAAGTTATGACTTGATACGTAAAAACGGAGTTTATATTCTGGATCAGCAGACCAAAATCAATATGTATCATGTGAAAGTATTCAGACCCAAGTATGCAAATTCCATCGGCCAACGGGCCGGCCCCGGCCCATTGCCGATATTCCCAACCCTTGGCCAGAAATTGACGGCCAGCGCTGGCCCAGTGCTGGAATGATAACCATGTCCGCAGCTCGCGCCGATGGTCATGCCCGAGCCCCGGTGACCAGGCTGTCCCTAGCGCTAGCCCAATGGTCATACCAAGTATCAAATTATACTTCATTTTTGTTGAGAATAATTATATTGCCAATGCGATTCTCTGACTAGATTTCAATCTTGCGGCTCAACTTATATATGAGGCAGTCCAAGTGAACTCGATAAAGGTTTGACCCTTGCTATTTTTAATCGGACTTATTCCTATTCCACTGGCTTGAAAAACGGCCAAAAATAATTTTTTCAATTTTTTCATAACTTCCGCTTGACGACAGACAACGCTGAAACCAAAAAAAAAAATACTCCATGTCGAAAAAAATTGCAAAAGGTGTTACGTCCAGACTCCACCGTCTTCATCCATCCCCTATAAGCTGTCATCCTACCTGTAACTTCCTCTATCATATAAATAACTAAATAATCCGCTGAGTATGCATCCAGGGGTCTGATGCATCCTCAGCTAAACGTGGCCTCCCACCTCACTCCACTATCTAGATTACCTTATTCTTCTCATTAACGAGTTCTTCTCTTCTCTCTCAACTAAACAGTTCTTTCTCACCCATCCTTCCGCACACATCCTCTACCCCGACAATCACCCCATACATTAGATTCCTAATTACAAATCACAATACTTCTATAACAACTATCCACCTACACTAGGTGGTCGTTAAAACTCAAAATTTCCGGGCCACTTCCCAAGTCAACTCCAAATAAATAGAAACTAATCGTGTAATTTTTTCAGAATCTTATTTTAACATTTAACCCTTGACCACAGATCATGAACTTTTCCATTTACAATGCACGGGGTTTCGCGGTCTTTTCAGTTATTGATTTATTGTAGGACTAATTATGGGCCTAAAAATTTGAAATTCTCACAAATTAGTCTACTAGAAGGCCGCTGCATGGAAAAAAATTGCCACCTCCCTACCCTCAAAATTTTGTATTTCGGCTAGTGTACTTGGTCAACAATCGTATTGCCCAAGAAGTCCCACGTCTGGGGATTGAAAGGTCATACGAAAATAGGTTCGAGTTTCGTATTATCCATATGGGCAACTCCACCAATTGGAATTTCACCAAATTTCCTGGGTGTTGATAAGTGTACAAGAAAAAATCGCATTCAATCCACAGTGAGTAAGATCGAGGTAAGAAAATTTGAACACTTTTTTAAGTCACCTTGCTGTAGAGTGAAGACAATAAGGAACGAAACACACGATGAACCAATGCTCTGCATTCTTTAACGTGGAAGGGATTTCTCTCGATCGCCACTTTAGAGATAATATATTACGATCAAAAATCAACCGATTTTCGTCACGCTTGCGAATTATTTGCTGGCGTAAACTGAGGCAATAATCTGTACCCAGAAGATATTGCCTATCTCATTCCTTGGACAACTGTTCGTCAACTGCAGACGCACGCAACTGATACCCTTGTAGATTCTATCCCCTCCCAGAATCTGTTTATTGCTGCGGCCCAGCTTCTCTGTCAAATCACTTCAGCGACACGAGATTTGCACAACTATACATAAGTACAACTATACGTATAGTGATACAACTGTACGTATGTACATGACTCTTATCATTCCCCTATATATCTTGTCAATGATGGAGTTTGTGTATCAGTTTCTTTATACATTTTTTCCAACAAACTTCGTTATCAATCCAGATACGATACTCTTGGCCTAGCTATTTCGATAATTACCACATCTTACTGCAGCTCGAATATTGACCTACGATCGGTTCAATTTTCTCAATTGGCTCTCAGTCGAGTTTCCCGGAATTGCGGGATTTTGTAGCTTCTGCTTTTCCGATCAGAATTTCTCATAGGCACAAGTCTCTGCTATGGCTGCATCTCAAGTTATGAGGGAACGGACGTCACAATTAGCTTGAAGCCTAATTGTTTCAGCTTTAATGATCTAAAAATAGATCATTAAAACACAACAGATCAAAAATAAAACCGATCAACGTCATAGAGACTACAACACTAGATACTTAGAGACCTATCTGAATGGACGTCTCTTTTCACATGCTATAAAAGCTCCTGAGGGGGACAACGAATGGTTGTCGAAACGTTGAGCTAATAAAAAATTCCTTACTTGACTCGACTAGATCGACTTGTTATTATTATTGAGGTTCAAGATGGTTCCACCAGGTATACTACACTGTTGAATTGAATCTCGATTCTAATTCATCCAGATATAAGGTATGGCTGTGTCAGCTATATTGCTTGAACCAGAGTTCATATGATTAACTGCTCTATGGCTCTTATCAGAATCCGTGGATGCTCGTACTCGTGGTGACTGTAATTACATACGTGTCTCTCAAACATAACTCGCGCAGTCAAAAGAATATATTTTCGTTTGATCAACTGATTTATTTAATATGATTGTAGAATTCACAAGGTTTTGCTTATGTAAATATTAATATACAGGCTTGTGCTTAAACAGAATTATACATTAGTATATATGTGGCCGTCTGCATGAAAAGGGTCCACTTTGTCGATCCTAGTTTCCGAGATATTTGCATTTTTCCAGTGTTGCACAAAATGATCATTTTTTTTACCGCATCCAATGCAACATATTGAGTCTTTCGAATTATCAAGTCCAAACCTTCATAACTCCGCCAGTTTTCAACTTAGAGGATTTTATCTGGTCTCAAAAGATGGGGGAAATCACCAGCAAGACGCCCATAGTGCCAACTCCATATCGGCCAACTGGGCCCTTTTCATGCATTTCGATTTTTCGAAAATTTTACACTAGGACGATCTCTTAACTGACAAAAATATAACTTACAGTTTTCTGCAATGGCGTCAATCATGATCTATACAGAAATACCAGCACTAAATTGCTAAACAAATTGAAATGTAACGGAATATGTATCCGATCAGATGGGTATCGTATGATTTTAAAGATTTCTTTAAGCGTCACGCAGTGACCTATAGGTGTCGGATGTCTGTATTGCCTTAAACTCTGTGAGATCACGTACTAAGTGTTAATAATTCCCGAGGAAATCCCCATTTCTTATCATAGGGCAATAGTTCGGCTTGGTCGTCGACAGTCAAATCAGGATTCAAACAATCCAGTGCTCCTTCTTCGAAGCGAGTTAACCCTGCGTCGAGGAGTTCTTTACGCAATGCCTGGAAGAATATTTAATAAATACCCACTTTGGTTATGTAACAGCTGAATATTATACCACTTGGCCTCTCACGGCGTACTTCAATGCCCGTGTAGGAAATCACCATGATGATGATTACGATGAGGACACAAATCGAACTGATCCAAATGGTGGTATACTCTGAGTTTCCTGAAAATGCAACATTCCTTACCCATCGAGTAAATCTCTCTGAACAATAAATGTTATATCCCCCTCGTGTACATGAAGAACTTTAGATAACCCATTAGCTACGAGAGGTACCCACCCATCAACCAACACAGTCTGTGAATAACCGAGTATACGCAATACCTATAGCAGCGATTCCTCGGTGAATTACCTGCGATTCTCATATCCATGTACCTCTCCGCAGTGCCAATACGGTTCACTGCCTTACACGAGTATCTTCCACTGTCTGTGTCTGCACCGGAAAAATATGTTATCTGAAGTTTGGTATTGTCCTTCGAAAACCTGTACCGCGTACTTTCCTTGAGTAGTTCGTTGTTCTAAATTACAATAGAAACAAATTCTATGTTTATGATGATACCTGGCTGCTAGCAACTTCGCGCTCTTGATATAATAGTTTACCTTATGCCAGGTTATTTTAGGGATCGGCCTTCCTTCAGCACGGCACTCTAGTAGCACAGCTTTGCTTTTATCTCTTTTTTGATCGATGAAAATCTCTGAATTATTCATATTAGTGTAAGTAAATTCCGGTGCACGCGCAGCTGCAGCAACCAAAAAGCACAAAGGACTATTCAAGTGAAATGAAATATGAAATAATCATCGGGATATGGAGCAAATCTTCTCACAAACCTTCCAACCGCAACTGGTATGATTTTCGCTCGCGATGTCTCGTATTATTTACGGTTTCACAGGTGTACTTTCCAGAGTCAGATTGGGATACATTACGTATATGGAGTATAGACTGCCAGGTGAATTTTGTCTTCCGTTTAGTAATGTTCATTCTCTCCGAGTTGAATTCTAAGAACAATTTATTCGCACCAAATCTACTGAGATCGTTCACAAAACCAGATTTGGGAAAAGACAAAAATTAGAACAAACTCTTACCCTGTTTCCGAGAGTCTTCGAATCTCCACTCAACACTGTCAGTGTAGTAGTAAACCGAAGCTCCACACGTCAAACTGATATCGTCACCTTCGGTAACCATGCCTGGATCGCGTATAGCGAAGAATCCGGGTACGTCTATGATTACAATACAATTACGAATATAGATTTGGATAAATAGTGTTTTAATTTCAAAATTTTGAAGTCTAGTTCAATACTGGATGACAGCATCAAAAAAAATTATAAAGAACGGTGCTAGTTAGCGAAGCTTACCAGATACGAAAATTTTTTGAGTGTTTTCGGTACAGCTAAGGTAATTACAGGATCTACATATCAAATCGCCTGTCAGATTAGCGGTCAAGTTAACGTGTGACGCGAAGTGGAACGGCGGCTCGTCCATCCATTCCTTGTGAAGATTCTTAATGGTGGAAGAATTTAATTATCAACTTAAACAAAATCCTGCATCAAATTTCTTAATTCCGCTAGTAATCGTTGAGAATGATAACAAAGTATGGAATAAAATAGATATTGATGACTCTACTTGCCGACAGCGGTATGAGCGTAGAATTAAGTTTTGACGGAAAATCAGGGTATTCTACATATCTCCAAGTTACGTTCGGTGACGGTGAAGCGAGTATCCGAGCATTGATATCGGCTGTCACCCCTGGTGTATAGAAAGGCGAAATATTGTTCATGTGAATAGTAGGTTTTCCTGAAAAGTAAATGAGAACTAATGAAAGATTTTCAGTTGAATATAAGTAAGCCAACTATATGAATTCATATGACAAGAATGGAGATTGTATCTTACCAATGACCGTCAATGAGAGGACGATACTTGTCTCATTGTGTGAAGTGGAAATGCGAATCGTGTATTTACCACTATCCTCCATGAACAGATTGGATATTGTGAACCAGTGGGTTATTCCCGATCGATGATGTCTGTATCTTTCGAATTGTGGATGATTTGCGTCAGCCGAGATTAGAGTTCCATCCTCCTTGTACCTATATTCGCAGAGTACAAATCAAACACATAATATTTTCGAAGACTTTCATACTCATATAATTCAGACACGGCTTACCATTTCAACGTTAAATTTCCAGGACGCGTGTCAATTTTAACCACCCATTTTGCGATATCGTAAACGGGTACTAATATTTCTTCTTCACCTATCACGCTCACATCTATGTACATGTAATCAGGATCTGGGAAAATTCATTATGAGCTATACTTTTGATAGATAGTGAAAGTCAGGAAAAAAATATTCGGTATAATCAGAAACTGTCAAGCATTCCAGTAATCGGTTCGATGTGGAAAGACCAAACAGAAAAATGACGCGGCTTATGCTCACCCCAAAATTTAATTTTGGTCGATGATGCGATTTGATAATCATTTTCATCCCTTGCAGTGCAAATGTATTCACCGTCATCGTTTCTCTCGATATTTTTTATTGTCACCCTTGCCCTCCAAAGACTCATTTCGAAGTACAGTCGTTCGCGCAATCCCATCCAAGAGTAGTCTAGTCTCCTCTCCTGAAATTTGGAATTCAATCTCATTCTAGCTTGGAATATCTAACTTGACATTAAGTCCTGATGGCGAAGAAATTTACCGAAATTGAACTCGGGACTGTCCAATTAATATTGATACTATGAACTGTAGTCACAATGATGTCACAGTCTAAAGTCAGATCCTGTCCCCAGACCACGTAAAGTGGTGTATAACTGTTGGCATTGGGTCCAACCCGTATCGAAATGTCTGGATGAAAAGTAACACATAAATCGTGAGCTCTGAGGTTACTTCCCTACACAGCCATATTCACTGACGTGGTAGCCACAACAATTTATACAAAAAATGAAGCAGCTGGAATTTTCTAGCTACGGATACGAAGTTTTCAAGCTGTGTTTATTCACACCCTATGATAATGAAAAATTTGGCGCCACGAATGGTTTGTTGCACGTAAGTTGTGTCAGTGCAACTTTTGGGCCACTTAAAATCATCAGCACACTTACCTTCAACGACTACATAATAAGATGGCCAAAATTCATAGTCCGTATACACTCCTTCAAGTTTACACCTATAGCTTGCTAAATGATACTCTATACCGACCGCTTTCAAGATAAATCCAATCTTCGGGTCATATTGCGTATCTTCAGGCACTGGGAGTTCCTGTCAATATTGTACAGCGTTATCCAACATATTCAGCATAAAATGGTGATGGTAATTTCCAAGGATAATACATTCAAGGGACGAGAGAAATGAGGATGAATCTAACTCTGCTGATATTTACGTGAACTTACAAGGTCACTTGATTCAAGTATCACTGGCAAAGTCGGCGATGTTGGTCGACATGGTATGACCAAGTCACTCCCTTTCATTAGTGATATGCTTGACTTGAAACCTGAAGTAAGAGCAAAGGGCTTCGAAGCTGAAAGAAATGTACATTTTGTGGTTGAAACACAAATCGATGAATTCAATCTTGAAACGTCTAGAGGCTAGATATAACTAAACCAAACAGATCTGCCGGATGTGGCAGTCTGCGCTGTAAATCCCTTTTCTTAATTGGCATTGTGACGAATTTGGCAAGCATCGATGATCATTAGAATTTTCATGGAGTATTTCATGCCAACTTAACCAAGGTCTGATCCTTGATACGTACGTATACATCAAATTCTACTCACAATTCACGTATACGTAAATCCAACTGATATTTTCACTCGGATGTTTGATAGTTTGCTCGTCATTCCTGATTCGGATACCCTCTTCCGCACAAGCGTACCATCCGGTGTCCTGCCTAGTTGTACGGGGACGAATGAACGTGTACGTTCCACTGGCCTCGTCGAATGATCCCGTAAAGTTCGATTGCCTGATTGATATGTAATCATGCTATGGGTATCCAACATCATTAATACGTATTTCTACAGCAGCATCGACGCACTGAGAGCACGAGTGTAATGAATATGATGCGTACGGTATATGCTGTGAACTTCTGCTTCGAAAAGTTAATCCTGCCTTCACCTTTACATTCTATCCTTAGCTCGTCCCCTTCTTCGATAAGGAGCTCCTCTAGTTCTGGAGTCATTTTTGGTTTCCATGCTGCAACGCCTGAACACGCCTCGGCGTCAGTATGGAAATATGCTGTTTTTCATGAAAAACTTGCTTTACTTTTCAGCATTGGAGCAGATCTCACGCTAGAAACTTGGAACCAATTTCAAAAGAAATTTTGAAGATACACAAAAAAAATAAGCCCAATTAGAGGTAAATCAGTAAAAATCTCGCAAAACGGCATCACAACGAAAATGGCAAAAAATGGCTGGATTTTGAAACTTCGAAGAATCATAACTCGGCCAAAAAAAATGCTACAAAACTGAGATCATTCAATTTTTTTTCTCGTTTTGAAAATTGAAAATAAAATTATTGTTTGATTATTTTTTTTCAAATTCGTTATGTGTCCGAAATTTAATTTCTGACATGAAAGATCCCTTGTCGTTTTGTCGAATTTCGTTTATTTTCGGCGCTAGTGTAATTGGTCAAAAGTGGTATTTTTTGTATGGTCCAAGAAGTCCCACGTCTAAAGTTTGGAAGGTCATACAAAAATAGGTTCGAATTTTGTATTATCCATATGGGCAATTCCACCAATTGAAATTTCACCAATTTTCCTGAGTGATGATAAGAGTACAAGAAAAAAATCGCATTCAATCCACAGTGAGATTGAGGTAAGAAAATTTGAACACTTCTTTTAAGTCACCTTGCTGCAGCCCGAAGACAACGAGGAACGAAACACACGATGAAACAATGCTCTTCATTCTTTAACGTGGAAGGGATTTCTCTCGATCGCCACTTTGGAGATAATATATTACGATCAAAAATCAACCGATTTTCATCACGCTTGCGAATTATTTGCTGGTGTAAACTGAGGCAATAATCTGTGCCCAGAAGTGATTGCCTATCTCATTCCTTGGACGACTGTTCGTCAACTGCAAACGCGCGCAACTGATACCCTTGTAGATTCGATCCCCTCCCAGAATCTGTTTATTGCTGCGGCCCAGCTTCTCTGTCAAATCACTTCATCCACACGAGATTTGCACAACTGTATGTATGTATGTATGTACATGACTCTTATCATTCCCCTATATCTTGTCAATGATGGAGTTTGTGTATTAGTTTCTTTATGAATTTTATTCAACAAACTTCGTTATCAATCCTACAAAACTTACGACAGATACGATACTCTTGACCGAGCTACTTAGATAATTACCACATCTTACTGCAGCTCGGATATTAAACTATGATCGGTTCAATTTTCTCTTGAAATTTTAATTCTTACAACTCGTTATCAACGCTACGATTCCTCGAATAGATGCTACGCGGTTCATCAGAAGGGGAGAATAAACATCTGACCGATATGTTATAACAAGCAACGACGTTTCATACCTACTGGTCGGTCAAGGCTGAATAATCGCTCAATTTCTGAAACCCTTCGAACAATGGGGCATTACTTATTGGCATCATAAAGAACGTGTCGCAGCTTCCGAAAATTTAGTTTCGTCAACATAAGCCATTCCTTTTCCCTATGCAATTTTCATGCGGTTACGGTTTCCAAGTTTCTAATAGATGAGATCGTCATCGACTCTATGAGTTAGTTCAACAAATTGACTGTACCGAAATTTAAATCACTCGATTTCATGAATACTGAGAAAGAAGGGGCTTGAAATGATAAGCAGGTATCAAAAATGATATAGACTTTGCGATATTCGAAAAATGAAATTGTCACCAACTATTATGGTGATGGCGAATGTTAGGTATGAAATTATACGCATTTATTGAGAGCAAATAGTTTAACAGCATGAACTTCATTGTAAAAATTACACATAATTAATCAAACATATTATAATAAACGAATTTTCGTGCCGAGGTTGATTATTAAAAAATCCCTTCAAGATCACATAGTTGTGGATATCTGCATGAGGATTTGGATTAGAGCTGAATTTATTGAAACGGAGTTGAGCAAAGGATTACTTGAAGATTGAGTGGAATTGAATTGGGATTGGAATTGGAATTTTAATAGTTGATAATCGATGCCAGAGACAGGAATGATAATATTTCAGATTGAATTAGAAGCAGCGGATAGCAATTTAAAGAAGAGGTGTAGGTATACTTCATCATGCCGCCCAAATTCGGATTAACAGAGAACAGGTAAAAATGTAACGATAGCTATTACTAGATGCTATTGCATATTATCTTCGACCGTCAATTGTATTGGGATGAAATCCGTGGCGTTTGAAGTGGACATGCGAATTGTGTAATTTCCGCGTTATCTACATGACTTATCGTATCAGCCAAGTCTGGATACTTGTACGACCGATCCCATATTTTCAATTAGATTTTCGTTCTTGCATTGACAGAGTAAATATCGACAACATATTTCAGAAGAATTTCTCCACATATGATGATGAATTTTCTGAAATTTTAAAGAAAGGATAATACACACGGATACTCTTCTTGCATACACTGAAAGAAATTTTCATGAAACTTAACAATAATTCTGGTCGTATTAGCTAGAATTTCTACCTCGTGCAGTAAGCCTTTCATTTTACTATACGTTGTATTTACTAATGACATGAATATACATAGGTAAAATATAAATGAACCAAGTATCTTATCTTAAGACGCTATGACGGACACCCACACCGTTATACAAGTAACGTTCAAATCGGCCGAATACAAAGAAAACGAGTGGTGGCGGAAAGAACTTGATAAGGACGATACAATCTCTTGATCAATCTATTCTTTGTTGCAGCATGTTAACGCAGACAATGGTCGAGTGCGCTGATAAGTGAAAGCAATTTGTTGTTATTCTTCTTTACGTCTTCAGTGTTCCGATATTGATCCGAATTTTTTATTATGTTCGAAGAAAGATTGTTCAATTTAGATAAATTCGTATTACTCGTAACATTTGTTGTATTCCAAACCTCTTTCATTTAGAGTTTGATCTTGGTTTCCTCTACAAATTGAGCCCTTCTTTGACGAACGTCGATAAAATTCATGGAAGCATCTTCGGACTAGGGCACGGTACAGATTCGATGCAATCTTCCGAATCAGAAATAATCGGAGTATTTTTGCTAGGAGAAGGAAAGTTGAAGCGGGGTTTCTCGACTGCTAAGCGCGGGCTAAAAATTCCAGGCTCACTGGTCTTGTTGAGTGAACTCATGGACAGATATGCCGAACCTGCAGGACGCTTCTCCAACATTGGATCGGGCAAATTGTGAAAATCGTGATTCGGGGCGGACATCTTGCTCAAATAATCATTTTGTCCATTCTGCAGCGCCGTGGTATTCATTTCCTTGTACGGAGTGTTCAGATCCAAATAATGCTGAAAAATGAGAGGACGGTTGCAAGATTTTCTCGCGCGTACAAATTCGTGTTATAAATTACAGTAGAACCTCAATAATCCGAACCAATTGGGACCGGGCCCAGTTCAGATAGGCGAAAGTTCGGATAATCGAACAGTAATGTTGGGTGAAACGATGTTCGATGCAGAAAAATATTTAAGGCATATGTAACACACATACCTATATGTTATATTATATATGAACATTATTATTCATCAACATTGATAAGCATTCAACTTTTAGTTTAAAGTTTTTTAACGCAAACTAGTTTGGGAAAACGGTGTAAAATAATCAAATCTCGTGTAATATAGAACATGAAAAACGCACGGAATCAAAAAAAAAAAAAAAATTGCAAGTTGGGAATCGGATAGTTGGAGTTCGGACAAATCAAGTCACGGTTCGGATAATTGAGGGTTCGCATAACTGAGGTTCGGATTATCGAAGTTCTACTGTAAAGTCGAACTAAATGAATCGAAACTTTCCAGTCACTTACCTTTTTAACATCTTCATTCAATAGAGTACCGATTTTTTCAGCAAGGTCCGAAAACGTAGGGCGCATGGATGGCCTTGCTTCCCAACAATGAAGCATAAAATCATATCTAGAACATACACGCCAGACAAAAGTTCAAGACATCTCACAAGAAGATTATTTATATTCTGATATGTGCGAGATGATAATTTTATTTCCATAAGCACCACCCCGATGTATACAGAAGACTCACATCTCTTTAGTTGCATATTCTGGTTTTTCCATGCGATACCCTTCGATAAGTCTGTCAATATATCGTTTGTCAAATTCCATTCCAGGATAAGGAGTGCGAGATAACGTGAAGAACTCCCACAATACTATTCCAAAGGACCAAACATCTGATTGAGTTGAAAATATTTGATCGGTGATCGACTCGATAGCCATCCATTTTATTGGCAAAGGACCATCTCTTGTCTTTTTATAATCGTTGCCTTTGTACATGTTTCTGGCCAGGCCAAAATCACAAATTTTCACCACGTTGTTGTCGGCGAGAAGAATATTCCTCGCCGCCAAATCGCCGTGTAAGACCTTGATAATGAAACGTCGTACAAAATGCCAAAATATTAGGAGAAATCGCAGTTCGGTTGAGCCAGGAATAAAGAGGAAGGGATCGATTATTTCACACAGTTGCAGCATTGACTGAATTATACAGACATAAAAATGTGAGACAAAGTGGGGGTGGTGGCCAGGGATCAGATTAGTTCTACTCGACACTTTTAACTCACGTTTCTGGCGCTCAAGTATTCCATGCCACATGAAACCTGCCAAGCCCAGCGGAGCAAGTCTTCCGTACGAATTGGTTTCAAATTTTGATCTTCATAGTCGCCGAGATAATTGGATCGCCATCCAGGCTGATCCGAATTAACACTGACAATAGCTTCGTCGGGGAACTTGTCCGCATATCCACAATCTGCCCATTGGCGATAGTTAGCTAGTTCGATACCGCTATTGCTATCAGATGACTTTACACTAATGCTCCGAGAAAGGGATGAATCTTCGTTACTTGACCTGTGTAAACGAAGGAGAATGACATGAGTACTACTGTTACCTTTCAGCCATCGGTTAAAATCTACGGAAGAAGAGGCTGAGAGTGAATCCGTTCGACAGGATTTCTGTTATACTTCATAACATTGATCTGTTTTACCCTTATATAGAATCACGCATGCAAGATATCGCAACTGCTTACCCTCTCTGACTTCCGATACTTTCGCTTCTTACTGAACTCTCTATACCGATGTTTGGATCAATCTTGCCGGTAGAAGGATCAATCTGATCAATGAAACTAGCTCTGTGGCGCAGTAAATAGTCATGTAAGTTTCCGTGGCGGCAGTATTCCACAATCACGTAGAGTTCACCTGTAAAAAATCGTCACACAAATTCGGTTATCGATTTGGAATTGATACCTCATACGGCTGCCAGACGGAACTCACGCTTGGTAATAATCGCTTTTGTGCAAGCTCCAAGAAGATTGACCACATTCAGGTGTCGACCCAGGTAGATCATAATCTTGAGTTCGCTTGAGAGGGCTTTCATGTAACTGGGACCAGCTGATCGTCTAACCATTTTTACCGCAACGGTGGTGACTTCTCCGTCGACGATAATGCCTTGTGCTTCCGCTTTCATCACTACACCGAATGCACCGCTTCCGAGTTGCTTACCTGTTTAGTAATGTTGCAAGAATTCGTTTTACTCAATTGACAAAAATATAACTTACAGTTCTCTGTAACGACGTCAAACATGTTATGTACAGAAATACGAGCACTAAATTGCCAAACAAATTGAAATGTAACGAAATATCCGATCAAATGGGTGTCATATGATTTTAAAGATTTATTTGAGTGTCACTCAATGAACTATAGCTGTCGGATATCTTTGAGATCACGTACCAAGCTTCAATAATTCCGGAGGAAATTCCCATTTTTTATCATAGGGCAATAGTTCGGCTTGGTCGTCGACAGTCAAATCAGGATTCAAAGATTTCAATGCTCCTCCTTCAAAGTAAGTCAACCCTGCATCGAGGAGTTCTTTTCGTAATGCCTGGAAAAATATTTGATAAATGCCCAGTTTGATTATGTAACAGCTGAATATGATACCACTCACCCTCTCTCGGCGTACTTTTATGCCCGTGTAAGAAATCACCACGATGATGATTACGATGAGGACACAAATCGAACCGATCCGAATGATGGTATACTCTGAGTTTCCTGAAAATGCAACATTCCTTACCCATCGAGTGAATCTCTCTGAACAAAAAATGTTATATCCACCTCGTGTACATGAAGAACTTTAGATAACCCATTAAATATGAGAGGTACCCACCCAACAACTAAAATAGTTTGTAAATAACTGAGTATACGCAATACCTATAGCAGCAATTTCTCGGTGAATTACCTGCGATTTTTATGTCCATGTACCTCTCCGCAGTGCCAATACGGTTCACTGCCTTACACGAGTATCTTCCACTGTCTGTGTCTGCACCGGAAAAATATGCTATCTGAAGTTTGGTACTGTCCTTCGAAAACCTATACCGTGTACTTTCCTTGAGTAGTTCGTTGTTCTAAATTACAATACAAACAAATCCCATGTTTATGATCATATCTGGCTGCTAGCAACTTCACGCTCTTGATATAATGGTTTACCTTATGCCAGTTTATCTTAGGGATCGGCCTTCCTTCAGCACGGCACTCTAGTAGCACAGCTTTGCTCTTATCTCTTTTTCGATCCATGAAAATCTCCGAATTATTCATATTAGTGTAAGTAAATTCCGGTGCACGCGCAGCTGCAGCAACCAAAAAGCACAAAGGACTATTCAAGTGACATGAAATATGAAATATTCATTGGGATATGGAGCAAATCTCCCCACGAACCTTCCAACCGCAACTGGTATGATTTTCTCTCGCGATGTCTCGTATTATTTACGGCTTCACAGGTGTACTTTCCTGAGTCAGATTGCGATACATTACGTATCTGGATTATAGATTGCCAGGTAAATTTTGTCTTTCGTTTGGTAATGTTCATTCTCTTCGAGTCCAATTCTAAAAACAACGGGTGCTCAGTTTGTACGCGCGTTTCTCAACGTAGCTGGTAAGTTTATATCCACCAAACCTACTGAGATCGTTCACAGAACCAGATTTGGGAAAAAAAACAAAACAAAATTCATCGATTACCCTGTTCTCGAGAGTCTTCGAATCTCCACTCAACATTGTCAGTGTAGTTGTAAACCGAAGCACCACACGTCAGGCTGATGTCGTCGCCTTCGGTAACCATGCCTGGATCGCGTATAGCGAAGAATCCGGGTACGTCTATGATTACAATACAATCACGAATATCGATTTGATAAGAAAGTGTTTCATTCTTAGAATTTTGAAGTCTAGTTCAATAGTTGATGACAGCATTTGTAAAGAATGTCGAAAATTAGTGAAGCTTACCAGATACGATAATTAGTTTAGTGTTATCGGTACAGTCAATGGAGTTACAGGATCTACATATCAAATCGCCTGTCATGTTAATGGTCAAGTTAACCCGTGACACGAAGTAGAACGGCGGCTTGTCCATCCATTCCTTGTGAAGATTCTGAATGGTGGATGAATGTAATCATTATCTCTATGAAACTCCTGCTATAAATTTCTTAATCCCACTACAGTGGTTTGAATAATGATACCAAAGTTTGGAATAGATATTGATTACTGTACTTGCCGAAAGCGATATTAGCGTGGAATTCAGTTTTGACGGAAAATGAGGATATTCTATATATTCCCAAGTTACGTTTGGTGGCGGTGAAGCGCGGATTCGAGAATTAAGATCGACTCTGACCCCTGGTGCATAGAAAGGCAAAATATTGTCCATGTGGATAGTAGGTTGTCCTGAAAAGTAAATGGGAACCAATGAAAAATTTTCAGTTGAATGTAAGTAAGCCAATTATGAATTCATATGACAAGAAAGAAGATTGTATCTTACCAAAAACCGTCAATGAAAAGAAGAAACTTGACACTATGTGCCAAGTAGAGACGCGAACCGTGTATTTACCACTGTCCTCTATAGATACATAGGGGATCACGAACCGGTGGTTTATACCCAACCGATAATGTCTGTATCTTTTATTTTGTGGATAGTTCGGGTAACGTAAGATTAGAGTTCCATCCTCCTTGAACCTATATTTGCAGAGTACAAGTCGAACACAATATATTCTAGAATACCTTCATACGCAATTCTATGGGGACATATGTATAATCGAGACTCAGCTTACCATTCCAACTTAAAATTTCTAGGATACGTCTCAATCTCAGCCACCCATTCGGCTTTACCGTATTCGGGTACTGACATATCTGTCTCCATCACGGTTGTATTTATGTACACGTAATTGGGATCTGGGAAAATTTATTATGAGGTACTTTCAATATATAGTGAAAGTCAAAAAAAAAGTCGGTCTGATCAAAAACTGTCAAGCATTCCAGTGATCGGTCTGACGTTGACAGACTCGAAAGAAAAATGATGCAGTTTATTCTCACTCCAAAATCTAATACTGGTCGATGATTCGATTTGATAATCATTTTCATCCTTCGCAATGCAAATGTATTCACCGCCATCGCTTCCCTTAACATTTTTTATCGTCACCTCTGCCGTCCAAACTTTTGTCATTGCTCCATTGAAAATTACCTTCCGAGAGTAGTGTAGTCTATTTTCCTGAAATTTGAAATTCGATCTCATTTTCGCTTGGATTAAATAATTTGACACCTAATCCTGATGCCGATAAAACTTACAGGAATTGAACTCGGAGTCGTCCAATTAATACTGATATTTTGAGCTCCATAACTCACGGTGATGTTACAGATTAAAGTCAGATCCTCTCCCCAGACCACGTGAGGTGGTGTATATCGGTCTGCGTCGGTGGATCCAACCTGTATCTTAATGTCTGTATGAAAAGTAACAGATAAATTCTGAACTCCTAGTTTACCCCCACACACAGCGATATTTACCGATGTGGTAGCCACAGAAATTTGTAAAAAACATAAAGCAGCCGGAAATTTTTAGCCTTATAAATTTTTTTCATCCGCGTGTTTAATAACAAAAAATTTAGGATAGCAAATGGTTTGTTGCGCGTAGGTAAGTGTTGTGAGTGTAGCTTTTAGGTCTACTGAAATCATCTTCGGACTCACCTTCAACGATTACGTGATAATGTGGCCACATCTCATAGTCCGTATATGTTCCTTCAAGTTTACACGTATAGGTCACGAAATTATGTTCAATATTGACCGCTTTCAAGATAAATCCAACTTTCGGGTCATATTGAGTATCTTCTGGCACTGGGACTTTCTGTCAAAATCGCATAGTGTTATCCAACATATTTAGCAGAAAACGATGATGATAATCTTCATGGATAACATATCGAAAGGACAAGAGAAATGAGAATGAATCTTGCTCTACTGATATTCACATGAACTTACAACGCTATCTGAGTGAAGTATCACTGGCAAATTGGGCGACGTTGGCCGGCATGGTATGACTAGGTCACTCCCTTTCATTAATATTATCGTGCTTACGTAGAGATTATCACCAGCAGCAAAGGGCTTCGTAGCTAAAAAAATGTATATTCTGCAGTTGATACATGAATCGACAAATCCAATCTTGAAACATCTGGAGGCTAGATATATAACCAGACCAAACAAGTCCGGAGTTAAGCGCGCCGCGAGATATCAACTTTGACCCGGAGTGTTGATATCTCCGGGAGTCTAGTGTAGGGGAGGGTGGGGCAAAAGGAGACATACTATTTTCGAGACTAAGTATATTTTTTTCTACTGCTTAGTTACGGCTTGTAGAAAAGAATGGGGCAAGTTGATCAGCCCAGGCAGTGCGGTCAATTCAAAATGTTTATTAAAAAAAAAAAAAAAATTTCAAGTGTGTGTTATCTGAATTATTTTATTGAGAACAGGGAAAAAGCTGACTCTGAGGTAAAATGGGCCACTATTGAAACAGAAAAAAATGTCTCAAAAATCGCGTCTCATTTTGCCCCGGACACCTACGACAAGTATGGTATCTCATTTTACCCCACCCTCCCCTATTCATCAAATTCTACTTACAATTCACGTATACGTAAATCCAACTGATACTTTCACTCGGATGTTCGATAGTTTGCTCGTCATTCCTGATTCGGATACCCTCTTCCGCACAAGCGTACCATCCGGTGTCCTGCCTCGTTGTACGCGGACGAATGAACGTGTACGTTCCACTGGCCTCGTCGAATGATCCCGTAAAGTTCGATTGCATGATCGGTATGCGATGACCCTATGGCTATCCAACATTATTAATAGGTATTTCTACAGCAGCATCGACGCGCTAAGAGCACGAGTGTAATAAATATGATGCGTACGGTATATGCTGTGAACTTCTGCTTCGAAAACTTAATCCTGCCTTCACCTTTACATACTATTCTTAGCTCATGCCCTTCTTTGATAAGGAGCTCCTCTACTTCCGGAGTCATTTTTGGTTTCCATGCTGTAACGCCTGGACACGAATATAGTAAATTAGTTCGAGTCTTACCTCACCATACAGCACCCGTCAATAATAGTAACATCTCTGTCGTTCAAAATATACTTATGTGTAAAATGCTTTTCATATTTCGCGTGGGTGGAAATGTTATACTTGAAATTTTGTATCCGAAATTAACTATAAATATTTAGCCTTGAACCTATGTGTCAGTTAATTCGCGATTACGTTGTCTCGGCTTATCGCCGGCAGAAGACAAGATTGAATGAGGAATTGATCTAATTCTAAGGTCGTAGTTTTTGTATGTTTATATGTTTTGATATGTCATACAAAAATCGGTTCGAGTTTTGTATTATCTATATGGGCAACTCCTTCAATCGAAATTTCACCAAATTTTTTAGCTGATGATGAGGGTGCGAGAAAAAATCTCATTCGATCCACAGTGAGATTAAGGTAAGATTTGTACACTTTTTCAAGTTACCTTGTTGCAACGCAAAGATAAGGAGGAACGGGACACACGATGAAGCAGTGGCCTTCATTTTTTGGCGCGGAAGGATTTTTCTTGACCACCACTTGATAGGTAATAAATTACGATAAAAAATCCACAGATCTTCATCACCTTCGCGAATCATTTACTGACGTACACTCAGGCAATAATCTGTGCCGAGAAGTGGTGGCTTATCTCATTCGTTGGACGACTGTTCGTCAACTGCAGACACACGCAGCTGATACCCTCGCCGATTTTATCTTCTCCCAGAATATGTTTATTGCTATAGCCCAGCTTCTACGTCAAATCAATTCAACCACAACTATTTGCATAACTATATGCAAGTATGTACGTGAATCTTATCATTCCCCTATATCTTGTCAATGATGGAGTTTCTGTATTACTTATTAGTTTCTTTATAAATTTTTTCGAACAAACTTCGTTATCAATCCTACAAAGCTTACGACAGATACCATACTCTTGGCCGAGCTACTTAGATAATTAACACATCTTACCGCAGCTGGAATATTGAACTATGCTCGGTTCAATTTTCTCTCCTCCTATATGTCGATTTCTGAAAAAAAAAAATTGGCACTTAACTTGACTCAAGCGTAGAAAAATGTTTTTTATTCGAGGTACACTCTTTTACAGCGGATTTTTCAATCGTTTGAAACGAAACGTATGACTACGTGACATCACGGTTTTTATACCGTCTATTTCTTGTTCATTTTTGGCGCAAAAATACTGCGTTTGTTACGTATTCACAACGTGTGTATAAATACGGTCGTCATACTTCAAATATACCCATAGCAAGTTTGTACGATGGACATAACGTCTAATCTGTGTATATCACTATCCGCACCGGTAACGATGGATGATTACTACTAAGAGCACCTTCGGGATCGTGTACTGCAGGTTGAGTATCGCGTTCATCGTGATTTGCAATGTTGGCCGTTATCGCGGGGCAACTTCCACCCACTTTAATATTTCGCACTTGGCAATTGTGCGCCCACCAATCGAGCGGAAATCGTTCAAGGCCATTATTACTACATCTGTTCAAATATGGGCACCACATGCAATCGAATTCAGTTGATCCGTTCAGACAGTCCTCGCAGTTGTCCATTTGATGGCAAGTGGGCAACGCACGAAGATAAATTACCGTCCAATTCTTAATATCCAAGTAGGTGAAATCCAAACGGTGATACTCGTAGAGTGTCCTTAGTGGAACATCTATGGTTCTGTCGACAATGTAAGCGTCAGTAATTCCCACTTTCACTGTGGGATATGAAGGAATTTCACGCATTTGTTCCACGTCCGCAACTGCGTAAACGAAGACAATGTCACCGTTTCTGTGAATAGTAACTTGGAATGTGAATTCTCCAGCTTCTGGCTTCTCTTTCAGAACGACATTCTCCCATTCAACAGTCAAAGCTGTGCCTGTAAATGGGCGAGAAAATAAATTTCTTTCTCAAATGCCATAGCAAAGGAAATTAGTTTCCTAAACTGGAAAATGACAGAAAGAATATTAAACACTGTACTGAAACGCTGCTTTATAATTCATCAAACTTTACCGTTGTCGAAATATTTGACGCGGCTGTTGTTCGAAAATCGGTTATCGAAATTTGCAATCCATGGAGCAATATATAGACTCGCAGGCAAGGGCAATCGATTATCAACAGGGTTTTCTCCAGTGAATAAGAAACCGTCAGTTGTAATCGTTACATTTTTGATCGGGTAACCATAGTATGGGAAATCAAAGGACATCTTCACCACCTGCGATAAAGAAAGATGCGTTATAATATTAAGGTAGTATATTATCCATGCTGATCTCTTCATGCCTTTCAAAGCCTTGAATTTTCTTATCAACATGACATCAATGTGAAATGTTTTATTATAAAATTCTATTTTTCCATCGTTGATTGTGCCGTGAGAAAAATGTATTTCGTCAAATGAATAGCGATCATTAGAACTGCTATTGGTAATTAGATTTTTAATACCGATTAAGTTCTCACTTTATCGATTCTCCTGACATTATCGATAGGCACGTGGATGACTGAAGTATTCGGATGATCGTCCATATTGATCCAATAGCTTCTGTACGTAGCTTCGTCAACAGAGAAGCTACTATTGTAAAATTTGTGCGCGCCATAAATAGTCTTTGTGATATTGTTCTGAGATGAGGTGGAATTTGTAACATCTCCAACTTTGTTAACGTCATTATCATCGCGGACCGAATCTTCATTCGCAGCTGGTTTGGTAAAATTTTCCATCTTGTTTATGGCTGATTGTAAAGTGGTCGTAGGCTGCATTGTCGTGTTAGCCCATATTCTTGGCTGCATCTGATTGAAACAGATAAATAATGATTTGAATCGATTAAAACGAAACAGCTCAGCTCTCGCACGCAAATCTTTATCGTCTAGAATAACAAATATTGCAATTGGCGGAAGAAAATACCAGAAAATAAATGCTGGAAATTCTCAATCACATTCATCGTAGGGTAAATTTTTCCAATAGCAGCTGGTTTAGGCGGCTGTCAAAATAATGACCTACGGTTTAACTTTAGAATTTCTTACCGAAGTTGTCTGAAACGATGAATTCTTTGTGTTGTCTGGAGAATATGCGACATTTTCCAAACTGCTGTTTCGCTTAGTAGTTGCTGTTGAGTGCCAGATCGCAGTAGAGATAGTCGTGTTCAGCGTAGGTCCGATAGGACTTTGTCGGTTCGGCACGACTTCTTTTGCAGCATTATCACTGCTAGCCGATGACGGGGTATCATTATGGTGAACGGAACCTCCTGTAACAAATATCAGAGAAAATGATGAGTCCAGTGCCGGATTAATGAATTTGTTGATACACAACAAAAATTTGTAGAAAGACAACTAGTAATTATTTCTTTATATGAAAACTCCCTATAACTATGATAGAACACGTGAATATGGATCGAGATCGATTCAGAAAACCGATTCAGAAGTTTCTTTCTAACCGTTTTTCGATCAGCAAAAAATTAATGAGAAGTCGTTTTGTTGCGAAAACTTAATATAATTAACAGAAAACCGATGACAGAGCCGCAGATCGATCCTGGAGTCTATTACTACATGCTAGATCTTAATTAATATGCTTTCGTTCGGGTCTTAGGTCGGTTAGTCTTTGGTTCTGTGTCATTACCACGAACTGCTCCCTCGGGGTCGTGGACAACTTGAGTATCGTGATCGTCATAAGATGCAGTGTTGGCTATTATCGCAGGGCAACTTCCATTCTCTTTAATATTGTGCACTTCGCATTTATTCAATAACCAATCCTGTCGAGATCGATCGAGGCCACTATTACTACATTTGTTAAGCTTTGGGCACCACGTGCAATTGAATCCAGTTGATCTGTTCAGACAGTCCTTGCAGTTGTCCATTTCGATGCAAGTGGGCAATGCGCGAAGGTAGATTACCGTCGAATTCTTAATATCCTGGTGCGTGAAATCTACGCTGTGATACTCGTAGATTGTCTTTCGGCGAACAGCTGTGAACAAGTTCAAAGTACCTTTATTTTACATTCATTCATATTAGTGTCGAAAAAATTTCTTGAGATGCAAAGCTTTTCAATCGTTAAAATTAATTTTATATAGTGTCAGTTCTGCAAGATTGATGAGCGCCGGGTATCTTACTATTAGAATTTTTCAAGTCTTGGACTGCAATCTGCATGCATTTGACACGGGAAAATTTTTCGTTAGCTTGAATCACCAGCTTTGCAGAATATTGTACAAAAATTCCACAAGTCATTTGATTTCAGTTTTTTGTCTAGCGCGTCTTTGACATAAATTATCTAGGCACTTGCATTTAATTATTGTATGTTCTTCGTACTTACGGGGTTCAGTTCTCTCTATAATGTAAGCATCGCTAAGCCCGATTTTAACTTTAGGATATGAATCAATTTCGCGAATTCGTTCCACGGCCACAGCTGCGTAAACGAAAACAATGTCACCGTTTCTGTGAATAGTAACTTGGAACGTGAATTCTCCAGCTTCTGGCTTCGGTTTCAGAACAACTCTCTCCCATTCAACAGTAAAAAAAGTACCTACAAAACGGCGATAGATCAAATTTCTCTCTTCATTGCATCAGCAAGGAAATTATTTTCCTCGACAAGAAAAAGAAAAACAAAATACTCAAACGCTGCGTTACGATTCATCAAATTTTACCATTATCGGCATATTTGACGTAGCTGTTCTTTGAAAATCGGATATCAAAATCCGCCATCAATGGAGCGATATATTGACTCGCGGACAACCAGCTATGAACGAGTTCTCCAGTGAACAAGAAACCATCCGTTGTGATCGTTACATTCTTGATCGAGTGACCATAGAATGGGAAATCAAAGGACAGCTTCACCGTCTGCGAGAAAAGAAGGATTATAATTTTAAGGTATATAGTACATTATTTATACCCATTCGGCTCCTCATTCCTATGAACGCCTAACATGGCTGAATTGACTTTCTGAACTGTGAAATCTTTTGTTTCCATCGTTGAGAGTGCCGTGAGAGAAGTACATTTTGTTATATGAATAACGATTATTGAAACTGCTTGGTGATTAAACTTTTAATAGGAATCAAAGCCTCACTCTAGCATTTTTTTTGACAGTATCGCTAAGCAGGTGGATGACCGAAGTATTTGGATGATCGTCCAAGTTTATCCATAATCTTCTGCTCGCAGCCTCGTCGACGAAGAAGCTACTATTGTAATACTTGTGTGCACCGTAAATGGTCTTTGTGATATTATTCTGAGATGAAGTGTTGTTTGTAGCACCTCCAAATTTGTTAATGCTATGATCGTCGATGATCGAATCTTTATTCGCAACCGGTTTGGCAACATTCTCTATCTCATCTGTGCAGGCTGGTTTTAAAGTGGTCATGGATCGCATCGTGGTATTAGCCCATATCTTTAAACATACAAAACACTTCCATTCTCAGACACATTTCCACTGTCTAAACGTCATCATCGGAAGTTTAACTTCAGAAGATTTTACTTACTGAAGTTGGCAGATACGGTGAGTTCCTTGAGTTGTTCCCTGCAGAATATGCGACATTTTTTGAACTGCTATTACGCAACCCTATCCCTAATCACAGTACAGATACAGACGTGAGTGGTAATTTGCTCTCATTGTGTCAGTGTCAAACGAATTAAAGAAGTCTATCGCTTACCTTGATCTGCAGAGATCACGTGAAATACAGCACATAGGTAAAAATAAATGAGAGTAAAGATGTATTTTCGGTAGGTCATTCCAAGTTTTGTGTGCAAATTATTGAACGCACTCTACAATTCTACTGCCACCAGCTACAGAATTATCTCTCATATAGCCTGTGATCAGAGTGGTAAAGTGGGGAGTATTCATAGTCTGGTGTACAAATAAGGATAATATCGACTATAATGATCAAAGTCGATGAATATATTGTAATGAATTATAATAACGAGCTGCTCTTGAGGAAAACTCTGATCAAGGTAATGTCTCTTTTCAACCTTTCTTCGAATTTGGTGCAACGTCAAGAGTCTGTCAGTCTCTATATCGGGTATTTTTTTAATATTCAATTTCGTATCGAAGTATACCCTGAGTCCTGAAACACAGGGATGTCTGCGGTAAGTTTAGGTCTTATCCTAAACCAAAAGACTTTTTAGCTCTTATAGGAACTCTTATTCACACCTTATACAATTAACAGGATTCCATATTTGGGATAGCCTGGTCAAATTCATACGTGGAAAAATATTCCATCGAGTGTAATTTAGAATAGTACATCTTAAATACATGAAAGGTAGTAAAACGTGGTATTTTGTTAATTATTTTATTGACGAAATGAGCTACACATGAAAGTCGACGATTATTTGGTAGTGTTTAGTACAATTTTCGTAAATATATTATTTAGCATTTTTCATTCAAAATTTTACAAACTAATAATTAATAATTACGTGATTGTTATATAAGTTACTTTCAGAAATCATCGAATTTCGGGTGTACAGTGACATCGCACTCATTATCAGGAAGTCGCTGGCACGTAACTATTGGTGGTACTTCGCACACGCATTTAACACATACCGATGAGTAGCCTGTGCTTGCGTTTAGTTCCTCTCCTAGTTTCAACGTTAGCTGGCCGTAAGCACAGGTGGAAGCTGTGAAAATAATTCAGATTGTGTTTTCATAACGATTATGAGATATAAAAATTATAATCGAATCTATCATGTACTGGAATAAATCATCAACTGCAGACGTCAGTTCATGTTTTATTTCAGAGATATACTTAGGTAGTTTATTTTTACCTGTGTTCGCAGGTAAAGCTGGTTGTGAACTTTTCAGTACTTTATCCTTCTCATTTTCTGAAACAAAAAATAGAATTTTTTTTTGTGATTAGTACTTTTAATTTGTTCAGTGCAAACCGAGAATATAAGTAGCCGAACAGAGCAGATCAATTTTTCCATTGAGCTATTGATGGAAATCGAGAATCGATTAGGAAAAATGATATTTCTGAAGGCCTACCCGTCTGCAGAATTGATCACTGATATTGAATAAAATCTTGTAGATTATACTTACGACATCTCGAAGAAAGGTGACAATCGCTGGCTGGATTTTGATTGCTGTAAAATACTGGTGCACAGTTATTATAAATTTCACCAGCGTGACGTAGTTCTGAACCACAAGACGAAGGCTCCTTGGACTTGCAGAATGGTGCCACATTTTTCCCTGAAACAGCCAGAAGAGAAACGTCAGAATACTCTCATATCAGGTCTCAATTCTTCGAGTTGTTTCAGGAGTTGAATAAAGCACTTTAAAAATCACAGCACACTTTTTATCACAAACCTTTGTATCCTTCACCACAAATACAAGTTTTTGTCGGATCTGATTCAGGTTCGAATCGCTGGCCATCGAAGTACGTTCCTCCATCGACTTTACATTCCGCTATTTTTTTGCCGGGTTGTGCTGTACAAAAATTATGTCTCATTATAATATTGGATTTACTAAAAGTTTTACACAAGCATATTTACGTTCAAACAAATTAACATTGAGTGAACTTCATCCTGCAGTTTACGAACCGAAAGATTACAGTAATTGTCAATTGCTTCAATACTTCAAAGTGTAAGTATATAGGTATATAGGTATATGGGGTATTTCATATTATAACAACCAAAAAAGGATTAGATATACATACATATTTCATTATTACAAAGCTACTTACGGCATACTTCGTCACCCCCACAACATTCGGTGTCGGAAGCTTTCAGATAACATCCTGGTTTTGGTCTGCGGAAACAATCTACAACGGCACAACTGAATTGTGCGCTGTAACAATTTTTTTTTTTTTATCACACAAGATTTTTCGATATTTACAGTATTTGCAGTGAATTATGAATTATGAATTATCAAACGGGAAGATCTGAAAATATCAAGTTATTTGAAAGTTACAAATTTCAAAATGAGTCTAGATTTCTTCCTCCCAGAATCACGTAGAATAACTTCATAATTAATACTTACAATTATCTTAAATCATACTATTTTACTTACACTCCTCCGTACTTTCTACAGTAACATGATTTATCGCATGGATTTGCGTCCTCTTTTCTAAGTTCTTCATTTACTTTATATTCGTGACCCTTGTAGTAACACTTATCTGGAGATCTTCCTTTCAGATTGTCACAGTTGTACTCTGTTGGGCAACAAGAATCCTTGCTGCCATAGATGGGAGTGCATTTCAAATCCTCGTAATATTTAATTGGACCTTTGCACTTCGATTTATCACATGCTGAAACAAATCGGATATTGAAATTGAAGCTGTTACAATTATTAACTCAGCAATGACCGACTTTTGATTCTTCTGAATTACATCTACCCATGTTTAGCAGGTCTTAGCCCATCTTCACACGAATGAAAGTATTAGAAATGGAATAGAAACGAGAACAATCTTCGTTTCCATAGCTACAACTATAGCAGTCGAACACTTACCTGGCCCTGCCGAGATTACATCGAATGTATAAGATATATACAAGCAAATGAAAGCATAGAAATACTGTTGGTAAGCCATGATAAGTCTGGTATGAAAGACTTGTTCATTGAAGTGCACCTACAAGAGGGTTCTCTTATATAGCCCCGTGAGTGGAGTGCTAAAGTGGGGGACGTGAAGAGTTTAGCGTTGGAGGTGGGATGTTGATGCCTCATTGATCATCGTGCAAAGTACAGTGGCTTCGATTTCTGTTGTTTTCCAAATCTCATAATCTTTTGATTGAAAAACACGACATTTTCAGAAACTGACATAACAGATTAAATCCGTTGAGCTACAGATTTGAAAAAAAAGTCCAAAATGCCATAGCCTGGCACCCATCAAACTGTACAGGTCAAATATCAACGGCGCCGGCTCCGTTGGTATATACTACGAGTAATATAGTAGTCATCCTTATTGCTATGACATAAACGGCCTCGTCCTCGTCTGCATTAAAAGGTACAAGGTAAGTCAGTGCATAAAAGAAAAATTTTCTGTTGCGTTTAACATCATGACGTTTAATATTAGAAGAACACGATCTTAATATAGACATTACAATTGCAACATTTGGTACACAAGACAAATGCAACTTTAATTCGCTATCAAGTAAGCAACGATATGCTGTCACCATGTCAACTTATACCGTGCGCTTATAAATCCAAAAGAAGTTTTTTTCCACGTGAATCTCTGCAGACAGAAGTACGTGTGGAAATCTAATCTAGCAAGTGCATTATGAGATACCGTTTCATTAACAATAGATAGAGATATTTGCACTGCAAATTCTTATATCTCGTATATTATTAACCTGCAACTTTTACGAGCTGTAAGTTTAATCCTGGAGATCTCTGATACGGAGTTTTACCTTGCTTCTTCACTTTGCAAGGTGAAAATTGTTACGTAATTCTGATCCTCAATACCATATCCAGGTTGCGAAGGTTAACAACAATACCATACCGTCGTGGCTAGATGGGTTGTAACCACATTGCATATGGGAACAAAGTTTAAATAATAGAAGTTAATAGGATTGGTCAAATTTTTTGAGTATTGATGGTTTTATTTTTCAAACATCACTGATACTAGCTGTAATTTCTTCCAAGCAGATTATCACATGTTTGATTATGTCATATTCTGATGGTACAATTGAGCCCCGGTGGAATTAATTATGTCCAAAAACAGACGATAAGTAAATCTCTTTATTTTATTTTTTGTGGGTTACGCCTTTCTGGCAGCTAGGAGGCGATCAAAATTCGAAAAATAAAAAAAAAGAGGTTTACGTCTTTCTAACTGTAAAGAGGCGATTTAAGATCCGGAAAAAATTGAAGAGTGATCTTTTTTTTTGCGGGTTACGTTTTTGTGGCAGTATTGTAGTAAGCTTACGCCCTTCTGGCTGTAGACTGCTCAATTTTTCTCTTATGGAACTGATTAGATATTTTTTAACAGCTATCAATATCGTCTCAAAAGTGCGTCATTATTACTTGGATTCTACCTCGTTATACCTTCATTAATCGACAGGAGGATCTCATGGTAAAAAGATTACAACGGATACAGTAACGATTTCACGACTGGGTATCATTTTATTAGATTTTTTTGAACGTTGACAATAAGCAATCACAATTACAATTGAGTAATAACTATTGCAGAGTTGCAAGTCCTTTGGGTGAATCACGACGATAATGAAACGGTTATAGTCGACAGTAACTCTATGATTCTTTCACAGAATTTTTTCCAGTTGAGAATTTTATCATTTTGATTTCGTTTTTCAGACATAATAGACTTTTAACTTACCAGATAGAAAACTTATCTCAACAATCCAACGACAATGGTGTTTTTGGTTGGGGAGTGCACACAGGATAATAAATGGGTAGAAATCATTCAACACTGTTAATACCTATTATCGTCATTCTTAGCGGCGATCATATTTTGATTGAGATTTAATGAAATTCAGATATCTTTTTGTGAAATGTCATTTTCAGGAATGACCAATTATTCATTGAACGAATAGTGGCTTTTGGATCGTATAGTACATCAGATACGTTTCGAGTAGTTAATCAGCTTCAAGTTCGTCTCTCAATCCTTATTTTGATTGGATCGACCGGTTTCAGTAGGATTTCCATCTTCAATCGAATGTCCTCAACCGGTACGATTTTGTCTTTCTTCAAAATGAATTTTCGCAAAACTGTCGCAAACATTGCCTTCATTGACATCATTGCATAATGTAGGCCTGAAATTCAAACGAAGGTCACAATCCATTTTATTCGATAATCAAGTTTACCAAGTCTGTCAATGCATGTTAATGTTTCTTTTTTTTAATTACCTTCATATCGGTGTTATAATTTTGTTCAAATTAATATTTGAACCTAACTGAATAACGTTAAAACCTTTGACATATAGGTATGCGGACCACTTTACCTATACAATTCCTTGGTCCCCCGCCGAATGTAACGAACGCGTAGGGGTGTCGTTTCGCAACTTCTTCAGGCAGAAATCTGTCCGGATTAAATTTCAGCGGATCTGGCCAATATTTTTCGCTTCTTTGTACTCCGATAATTCCGATAATAGCAAAAGTTCCACTTGGAAGCGTCTGATCACCTGAAAAGTTAAGAACAATTATCGGCGATTGAGCAATTGTACGCAATGGTGCTATAGTACCATATCGAAAATTAGTGGCTACTTTACCGCGATAACTTTCATTTATGTAAATGGATTTATTTCGCGAAATTAATCAATAAGACAATCAATGTTCACAGACCTATGCTCAATTCGTCCGTCACCTCGCGTACGTTGAAAGGGGCCATAGGGAATAGACGCATTGTTTCTCTAATCACACGTTCCAAATACTTCATTCGCGATAAATCTTTCGGTGTAACGGGGCGCTCTTCAATATCATCAGTTCCATAAATTTCATAGAGTTCCTGGTACACTTTTTCCTGCGTTAAAAAGCATCGTTAGAGTTACGGCACGATCATCTCCACATAGACTGGAGTTCAACGAAAGTGATAAACATACCTGTACATCCGGATGAGATGCAAGCATCAACATTACATAGGCGTTTGTAACAGCCGTCGATTCAGTCCCCTGAAACAAAATTGATAAAACAAAGCACATCTTATTAGTTAGACGTATGTACAGTTCGAATATTTTTGGTTTGAATGAGAGAGCTGAGACTTTAATTTAGACGAAGATAATAGGAGAGCAAAAAGAAGGAGCAAAGCAGGAGGTGGTAACGGTTTTTTCTTACAGGACCGAATAGGAATATCTAATATCTACCAAAACCATGAAATTTGATTAACTCACCGTTAAAACCATCGTTTGAACTTCTTCACGAATTTGTTCATCTGACAAAGTCACGCTGCTGTTTGGAAGCATCATAAGATAATCCAAAAATGCTTTTCTTCGAGGCGTCGATTCCCCTGAGGTAATGAATTATTGTGCAATTGGAAGATCAAGCATCTATAAAATGACCCAATGATATAACTACTCACAGGCCTCAGCTTTGGCAGCTTCTCCTGGCTGACTGCTGCTTTTAAGGATCTCGTTTCTTTTCGTTCGTATAACCTGTAGGGTGAGACGAACGGAGTCGTTACATTTTCATTTGCCGCTGTTCAATGATGGTGGAAGTATGTACCAAACGTGTGATTCGGTATGAAGAAAGAAGACCGTGTTTTTGTACTCACGTTGTCAATAAAATCATACATCACTTTGATTTGTTCCCGTTGATTCTTGCCACATTTCGTACGATAGAAAATGAAATCTGGATGCAGCCAGAGATGGAAAAATCTTTCGCTGAAGGTTGCGATTACCCTAAAATTATCGGTTGCTTGAAACGATCTAATATGTTATATGGTTGACCGTGAAGTAATTGAAAAGCTCGCGTGTGATAGAATCTAATGCCTTGACTTACTTCTGAAGTGCATCTGCGTAGCGGGAGTTTTTCTTCGTCAGCAACCCTTCCTCGAGTCCCATTGCAGTTTCTAAAGTTACACGGCAGTGATTGAATCTAATTACGTATACGACGAATCAGAAAATACTCACAAATGGAATATTAAAAACAGCAGACTCACCACAGATCATGTTCAACGTGTAATAAGCTACCAAATCAAATATTTCAAATTCTGAACCGTCCAAGTTCTGCTCCATTACTTCGGTCATCAATTTTGTCTGGGTGCTGAATACTTCGACAAAGGTCTCCAAGATCTTTGAATTGAAAGTAGGCTGTATCAGCTTCCGATGCACTTTCCATTTGGACACTGTGAATCAATGAACTTTCTCCAATTACGAAATAATTTTTGGTATAACAACATATATATCATCCGCAGACATCCAGGGGTCGCAAAAGTAACTACAGTCCGTTTCGAAAACTGTTGCGAAGTCACGAGCGATTGCTCTAAAAGTTCGTTTGTCCAAATTGATGTGTTTCGGAGTTTCGACCACCAAACGCACTGAATTTTTAAAAAGGAACGATGACTTACCAGGAGCCGAAAGAAGTCCTTCACCCAGCAAGTCTCGAGTTATATCCATAAACACATGTCCTCTTCCGAGAGTCTTTGGGCTAAGACATATCGCCTGAAATAGCGAATCAATTCTTCAACGCCTGTTTCCCCCACGATTTCATTACGATAAAATTATCTCACCTCGATTACTTTAGGATCAGTAGTGTGAACAAGGAATAACGGGCCGATCCATAGTCGATAAACTGAAGGATATAACTTGGCCAGCTCGTCGGCCTTAGTCAGAATGTCTGCAATTTTATAGGGTTTTTTGGATAGCCCAAATATATCAGGTACAAAATAGGTAAGTAGGGTAAGGTGGGGCAAAACCGGCCAAAAGAAAAAAAAAAAACCTAATATACTTCGATTTTTTCGTAAATTATTGTAGAAAACTACGAACTTCCAACGCCGAAATACGAAAATGCTGCACTCAGCTGAAACGAGAATAGCTTTTTCTTCCCCGCCCTGCAGGTGAAAATAATTCTGCGAATTTTAACGAATTTTCGAGGAAATTGGAACAATTCTATGAGTTTCTACGAATTTTTAAGGAATTTGAACTTCTTTTAGTTTTTCATAAGAAATTGTAGCTTTTGTTTAGTTTGATCCAGAAAAACAACAAAATTTTCGAAATACGTACGAAGATTTGCAATTTTTCTATGATAAACCATGAAAATTTACAAATTCTCATGACAACGACGAAAATCTACATCTTTCAATGAAAAACTATATAAAATGTTCCAATTTCGCTAAATATTCGTGGAAATCCTTGGGAGTAGAAATTTTCATCGGCGTGGTCTTTGTGCCTCGCTTTATGCAGAGCATCACGGCCACCTCCTCTCCTCTTCTACCACTAGTGCGATAGTATACGAAAAACTATGCCGTTATACAATTATACAGGGTTTCCATCTGAAACAGTACGGTTGAATATTTCGAGAAGTAATGGTTGTAGAGAAAATCGTTTCAGATAAAATTTGTTGGGTTCCGAAGGGGAAAGATATTGGTGATATTGGCTTTTTGGTAAGTGGAGGCGCCGAAGTGATATGAAGGTCAACTTGGTTTTTTTGAATGGAAACCTATATTTTTCATTACGTAATTTTGTTCTACTTGAAGAATCAAACGACTTTTGTATGAAATATTTTTTTGTGAGACATCAGTTTTTTATGATATTCAGCTGATCAACTAGAGTTTTTCAATTTTTGAGAACATTTCACCTCTAAAATATCAAGTATGGAGGAAAATTTCAAGATACAAAAGGTGCGTAATTTCATACAATGATTCATGCAGAGCAATGGCAGAATTTTTTCCAATAACTTTTTATTGCAGCTTCTTCAATCGCGTAAAACAAAAATCAACAATTGTTTCAAGAAATTCTGCAATTATTTTCCATAAATCGTCGTGTGAAATTACGCACTTTTTGCTTCTTGAAATTTTCCTTCAAACTTGATATTTTAAAGGTGAAATGTTCTCATAAGTTGAAAAAACTCTAGTTGCTCAGCTGAATATCATAAAAAATTTATATCTCACAAAAAAATATTTCATACAAAAGTCGTTTGATTTTTCAAGTAGAACAAAATTACGTAATGACAAATATAGGTTTCCGTTCAAAAAAACGAAGTTGAGCTTCACATCACTTTGGCGCCTCCACTCACAAAAAAGCCAGTATTACTAATATCTGTCCCCCTCGGAACCCAACAAATTTTATCTGAATCAATTTTCCCTACAATCATTACTTTTCGAAATATTCAGCCGTACTGTTTCAGATGGGACACCCTGTATACGAAGGACTATTAATCTTCGTGAAGATTGGCGGCAAAGCTATATCAGGAAAGTATTCGATTGTATGAAAATGTACGAAAAGTTACGATATCCAACGAAAATTTATATGCAAAAGCTAAGAAATTGTTCCAAATCCAGTATAAAATCGTAGAAGTTTCGTAGTTTATCGTGAAAGTTTTCGTAGTTTGTCGTAGAAATTTTTTTCACGCGGGTTATACTTACACTCGCCGTTTCCAAAAAACTGATGAGCATTGCCTATGAACGGCAGAACTGGCGGTCCTTCAAATTTCGATGCCAATTCGTAAAGACGTCGTCTTCGAAAGTGCCACATGATGATGTACGCTATTCCACAGCATATGGCACCAGTGATAAGAAAAGAGGCAACTGTGAAGGCCATTTTTTAACTTCGTGATTGCCAAAATTTTTTCCGCCCATTCGATAAAGGAAACCAAAAAAAAAACTGCTTTCCACTTTCTTTGGATTGCTGATGCTTCGATTGAAGCACCAATTAGTGGACCAAACAGAGTAACTGAGTCCGCTACCGCTTGACACGGCGTTTTTATATTTTTATAACTGTATCTCCATATGTCCTTGTCTAACCCGAGAACTACCAATCAAATTTTCGGCCATAACGATGTGGTGAAAGTTCAATTAGCTAGCCCTAGATGGTGGTATTTTGTTTGGGAATTATACATGACCTGAATTTGAATCAAGTGATTAACTAATTTTCAGCAATAAAACCGTGAAGAATCACGTATATAGAGAAATCATGTTACTAAAAAAAACAGATATCTATGTAGGTACTTCATACGCTCGCATCAATTTGCAATAGTTCTGTTTTTCATAACGATATTTGATTCTACCAATAAATTTATTCTTATCCAAACCAACGTATGATAAGCAATATATAGAATATTCATAAAATAGGTATACTTATTTTCAGAATATTGAAATATTCATAATATGTATATTTTAAGGAGATACATATTTCTAAAATATTTTATAATCTTGGCATATGAAAACCTATTTCCAATTCACAAAAAAAATGCTACTACACTTATCCTAACCAATTTATCTTCTCGCCTTTGTGCCAATTACTAATCATCCTTCATTCTGTCGAGTAGGCGTCCAATTAAGGAATGGGCAGGTGAATTGGGAATTCTTCATTTTGTTACCCGACTGAATTTGAAGAAAACTATACATACATATGCTGAATGTTATTGAAAGTACGAAACTGCGAAACGTCCTGAACGTTAAATACTCGTTATGAAATCCCAAAACATTGGGCAATAATTAGAACATGACAATTGAACCTGAGCATGATTACCATTCTCATTGTCATATGCTTATGATAATGATAATGCTGATTTCATAGAAATTGCTGCCTATGCGATATCGATTTCTCTATCAACCACCGCAGTATTACTGTGACTATTCTGCTCACCTTCTGTTAAAGGTGTACTCAAAAGATATTTCGGATCCCCCAATTTTGTTCAGCAGATCTTTGTGTTTTCTTCTACCCAGTCTCTAGAACAGAGATCTGAGGTTGCTTGTGCGACTTCTGAAAATATTGTGCAATTTCAATGAGCTTTGATGCTTACCATTATTTCCAAAAATTTTAAAGAATTATAATCAAGAACGTGTTTCCAAATTTTATTCCAAAATTGCAATCTAAGAACCCATCCCACTCCTTAATCAGCCAAGTATGACTTGTTCAGCATGCGGCGACAAGTTCAAGAACTTTCCAACGAGTTCAAAATAAAAACTTCGAACATGAGAGAACAGCATTAATAAATTTTTTCTAATTCAATAAAAATAACTTAGTTCATAACTAGTAGTATTAATATTAGATATTAAACTACAAATCTATCTATATGTTCGAATGGTGTTGGTACATAAAAGCTTGCCCTGCAGGTAGTAGCAAGTAAAGCAACGGTAGCTGCAGACAGGAACCTTACTCGCCAACTGTACCCACAACTGGTACAATTGGTACCACGCTGGTAACACACAGTACTGGTACGTTGGCTAGACATATGTAGGTACACCGGTGATATATGTACAATACCATCAGGATACTAATTGTGAGTAAGTCAGTATCTTGCCATCGGCAGATGCTATACCTTACATGACTCACACGAATCAGCAATCACATTTACTAGTCCATCAAAATTGAGTAACGTCAATCAGTAGCTACCCTGAAATCACTAAATCCAAAATGATTGACCCTAAATTCCGCCATATAGTTTCTGAATGCTCCAATTACCTGTAACGAAATCCTGGATTCGATTCATTTGGTTTAAATCGCTAATTCAATTCATTTCTACACCACTTTAATCTATGGGAATGAAGGGTATTCGAGTTTTCATCCTGAATTAGCGCAGCATCAATGCAAACGTTTTCCAAATTCTAATCAATTGCAATTTCCGAAGGGCTATTCAGCGAATGTGTTTACAAATTATGATCATTGCAGATCCCCATTCTCGAAAAGAAAGTATAAGTATGTGGAATGTCTCCTAAGACACTTTATATGCATTTATCATGGTAATGTCACGAAGCACACTATCGTATCTGTCAATCACCGTATATTATGGATCGTATTGTGTCTCGTGCACACCAAATAGCAACGTATGTACAAGTTTGCGTTTACAAGAGTGCGTGAATGTGTTTTTGCGTCGGGTGGCTAGAGGCACTGAGAAGCGATGTTGTCAGCATGGGGTCTTTATAGGACCTTTTAGAGCCAACAGCACTCTGTTCCCCGCCATGCACCCCCGCCTTGAGGTATCAGGCTTCTATACTATATCTAATATCCCTCAATGTCAATATCACTGTGGCCATTTGTGCCGAACTCTGGCTTGCAGCTCGATTTAACCTTTTTTTTTTTCATTTTTTTCGATTTCAGAATTCCCCAAATTCAACGATATACGTATGCTACTTCCGAGGACACATTTACAGAAAGTTTCATCGCCTATCCTCCCATCTTATCAATGTCGGTAACGTGGTACGCGAAAATGGTAATATGCCATGCTACCCGGTGGTGATAATTAGGCAGAAAAAAAAAAAATATTCAAAAGTATTCGTTTCTGAACTGAAAATCGCTAGATTTCAGATCCCATTTAATTCTACTAACTCATATTCGTACATGTTTCTTATTTTTATGGTTACGACCAAAAGATAGCACGGTACATCGCCAGTTTCCTGCAACACATTACCAACATCGATAAGACCGGATGATAGGCAACCCAACTTACTGCGGTGCTACATTAAACAGCAATGGCTTGCTATTTTGGAACGCATCCAGTGGAAACAACAGATTGAAAGAATTATTGCAAAGCTTTTTTCATTGCAGCTATTGCCTATGAAACTTCAGTTCAGAGCTTGTTTCGACACGGTAAGATCCTCTTCTGGACTAACCAATATAGCTTTGCAATGTGTAATTGGAAGGTTCTGAGCACGCTTCGTAGTAATACTTTAAAGATCGAAGATTCACAATACTTCGTTGTTCGAAATAAATTCGTTTTAAAGATGCAGTCCCCCCAGAACGTTAGATGTCGAAACTTTTAGAGCTAGGCAAAAACTTGCTGTCTTTTTTCTAACTGTTCTCTGGCCCTCGGGTCATATCCTTTCGTTGTACGAAAGAGGTCCCTCGTTCAGTTTCCGGACAAGCCCCCAAACGTAGAGTGAGAGGTTTATCGTTTGTATCAACTTTTGTTAGTTTTTTTTTTTTTTTTCTTTGTATCATGTCAAAGAGTTCTGAAGATATTTGAAGAGGAGAAAAGGGTACGAACATTGTGTTCAAGAATGACAGAAGGATGCAGGTAGAGTTTGCTCCCCTTCGAAGCAATGAACCGAGAGCAATTCGGTAGATGGAGATTCCAAGTTTGACGGAGAAGAATCACTTTCGGGAATTCTTATCAGTAACTTTCGGGGTTTTTGTCTAAAATGCGTATGTATGTACTCTAACAACCTTGCACGGGTGGCAAGGTAAGCAAAGCTTTGCCTAATGAGCTTGAACGAAAGTCTAGACGTATTTTAAAATTTTACCAATTGTTGAGGGTCGAAAGAAAATTAATCACCAATTTTTAACTTGTGCAGAGGTGTAGTCTCAGCACTTCTTTCTTCTTGTTCTACCGATAAAATTCATGCAGTTATCCAAAAAAGAACAAATCGGATTTAATTCTCAGTTTGATGAAATTTCGGTGACAAAGAGTAAGAAAAAAAAAACTTCGTATTACTTTTCACTGGTTGTGTATGCGATTAATAAACGGCTCTTCCAACTTCTGTCCTCCGGGACTTAATAAGGAGGAAAAATAGGCCGAACTCTTCAATTAATCCTATATTAAAACAGAAATCTTTAAAGCGTAAATATATACACAGGCGAATCAAGCTTCAGCTGTAGAGCCACGGCTGGTACTAAGAGGGTTTACAGTTTTTGAAATGAACTTCGAATAAAATTTCATATTCATTATCATGAACCTCTTACAGTTAAATTAGCTTTGGTAGTCGATTAGCATCAAGTTTGAAAGTTTGTCGAATACTTTCAAGAATTGATAATTCAACACTCATTACTTATATCACTAAAATGACAGTCATGAACTACTGAGAGTACAACGATTTAGCAAAAGGTATATTCGGCACTGCGCAGAGGAGAAATAAATCGATTTCTGTTCGTTCTTTGTATCGTGTCTTCCAAATGAAATAAAAAAGCAAACGATTTATTAGCTCTATGCATGGCCCATAGAGCCCAAACATTATCATAAGTAATCACATAAGTACATAGATCAGAGGGAGAAATTAAAAAGGGAGTTCTTGATGCAATAAAAACTTCTTGTTCTCAGCCCTTGCAGTTAATACTGCTAAAGTTTACCAATAAACCAGAACTATGAGTAGTATATCTACGATCATTTCGTATTTTGGAGTTGTAATGAGTCTGAGAGATAACATTGGCTAATTATTTATAGCAACAAATAATCTATACCTAATCGGCTCTGGTTCAATTTCGTATTTAATTGTTGGTTTCATCATGATTATAGTTCATTTTGAAATTTACTGAAACGGTTTTTTTGATTACAGAGTGTAATTAGTAAATAGTTTGTTTTTAACCTTAATAACAATTATAAAAATGGCTATCGCCGTGAACAACTACATTTGTAATCTTGAGAACGAAGTGTAACACGTATAATTGAACGATTAAATGAACTTATATCGCAATTATACGAAAAGCCTCGCGTTCAAGCAGATTATACAATTCTCAAAAAAAAAATAAAAAAATAAGTTCAAAACTTTCTCCTCGTTGGACATGACACCGCGAGAGAACAGCCAAAAGGAACGGAGATCAAGTATTTTCTTCTAGCAGGATGAAAGAAACTAGAATTAATAACGCTTTTTTAGCCTTCATGACGGTACTTTGTAGAATTCATTTTCATTCAAGAACGAATCATGCAGAAGCTACCTTTTTTTTTTTTGGTGATATGGATGAGGTTTCCTAAATTCACGATTTTTTTTTCCACGAAGGGTGCGGAAGAATCCAGTGAAATTTTTATGGATGTCTTATACCTGTTATAACGATTATAGAAACCACCTGACATCAGAGTTTGGATCACTCAATTCTACGGATCATTTGAAACCACTGCTGAGAGTTACGACCTAAAACTTTTTCAATTTTTAGGCAATCAAGGATAATCTAACGAGCAGTGAAAAATATTGCCTGCACATACACAGTTTTGAATTTCTTCTCAAATTAAGACTCCAGTTAGACACTCTGAGATATTGCCTTTTTCAAAATTGTATATAATATTATATACTCTACTTTATTTTGGTATTATCCACTTCCTGGCTGAAATGTTTTGACCTCACGTTTAATTTTTCCGTGAGATTGACTCGAAGCCTTGTCTGAAGATCAAAAATCAGACCTCATCGCCCATGGTGAATAATTTTAATACAAAAAATGTATTTTTTATTTTTGTTTGTCGCAACTTCGTCTTGTACTGTTACGGCTTGAACTGCAGGTACAAATATGGTAACAGTCTCCTCCAGCACACGATCTATTGCCGTGATAAAACCTGTACTTTAATTGGCTACTTTTATCAAGATCCTTGGTGATGGATCTGCAAATCCAAGCGATGAAAATTATAGAACGTTTTGCGTCGGGTACCGAGAATTCAAAATTAAATTAATGTCCCAGCAATTAAGCACAGCTACGCTTAAAATTGTGTAAATGAAGCGCTTTTAGTTAGTAAGTGGAACTCGTCGGTGACTCAGGTAATTAGTTAGTCGCTCATTTAGAGCATGTAATAAGGTTAATTGAATATAACTGAGAAATACTCGGTGGGTTGTAGATATACTTAATTTTACTCGATGAACCAGAATATCGTGAAAAATCTTCATTACACTTAGGTAGTACATACATATTTTATCGCATCTTTATACGCTAACTTATATTTGTCGTCGCTATAACATCAGTGCACTTCCATGCACCAGACCTTATAATTTATTTCACGTGATAATTAGTCCCGATTGTTATTGACCTTGGCTCATTTTCAGACACTCAATCGAAACTGATCATCTCTAATACCTCTGAGTGCACTGGATTCTATATCCGGCGAGTAGACATCTATGTATACGCTCGTCTTCAGACTGTATCGTTATCTATCGGTATACGATCATTATTTGCTGAGTAGCTCCTATCACATCAATTTTACTTCTCTTCTTTCCCGATGTCTGTTGTCTATAGGGTGTTTCGCATCTATAGTGTGACTGGAATTTTTCCTTCTGAAAACTCTGTAGGGTATAAAACGAAGATCGTTACGATCAGCGATTCGCATCAATGCCGCTTAATTGTACGAAGGACTAAAATCTTCAATAAAAAAAAATAAGCAGAATGAGCAGTCCCAAGGAATTGTACTCAACAGGCACTCACGATTTATCAGTATCATAAGTATCAAGTTAATAGACGATAAAAAATAGCGATATTTATTTTTGTAGGTAAACTATCAGAATAGATGTCATATCGTAAGATTTCTTGCCAGGGGCATAATTCCCAACCGAAATGAGAGTAACGTTCTAAAAGACTAGAGTTTTGGGTTAGCGCAGTAGGCTCGGACAGTCTGGACGGACAAAAAACTCTGAAAAATTATAAATCTTTGTAGGTAAACCATCATAATAGATATAATATCCTAAGTTTTTTGGCCAGGAGCATAATCCCCAACTGAAATTAGAGTAAGGCCCCAAAAGACAAGAGTTTTGGGTCAGTGCAGTAGGCTCGGACAGTCCGGACGGACAAGAAGCCTGAAAAAAATGATGAATCTTTGTAGGTAAACAATCAGACTAGATAGAAAATCATAAGTTTTTTTGCTAAGGGCATAATCCTCAATTGAAATGAGAGTTCTGCTCCAAAAGACAAGAGATTTCGGTTGGCGCGGTAGTGTCGACCACTCCGGACAGACAAAAATCGTCCTCAGGAAGGCGAATTCATAAGGCACTCTAGAAATATACTTCGTATATAGAATGAGTGCCCGAAATGTAAGAAACATCCCGAAAATGATAAATTCATACCTAGTGGAAACTTTGCAATTTTTTAGTTCACGCACTTTTGATGGAAATTCATATGCGACCAAAAATAAGGAACGCTTTGAAAAATACAGCAACATTTGACACAGATTTCATCGTGACTGCAAACTTCTGTTTTTTTTTTTTTTGTTTCTCTATTTTTTTTTTTTGACTTGCTATGGATTGATACGATTAATTATAGTGAAAATTTGACCGTTCAGAACTTTTGAAATCCGGGATTCGGCAATTTCCGCCCCCGAATAAAGATTATAAGCAGGATCAATACATCTCAATTTTGATTCTGATTGGAAAACCTCATTTTCTCCAACCGCTCTAACGAGGAGAAAAGAAACTATCCAATCACCTTGCTGTACGGGAATATTACTATTGCATAAAGTGCAGATTTTAATTATGTCACTGTAAGACGCGCATTTACGATAATTATTGTTAAGTGTCTGAGTAATTTGAAGGTAAAACAAGCTCACTTTAATACACCATCGGTTACGGATGAGAGAGTTAAATTAAATTCCACTAGTTAGATTACGACAGATATAGACCACACAACTGGCGTCTTAAGCTTCCTCCAGCCAAGGGACAAGACAATTACCGCGTTCTACCTAACAAAATACTTCCGGTCTAGACAAACTTTATTTCACTGTGCGTCTGGTATATTAACTATTCAAATTCTCTTTCTCCGAAGCTCGAAAGAATTCAACCCACACACCTGCTATACAAACGATTCAACAGTTTGTTCAGCAATATTTATGTATTACATTTAGATTCACTCTGTATAAAGAACGACAATCCGAAATATGTACCGTTATAAGCTATCAAGTATTCAGAAAAAAATTCCCCAAGATTTTCTATGGAACTGAAAATCTTTATACTGCAGTGCTTTTACGCGTAAGATCCTCACTCCTATCAAAGACCACACCGATATCAATTTCTATGAATTTTTCCGATGTAATTTGAATATGTTACGTTGAACATCGTTCATGCCATAGAACGTTCCGAGAGTTACAAACAAACAGCGCTTTTTCTTATACAATTTTTTGCTGAAATAAATTTGCAAGCAACAGTTTTGAGAGAAGCTCAAAATAGACACATCAGTAGTCACCTTCCAGCTTGCATAATTTTTTGGTAATGATTTGCAAAGACAAGTATATCAGGCTTTTAATGGAAAAATAGAAAATGTGATAGAATCTTTAAAGAAAAAAAAAAAAATTTGGATGAAGAAACTGCAGGATGTGAAAATCTCTGGTACTAATCCACAGCTTAGAATCAATGCTCGAATCGAATAAAGAAAAGTAAATCAAGATCGTAGCATGTTTCCGAAAAGAGATGAGAAGGATTGAGCAGAATTGTTTCTTGATTTGCGACTATTTGCAATATGAGAAAAAGCATGATAAAACAACCCAGACAACCAAAAACTCCGAAGTACGTTTTATCAACATTTCAGTGTCGAATTGAAGTTGACCGATTGACCAGCCACGTGTTGAAGCTACAGCATCCTGGAAAGGGGTAATCCTTGGAGTTTCGAAAAGATCGAATTTGTTCTATTGGCGAGAAATAATATTGCCAGTCAAGACAACGTTTGGCAAAAGTAGGTATAGCTTTAAATTTGAAGTTTATCATAAATTTAAAACTAAGCGTACCTACCTATAACGCGTGCATCGAGATAGACAAGACTTTAAAGATTTGATTCATGCTTCAATCATCCCATCTCTTTTCCACCATTGTAAAAATATTATTTTTTCATATCTCGTGAAAATAAAATTAACTATCGTGTCGTATGAAAATTTGCAACACGGTGTACCGTTCAGCTTTACCTACTTGTACTAGAGATTTATGAACCCAAATGAAGCCAGATCCTGTCTTCAATCCTTGACGCATTGTTGTGTAAAATTTTCATCCAAGATGGGTTCATGACAAGATAAGTTTTTACGTTAATAGAGCATATAAAATCCTCCAATATTTCTTTTGGCAAAATTTCACCGGAAGTTCCAGCTCCACTTCAATTTTGATAAAATGACAAATTCTGATCTAGAACAATAAAATTTGCGGTCAAAGGAGTGAAAGCTGATAGGAACTGAAGCGACAAAATCTGCAGGATTGTAGTCATGATAACGAACAGGAAATGAGATATGCCGAATTTTGCAAATTGGCAAATGAGATAATAGAAGAAATATTTCGAATAAAAATGTAACGAAATTACTTTTGAACAGTGGCCAATTCATAAAAGGCCGATGTCTCGACTAAATGTCGACGTCCTGGTGGATGGTGACATGATATATTTATACTTTCGCGGCTTCAAAGTTGACGAGCGTGAGATATGCCGACAGTTTATCACACGCGTGGATTCACAAAGGACGGACAGACCGGGACATTTAACCGCGTAGCGACAAACTATTTTTATTATAACATCAGAAATTTCTCGGTTTTATGATATTCGTGATGTGAAATTTTTGTTTTACAAATAAAACGAAATGCAGCGGTGAAATGGAAGTGAAATAAGCTTATAAAGCTTCACAAATCCGTATAGAGATTTAAGGTGCTTTTAGTAACGAATCAAAAATTGAACTTCAGTTTCTAGCGGAAGTACAGAGAACCGTTGACATTTTTCGTTTTCAAGTAATTTCTTCTCAGAAGCTTTTAGGAAATTTTGTTAGCCTTGGTATCGCGCCAGCCGTTATAACCAACTCTCATGTGATTAGTAAAACAAATATTTTCTTGGTCTCTTCTTTTCTCTCCTCTTCTCTCCCCGTCGCGGAGTTCTGTCTCACTTGAAATTACTGCCAAGAAACGAAATGGCAACTTGGACCTCGATGCTACAGGGCAATTGAACCTTGTACAACGAACGAAAGAAGGAAAAGAAGAAGAAGAAAAAAAATTACAAATTTGCATGAGCCCTGCACCCGCGTAAAGTTGAATAAAATATACGGCGTCATGTTTCAAAATTCCAGTCATGCCTTGGCTCACTTATGTTCACAGGTTGAATAATTCAGTTTTAACGCAAAACGTAGAGCGTATCCATGTTGCGTGCGAGCGGTAGGATATAAAAAACGACAAATAGAGAAATGAACATGAAAAATATTCAAGAAATATTATCAGGCGGAATTAATTTCTGAAACCCACGAATCTAACAAAATTTCGCAAAACAATTTAATCCACTGCAAATTTTCCTTGCAGACCTTTCGCATAAAAAAATCATTAAATTTGTGAAATGATGAACTTGTTTCGTCGGTACGATCTTATTAAAGTGCTAAAAAGCGTTTGGAGATAATCGCGCGGTTTACCATCTACAGGGTTGCAAAAATATCCGTAAAACTTACGGCTGCGGAGATAATGAAGTCGCGGCCTCTCGATTCTACGACAGTTACAAATACGGTGTTCCAAGTTATTCAGGCAGGACTACAATGGGGAATTCAACAATAAGCTATGCGTTATGATAACGCGGAACATTCGCAAGTAGCCGTATAAATTTTACGATTTATTCGACAGTTGAAAAGCACGCAGGGTTACTCGGGATTGAGGTTTTCGCGTTATTTCTTGACGTTTGGGGTACTGATTAGTCGATGATTCGCATCGCGATTTCGTTACTCAATAAAAATCAGTTGATTACACACGTCAGAAATGTCTTGTTACCTTCTTGGACTTGGTGTGAAGGTTGGGTTCCTTTTAGCGGCAGCTTCTTTTTGGAATTTAATTGGATTTTCATTAAGAGACATTCCCTTGGGCCAATATCGTTTCGTTTTAACGGGCACTCGTCATTGAAGGAATTTAAATTAAGCGTGAAAAACGTTCCGTTTCCTAAATTGCTTAGGGTAGTAATAAGTACGTAAATTGTCGTAAGAATTCGACTCGGGATTAAATTTACGTATGAAATATAGGCCCACGTATCTCCGCGTAATTTACCCGCTAGCTCTGTCACCGAATGGGAATTAACAAGCTCTGCAAAACTACCAGAAAGGAAATTTTATGTTTCCTATTTCCGCGTGCTGGATGTTGAACATGTCATACTAACACGAGACATACGCAATTTACTGGAAAGATTGTCTCTCCACGGCAACTTCTGAGAAACAAAACTTCATCTTCTATCTTGAGTCCTACGGTCGTCGAAAGGATTTTCCTGGTATAGAAATCGAAGAGCAATGGTGATAATAATATTTGAAATTGTGTTGTGTGACACCTTCATCTGGGAGTAAGAAAAAAGTATAGAAAAATGGAAGAAAGGATGTCAGCACCTTTTGAAAACGAGGTCAAAAATAAATCTGGTGGTAATGTAATATGAAAAACGAAACAAAGTCGTGACGGAGCTCGAACAAAGATCATCGCGATTATAGATTCTTCACGTTTTTTTCGCGCTGTAGGTGAAGACAGGATTTGCCAACTTTTAGAGCACCGTGTCGTCGGCTCTGGTCAAACTTGAACTCGAGCCAAATAAACCGAGGAAATTCTCGTCTGACATAAGACGGGATCCGCCTTGGCCATTAGTAAGCACGGAAAGCGTTTGGTAAAGAGAATATATGTGATGAAGTAAGTACGACTTGCGGGTGTATAACCTATGCTACATACATATAAATGAATGGGGAAAAAAATTCTTTAAACAAAAGTTAAATTACTGGGAATAATAAATCTCTACGTGAGTATATAGGTACGTTTCTGGACATCCTGCAGAGAGCTACTAAATTTACAGCGATACGAGATCGGAAAGTGGTACTATAAATATCTGAGCTTGGCACCTCGAGAAGAGTAAAATTGTGTCTTATTTAGGAATGCCTCGAGCAACTAGACGATTAAATCTAAAACCTGGCGGTACTGCAGTATAAAGTTATTTTCAGGTTATTCTCCAGAGGATCCTTTTCTTCTTCTTCTTCTTCTTCTTCTTCCTTTTCTCATCGCTCTTATCATCCCTGCGTACCTTGTTCTGATGTTTAGGTCTGGCTTTTTCATAAAAACAGATACAAGAATGTAATTAAATACTTTCTGAAACGATCAGCTCCAATTTCAACATCTTCGATACACATATATTATTGATTTCAGCTCCATTGTCCAAAGTAAAAATAAGCCACTCTCTCGGGTACACATTATAAGGGTAGATACGATCCTGGAACCTGGAAAAATAAGCTTTTATTTAAGCTCAATTGTACTCGAATTACTCAAACGACACATGCTTTCGTTAAGTTCGTTTTCATTGATCAGATTAGTCTGCTTTCATCAAAAACACCAGAAAGTTCCTATTTTAAAATGCATATCGACGATATTTTCTATCGTGTAATGATATGGGCTACGGTCAAGAGCTCTTGAGCATATTGCGAAGTTGTGAGAAACGAACAGATATGAAAATATCCCGGTCATTGAAAAAGTTTTATGAAATCTTACAATAATACCATTTTTTGGGTTTGGTTCCTATTACGTGTTTGTCTCTCTTATCTGACAGTATTACGATATGTACCCGCGTAGTTACATGTCTTGGTAAAATCTCCCCTTTGTGCAGTTAGAGCGGACCTCATCTCATATGATAATATAATTCGTTTAAAAATCGTACACAACTGGACATAAAATCACAAAGTTATAATGAGACAGGGGACTCAACCCCTGCTAACCTCAGACGACAACTCCATTCGACACTGACCCGGTTTAATAATTGTATCACATACTGGAATTAAAATGGAGTAATTTTCGGTGGATGATTCTTTGCAAACTTGTTAATTTTTTTTTTCTTTGAGAAATAATTAGCTTTAGTCTAGTTTTTTTTTTTCATCTGCGACTGATAATTTTCCGAAGATATTGAAATTTTTAATTCGCGAATTTGTCGCTTCGAATGTTTTCGAAATTGCCAGAGATCTGGTTTTATCATTTCTGAAGTGATAACTTCTACCCGGATCTTATTAAGTCGTTTGGTCTTGAACAGGTGAGGGATCAGTTTTATCCGATAATACCGAGCTTGACTTTGATGCAACGAGTACATGAGCTCCTGGCTGTTGTATCGATATTTTCATTTTGAGAGTGGATAATGGATTGCTACTTGACGTAATAAAAAGATTGCGGGAGTATACAGATCTCCGCGAAATTTCAATCCGTAAAAAGTTCATGGACTGATTCAACTTATACGTTTCGATGGATCGTGTGATTCAAACTCTTAGACATCAATTTTTACTCAAGTCGCGTCTATAACTACGTAGGACAGAATCTTTCAAGTCCTGACTAAATATAGGCACATACATACTTCGAAAGACTTTAGTATCTAATAACTACTGAAAGGAACTGTCTTGTTATAATGAAATTCCTAGAGGCACATCAGTCCTTTAAAAATTTCCTCGTTCAGGGTTCATGTACCCCGCTAAGTGCATCTTGGGCTCTAGGTTTCTCCTGTCACTTCTGGTGATCGATTCTTCTCGTGAAAAGCCATCTACCACAGGGTCAAGTATACGACATTACTGTAGCTGAGATTCGTACGTATGTGGATATAGATAACATAATTTTGCACTACTTCCCTACTCAGAAATTCCACGACTACGTATAAGGCGTTTAGATTTCATGAATGATATTCCAATTTGTCACAAGGGTCATATACACATGTAGGTATACACAGCGAAAGGATGTAGGTATTCGTTTTCTACACTATTACAATATTTTGCAAAAAATTTACATATCTACTTTACCGTCAAGTAGAAATGACATTTTTGGCGGAAGCTGTCTGAGTTTGAGACCGTAACTGTCCTGAATTGCAATTTGCACGGGTAACATTTGCAGTAAACGGTGCGTTCGACCCAAGCAAATAGGCATTTATCTTCACTGCAGGCCTGAAATAAGCGGGACAGATTACAAAATGCAAACTTGATGAACTAATTGCAAATTATATGATGTGCTCGATCTTCTATACCAATTCAAATCAACCGAATTGGTTCAGAGTTATTCATTGAAAAATAGCAAAGCAGAAATTATGAAAAAAGAACGAGACGAATTGATACACCCGATGCACGTGTAAGCGAAACGATAAAAAAAAAATGTGTTGATCATCTGCAGGGGTGTAATAATTCTTTCAGTGGGTTCCATTATACCGAGATAAAGAAGGTATCGATGATAAGCTCTCGTAGGTGTAATATAATGAATGAATCACCGCGACAAGCACTTGAAAGCTGGATGATAGGTATATTAATTTTTTCGCGAAGTGGATTGCTAGCGGTTGTAAAGCATATTTTTGATATCTTGATTGTTTCGGTGGAACAAAATCTACATGAAGCTATTCCCCCGAATGAAGAGCATCTATAACCCTAATATCACCAAATATTCTGTAAACTTATGTCAAAAGGCCTGGTTTCAGATATATGCTGATCGTAGAACCGAGTCTCCGGAAATATTGTTGTTCAGATTCGTCCAAGTCTTGCATCTCCATACGGTAGTTTCTTTCTAACTTTAACAGACTTTTTTTCTACTTCTTTCGGAGTAATTCCAAAGAGAGTCCCCCGGTGTCGTAGCTCCTCAGCAATAAGTGGATATCCTTCAAAGTGTAACATCTGAGGGCATTAATTAAATTTCAGTTATCTCCACGATGTTGTAGCAGGGACGATGAAAAGTACCACAAAAAACCGTCCATCTGAACTTGTTTGCTTTCTATTTTCAAAAAATAATTCACAATCGAGGAAACCTCAAAGAAAAAGCTCATTATTCTAATGGTTTTCATGAAAAGACGCTGGTGAACATTGCGGTCCTTCACCTGTCACGTAATATGCGATGCTTTTGAGCGTACGTAAATCTGTATAAGCGTTTATCAAACCTGCGAAACACTCGAGTATGTTTTATATCGTACGGTACAGCAGCATAAGTATATACATACATATTCCGGTGCATACAGTAGCGTGCACATTTTTCAAGCAAGAACGATTTTCTGATGTATCGTTCGACCACAGGATCTGACATACCTTTATGTTTTCATGATAAGACTGAACAACGTACTGAAATTTATGCACGCCGCTGAATGTACGATGCGATATTAAAGATATGCGAAACTCTTTGATTCATTAATTCGCAGTTCATGGTTATCCCTCATATCGCACTGTGGCATTCTCGTCAAGTTTAATTCGTGCGTGAAATCGGAATAAAAATACAAGCGATGCACAATTTTCCGTGTAACTTATCATCCCTGATCGGAATCGATTCTTGAAAAGGAAATTTTTTAACTTGCATATACGTACGGGGCTATACATACGAATTTTAGTATATATTTATAACAAAATAGAATAAAGATCAAAGAACAGAATTGATCAAAGCTGATTAACCAGATTTACCTACATTACCAACTTATATCTTTCGGTAAAAACAAAGACTTTCGGATTTGAAAGCAAACATGACCTTCTTTCGCTCGGTATAATGTGCAGGTAAAGATAGCCTTTATGGTTGATATTAGACCTATATTTCGGGGGCTGCTGTGACGTCGATGGTTTATATTTTCCAATCAATTTATACTGTCTATATATGTTCCAAAGCTGGTGACAATTAAGTATCACAGTGGGATGATAGAATGTGTATTACGTATATACTACACTATAAATCAGTAAAGACATAGTCTGCTTCAATGGTACGTGATAAAGTACATGTATACACTCATTTATACGTAATTGTACTCGAATGAAAGCGTTGATATTGCACACAGCCTACTGACCTTAGATAGTATTTGGGTCATCGACTGATTGTGTACTTCATGTTCAATCAATCAATCAATCAATCAGTAACATTGCTTATTCTGGACCCCTACCAAGTTTCACCGAATCCTAGCTATGACCTTATATACGATAGACGCTAATAATAAGTTAGATCTCGTTTGAGATCCTCCTTCTAAACTCATCGTGAAACAAACATAAGAAATTGCTGAGGAATTGGAATTATTTTTCAAACCCTTTTCCCTTGGCTATAAAAAACGGTGATCTTTTGCTAAGAATCTTCAAAAATGACAGAAAGTCAAAACAAACTAAAATATCGAAACTCTGAGCTTGGCCTTCACAGATTCTGAACTAAGTTCTAAATATTTATCCTTTGTCTGATCTTAATTGTCCAACTCTGGACCGCCTTCGAGCCAAGGCATATCTTAACATAAATAAACTATCGATAAAGACCACCATTCAATGAGTAACAATAGAGATCAACCTCGTAATGAATTAGCTGGTAAGCCGGTCTTTGCTTAATCAGGATTTAGAACCTATTCACACAGTTGCTTAGCTTTGTTCGAATATATTTATACAACCATTTATTATGGGTACTGTTTTATACGAAAAATAACCTACCAAGATCTTCGGTTGACAGAGAACTACCATAGCTTGGAATTACTTGATATATATTTCTTAAATTTATCTACGTCTCATTACGAATTTTGAACTGTATGTATGTACTTCAAAACTTATTCAAAGCATCGCTCGCTCCAGCTTTGGAATAGTAATGAGAATGCTTTTGGCTCGGTGACCAGGGTACATTGTTCAGGGTGCCATTATAACAGTACGGCACGGCCAGCCATGTATCAAGATTTTTGATAAGAGATGCTCGCCATAAAGTGTCGTTTCATTTTTGTTTATTTTTATTTTTTCAAAATTTTTTGCTACTGGAATATAGTTTCAAAATTTTGCAGCAAAATACGTCCGCTACTGTCTGATATTTCGAAGATATCTCCATGATTTTTGGGGTTGATGCCGAAGATAGGGTCGATTCCAGAGAAAACTTTGTCATCACGAATGTTCTAGAATGAATATAAGCAGTTCGTTTCCCATAATTAGCAAATTTTCGATTTTGCATCGATAATTCCTTAATTTCAAGTGTTTCTAAAAATATATTGAACCATTATTATTATCTTTGCTATTTTTACACCGCTATATCTCATCGAGTTTATAGTCTAAGAAATTGACAGATATGACCACATATTTCCTTATACCTAAGACTTGTATTTTCGATGATGATTTCAGCATGGATTAGAAGGCGAATCATCCTCCGCGAGAAGAGTATCAAGGAAATATAATTACGTCAAATACAACCTACTGTCATATTTCATAAGTTACATAAAATCTATCGCTATGTGGCCTAGTTTTACCAACAGCGAAATTAGAAGAAGAGAAAAAAAATAGAATACAGTGTATTTATGGGATTTTTTATTTAGTTACATACATTAAACGAGATTCAAAGCGATCAAGATCGTTTCACCGGCAGGAAATCGTATCTACATTAGATTAACTTGTTTATAATTTATACTCGGTTGGTGAAGTTCGGTAAAATATATATATTATATATTCTAAACGTTGACTTGACTTGACTTGATTCCTGAGTTGCAAACCGGAATTCACTTTAAAGTAGAGATATATAAAGATTTGTATTATGGAGATTTAAACCAAACTTGAAAACAGGGAGTAAGATGGATCGCTTGTGTATATCGCTGATGCTTATCCAAAAAAAAGTTCTCACGCGCAATGTGATATTTCGGTACACCGAGCCGCGAGTCACGTTCCGAAATGAGATTATGAACAAAAATCCGGGATATCGAACACGGTATGAAGTTTTTTATAAATTCATGTAAAATTCGGTGGCATGCAAAGACTGAAAAGTTAAGTTGCAGTCTGCGATCAAAAGAATACCTTCACTTTTAAAATGACCATAAAATTCAGTGGATCAAAACGTTACAGACGTTGGATTGTATCCTCAAAGTAGTTTTTTTTTTGTTCTTAAAGAACATTTTTTTCGGCCGGCTTCTGAGGATCCTATCCTAAAATTGATATTACCTTTGGAAAGATTATATCAAGCTTTTTGATACAAGGACTAAAAAGAAACTTTTCATTAAGAATGCGATGAAATTTTGAATGTACGCCCGATCGCTCTTTAAAGTCAGAAAATTAATTCACGTAAACAGTATACGACCTAGAACTTTAATACTTGATAGAACTTCTGATTTCAGTGAAGGCTATACTATACGCTAAAGTTACGAGCATTCATTACAATAATTAACGAAGAAAATTTAACCATTGCTTTCATATTTGAGCTCGCCAGGGTTTCTTTCACGTACGTCGCAAAACCTGTGAATTGACCTTTGGGTTGCCTTTATGTTGCCAAACGCTTCGAGAATAGCATCCTCAAGATTTTCGCCACCGATCGCTGTACAATCTCAGAATCCAGCGTCCATCAGCGGGCCGTCAGCCACAGATGTCAAACATTTCACCTTTCTCACAACTCTGGCTTTGTCACTTTTTGATCTTCAGCCGTTGCAAATTGAGAACTTGAATTTAACATGGGACCAGCATCTTCCCACAATACTTTTATATCGTTTTTTCAACATCGCTAATCTGATAAATGTATATTATTGCTAGATTTTGGAATTTAAATCCGTTTGTAAAACATGGGTAGATCTTGAATGAAACATCTCGCAAATACAAGAAAATCAGATACACCACAAGTCACAACGTAATAATACCAGTTCTTTCATAAATGCTATTTCATTGGTAGCTCGATCCTTAACTGTCACATTTTTTTATCCTTACTATAGCACCGGGAGATCATGAACCATCTGATTACCATCTTTCTCAATCACTGAACAATCCTATTTAAAGTAAAATTGGTTTTTTATCAGCTGGACGTGGATCCCACTGGAGTTATCGATCACTTTTTTTGCCTCGGTGACAATTAGGAGATCGGGCTAGCCAGATGATAAGGAGTTAAATTACACGAATAACCTAAACACTGGTGAACTTTATAATGATACTGGGTTTTTATTCAGTGCCCTGTATTAATTGGGCATATTATATACACTCACCTAGCTCAAAATATGAATTTACGGAAAATGATTTGATATACCAATGCGAGATGCTTAATGTGCACCTGAGCTGAAATAAGGTAAGTGAATAGGGAGAATGTAGAAGCAAAATGCATCATCATCTCCGATGATGAATACTTACTCTCTCACGATCGCTGTTACGTGTAAATTCGTGTTTTGCGAGTTGGGGAAAAATTAATTTTGTATATTACTGTCTTCAAACGTGACGAGCAGGCTTCTCCAAGCCATTCAGTGGCATTATGAGAAAAACTAAAGCCATCGTATTGCGAATGAAATTAAGGTAAAGAGGAGACGTGAGATGAAAGTCCGTGACGAGTGAGAACGAGAAATGCTTTCAACTCGTGTCTAAGATTCGCCGAAATCGCAGAGGTCAGAAGATGAAAGAATTCGGATATCTCAGTTCAGAATCAGCTTCTCATAATCCCGGACAGCAGCAGTCCGGGGTTAGCGTATTGCCAACCTCTTGGTAGACAGACAAACGAATTTGGCTGGATGTGATTTGATTCATTCTTTCTTGGCTGCTCCGTGGTCACGTCATATCTAACCTCATCAGCAAACAGAGGTCATTTATTAGACAAATTCCATCTTCCAAAGCTCGAACTTTTTCCCTACCGGTAGACTGCGAGATCATGCCAAATATCAACGGAATACCCTCATACGTTGGAAACTGTGGTGCAGAGAGTCTGAATTTTTTTCGCAGCACGATTCGCGTATGCCTCAACTTGTGACTCGAGAGTGATGCCCCAGCAAAGCTAAAAATGTTCTGAAAAATCGTTTTCTCTTAGAAAAATTGTCTCATCATACAGAATCCGCAGACAAAAATTTCTCTAGTTGTTTAAACTGAACAGAGAAGCTGAAAACTTAATCGTATATTGTTCTGGCGATAGTTGAAAAAATATATATGCATAGATCTTTTTGTGAATGGTGATACAATTTATATTGAACTATTTTTCCGCGATCGCCAAAGGAAGAAAGACGAACAGTGTGGATAAATATCGAAGCTTTCAAGTAGTACTATTTTTAGGTTTACTTTTTCGAAAACACTTGAGAACTTTGACGTACCTAAGCAATGGAGTCTTAAACTTCATTGATTAGTTCACTCTTCTATTACGGTCGAAGCCTGCAGTATGGGGAAATTTCCACACTTTTGACACTTCAGTAGCACGGCTTACACAAACTTTCAGACATGGTCCGATGACATGACGTAACTAAAACTTTGCAAAATATCGGACTCAACTGTTGTACTGTTAAAAATCGCTTCTACAGTGAGAGAGGGAATATATTTACCTTCATGTCTTCGTCCCTTTTTCCGATCTAGATCAATTCTTCACCATCGAATGGCCACCAACACAGGCATGATGCTGAATTCTCTTTTTACACAGGAAGAGAGAATCTAATATCTAATAAATTTATTGATATTTTATAAGATGAGAACGGTTTGGCTCGGATCAAACGAGAAATATTTTGAAGCAATTGAATTTATCTGACTTATATGCAGGACTATCTGTGTTGACAGTCTTTCATCTGCGGTTCGGGCTTCCCTCTCTTCTCGTAGCAAATTCTGCAAATTTGTTTTCTTTTTTCCAATTTTTATCAGTCATTTTTTCCCAAGTTGAAGCAATTGACCCGAACGACACCTGTTGAATCGTTCTGCAATTGGTTTTCAGCTTGCAAGATTCATCGGTAGACCATTCTTATTTGATCTATCACTACGTGACCCATTTCAGGTTGAATGAAGGCTCTGCCATTTAGTGGTAAGTACATTAACGCTGCATAAGTTACCCACGGCATTGAGCACTCCGGTTGATGGATGCAAGAGTACATTATCCAATAATAGGATAAAGCTTCCCACCAGTTGTACCATCTCTCGTTGTAATCCCAGGTATGAACACTTCGGTGTACCGTATGGAAACAGCTTGATCCATTCTCTATGCACTTCGCCCGTTTTTGCAAACTAATGGGATAGTCCCAAAATCCTGATAGCAACGAGGCTTTCCATTTTTTTTTTTATTAAAGTAAGACAAAATATCTTATGATATGTTACGGTAATTAGCCAAAAATTCTTCGAAAAGGCCTTCAGTTTCCTCTCTTTTCAGGAGACACTATTTAGACCCTTTTTATGAAAACTCTCCGCCTTTTATTTTCTTTTTTCATTACTATTGTACAGAGCATTGAAATCAGAACAGGTGTAAATAAATTGGCTACATGGGCTCAGGATTAACTTGATCAAATTTTTTTTTGTTAGGCCCGATAGTAGGCGCAAAGAACCGTAAGGTTACCTTCAACCTGAAGCGTGGGCAGCTTGGCGTTAACCCTAACGATCTAGTTACTTCGGGTCAACCACATGAAGCAAAGTAATGTTTATCGTCTTATATGGCTTAATTAAATTTAATACCTTTGCGACACGATTCGCAATGTCCAGGAAACAAGCTGCCGAAAACGGTATAGATGCCGTTTGGAGAGTAAAAGGACTTCCAAATTTTGATGACGTCACGTTTTTTAAGTTTCATATTATATTCAACTCGACACGTTTTTTCGTGTACTAAAAAATTCACAACTTTGCATACATACTATAATATAACCCAAGACGTAAAATAAGTTTTATTGCGACAGAAAGTCTCGAGATCTACCCATTTTCGTCGTTGGATCAAATAAGAACTCGAAAAATATTATACCCTTTTTACGAGACGCTACGATTTCTTGTTTCGCTTTCTACCAAACTACCTTTGATTAATTATTTTTTTTTTTTCACGGTTTTAGGATATTTTACAAAAAATTTTACCATAGTCTTGTGTTCCGCAAACGATGATTCAGGACAAAATTGTTGCTCCTTATATTTTTTCCTTTTCCGTAATCAATCCTCTGACCAAGGAGATAACGTGGTCAAAATTAACAGATATAATTAAAGTTCCTATAGCCTGTACGAGTAAGATGGAGTCAAAACCATAATTATTATGGTACAAATAATGGCAATCATCAAACGGCATGGTCGAAAAGGCAATCAGTCGCGATGCCATAGTATTGAATGTTCGGTGGAGTAAAAACTGTTTCTAAGTTCTGAAAATTTAGCGATAAACACATAACCTGCCATTTCCACTTATTACTTTCAAACTCTCCAATATCCGGATGTGTTGCAGCCATTGTGGCAGCTGCTTGGTACGGGACATCGATAATTCAATAGTTTGTGTTATCGACATTGGTAAAATATGGGCAACCATAGGCAACCCAACATACTGCGGTGCTTATTTGGAAAGATTCGATACTTATGGGTATAATATGTGCATTTGAAAATCCACTCGCAGTTGACGTGAGAGAAATTGTCATTCCTAAGAGAAGTTTTAATTAACTCATCTAAGCGTCCTTCAATTATAAGACACTTTGATTTTCTTTGATGGGAGTTAACGTCACTTAATATTCCGCTGACACGAGATAAGAGACCGCAACAAGTATCGCTACAGAATTTTCTTTAAAATCTCATCATTACGTTAACGACTAAATAGAAATTACTGCTTATAGAAATTCTCGGGCGTAGCTTTAATTGCGTTTGAATCCTTGAAATTCCACCTTCGTACACTATATAATTGTTACGTGTGAGGGATGAGAATTTTAAATACACTTCCCACACTTTGACATTCTCTCTTTCTCTAAAATCGCTCGCTGGATTGCTCAGGAAATTTTTTTATTACATTTTACATTAACGTTTCATTATTTATCTTGACGACTTCATTTCACAGTTGTAAAATCCAGCTTAAAAAATATTTATATTCATGCATATTTGATATTTGATAGTGAGTCTCGGTTCAAAATAGATCTGACGATTTTTTTTCTTTTGTCATTTCATTCCAAGAAAATAGCTTTGAAAAGAGCAGTTATCATCAATGTCATGAATACTGCGTGATAGTCTATGGTACTCATGGATCCCACCAATTATAAATACCTTATTGACGCAAAAGTTGATCGTCAACAAGATGAAAGTGTTCGTTCTGTTGTACAGACCATAAAGAGCCGCCGGTCTCGTCTTCTTTGATATCTAAGATTTCTGTTGGCGATAATCTAACGCTTCAATTAGAAATGTACGACGTAGTACTTTCATTTTGTTGAAACATTTAATAAAAAAAAATAAAAAATCAGCTACGAAATGAGTTTTGATTGATTTTTCACCCGGTCAATTAACGAAGTACACTAATTGAAGCGATAATTTGCTACATATCTTCGGCGTAAATCTCCGCAAGTTTAAATTAGATATTCGAAAGGCAATAAGCCTGAAGCGATGCGTGGAAGAGCAGATACAAATGTGTAAAGAATCAAGGGGCCTTCTTAGTACGCCAGACTCGTTAAGAGAAGACCCTTGATTTCCCCGCCACACTCATTCGTTGGTTATAACGTAGCACGTCGGTTAAGTGACTCGTGTGTGCTGATAAAACAATTGGCAGGCAATGGGGTTGACAATGATCTACAAAGGTAAAGAAATGTAAAGCTATTTATAAGTTTACGAGTATCACGTGTCTTGAGAAGAGCACATAGCGATATATACGTAGAAGGAAGGGATTTAAGGGAGGAAACCCTATCAATCAGGTGAAAGGAATCGATTTTCATTTTTATTGCATTTTCGTAAAAACTATTATGGAGAAATTGTAAAAATTGACGGAGTTACAAGACTTTGAATCGGACGCCGTCCAGGCTGCTCAACGTGTTAGTTTCTTCTACGTGAAAATCGCTCCTCGAACTTTAAACGCGTCTCGAAACTACTTTTTTTTTTAAGTTGGTGGGCAGTTTATCTCGAGAACTAATCATTCGATGGAGTTCAAATTTGGAGGGATATTGTGAAACATATTTCTGCCGCGGATGAACTTAATTTTATGCTGATTTTAGTGAGTCAAACTCTGTTTTTGCACTTCCAAAGACAAACACAAAATTTCTAATCTATATTTCTATGGAAACCGAGCTATAGCTGCCACAATTTTTGGATTAAATTTTTCATGGAGGTCCATCCCCTGGAAAAAAAAGTGTTTTTTTATAACGGGTTTTATTTTTTGTGCAGACAAAATGGCGAGTAGTTATTGTGCCAATCAGGTCGGTACACGTTTCTGCTGATAACTCAATGAATAAATTTTTTTTTACAATGAAAAAATTCATGAATATACTATAGTGTATAATAGATAAACTCTGCAAGTTTGAAATAAGTCAGCCGAAAACTTTCCTAAAAAAAAAAAAATAAAGAAAAAATCCCGAATATAACTCCGAGTTTAGGACACAACTGATAGGATTTCCTCCCATATCTTCAAAGAGCGTATTTTTACAGGATCAGTGTCTCCCGAAAGAATTTTTCAAGAGCCTCAGTTTTATCGCAGCATTTCACTCGTCCTTTCAAATATAATCGGATAAAAGTCAAAGTGTGAACCTGGACCACCGCTTCTCATATTCACATGCAGTCAAATTCCTTCGTTTATAATAGTATGTCGAATCCACACTTCGATAAGACAGATGAAATCTATGCCATGATGTGAAACACTAATTGACATTGAATGTTGGAACTAGAAGATGAAAAATTACACAAAAAACAGGTATAAGCAAATGTATTCTAGACAAAGAAATAGCACCGAAAGTAACATGTAATTTTGCGAAAGTTTCCAGGATTTCCAAGCTGCGAATATAAATCGCTGTAAAAACGACGAAGCAATCTTCGAAAAATTCCATGGTATTTATAATTCCGTTTCACGGCAGGACGACGAGACAGTATTACAGGGGTGACTATTTCCGAGATGCCTGAGCTCAGGTGATTCATTGAAAAATAGAAAATCGAAGATCTATTACGTGACTGCGTCGCGACGCGACGCGATGCTCGATCGATTTTTCAACATAATTTTCAGGTGAACGGTTTGATACATCCTCAGGATGCATGCGTATGTACCCTACGAGTAGTCGAAGCAGGTGGTTAACCGTTAAATAAATGAGGTGCAAAGCAAGGCGTATGGTCTATCTAGATATTTCACAAAAGCCATAAACTATATGTTCTTGGTCCAACTGACGGTGCGCTGCAGCTTATGCACGGCATCAAATATCCCCAAGTTACTGCAGGTTACTATTATCATCATAGAATATAAAAGGCGTCTGTCGTTCAGAGATTATACGAAATTTGAGAGAACAGTCTCTCAAGCTGGTTGCAGGAATTGGCGTGGTTGACGAGACTCGTAGGATTTATTTCTAAGGACCATCGTTCGCTCGTTCATTTTAGTATCAATCAAAATATTTAACAGTAATTTGTAATCAAATTCCATATAACTACAGCGTCCACGGAATTTTCTACTATTTGCCTTAAAAGACGCGAGAGGCTTCTCACTAATCGATGGGTTTTTTTTATAAATTTGGAAACGGTGAATAACCATAATGAATCTCCCTTAAAATCGGTAAAATAAAACTTTTTCAATATTACGTGAGGTTCGAAGAGCAACTTGATTCGAAATCAATCCAACAAGGTCAGAGGCTCCTGGATCTTAATTAAAGATCATGTCGTGTTCAATTAACTTCGTAAGTTGTCTGTGAACCGGCGATATTCGCTGGTCCAAAAATTCAAATAAGTGATTCGAATAATGTCCACTAAGACTTTATACAAAAAAATCGTTCCAGCTTTTGGTTTTACTCCCGGTTTTTGTATAGTTGCGATATATTTCCTGTTAGGTATTTACGTACGTACATGTACATACATACATTCGTATACTGTGAGGGTCTGGAATAGAGAACGAACACGTACAAAGAGTAACCATTTGTCTCCTGACTGTTGAGAAGCCACAAGCCACTCAGTGCAAAATACGCTCAACCCCCGTTGTGTTATTTATCACCATGATATGCTGCGACAGCGGTGAAATTCTACAAACTTTTTTATTTTGGTTTTCTTACCACTTTGAACATACCTAAGACAGAATTTTGCCACGTAACAAGAGTTAATCTGAGCACAGAATTCAACTAACAATAATTTTGGCAAATTTATATGATATCTTTGGTGAAAATAATTTTACAAATTTCAACAAATTTTTAGGGAAATTTGCAACTTTTCATATTTTTTTTATGGGGAATTGCAGTTTGTTTCTCTCCAGTTTGATGGACGAAAAGAACGATTTTTTATGAAATACTACGAGAACTCTACAAATTTTTGAGTTCCGATTTTCCTGAAATTCTTAAAAATTCTTGGAAATTTTCACCAAGGATATCATATGTAGTTTTGTAAGAGTTGAAAATAAAAAGCGAAGAATTGCACTCATGACGTTTCTCACAACGGCTGCATAATTTAAGTTAACTGTCTGCTAGTAGCTATTTAACTAGCGGTGACGCGGTCTCGGGCTTTAAAAAAAAGTGACAAGAAATTGCTGTTTGAGCTAGGAATAGTATAGAGGTATAAAATATGTGTAGACTATGGAGGCTACGGAGCTGAAAATTTATTTATCATTATTTCATAGCTACTGAAGAAGCTGTCAATTAGAACACCTTTTGTCTCAAGGGGACCAGTATAGCTTGGTTTGGGAAATTTGGGGTACTCCAAAATTTATTTATTTGTCAGCCAAAGCTTATTTCACATCAAAAAAACAAAAAAATTTTTCGAAAAAGTTTGTCGTAAGGTTTCAGGCACATCGTTGGTCCAATTCAACCTCTCAAAGTCTTGCTTTCTTCAGACAGCGATTCTACATCTTATGAACGTAGGGATCGGTAAAAAAAAATTCGTGTGAAAAGTTACAGGCAATTAACCAAAATTTCCAATATTTAAGCCATTAATTTGCAAATAACTTGGCCAACACGAAAGTGTAAAAAATTCCCTCGTTCACATGGTGAGGATTTATTTTCTGAACAAAATGAGCCTTCAACGACCTTAATCGGAACAACGACGTGCCTAAAACCTTACGACAAAGGTTTTCAAAGAAAATTTTTTTTTGAGGTAAAATAAACTTTGGCTAACTAATAAATGCATTTTGGAGTACTTCGAATTTCCAAAACTAAGCTGTACTGGCTCCCTTAAATGATAATTCTATTTTTTTTTCGCATCAATTATTCACGGCAAATAATGGATCGAATTTTGAATAGTTTATCCAGAAATGGAATGCTCTCGTCTCTCTCTATTTCTAGTTTTTAACAAAAAACATTGCTTTGAATCCTAAATATACTGAGAGGTGTTTGAATCGCTTTGGCAAGGCGCTGCAGATGAAATGTTTGAAGAAAACGACTTATTGAATTTCTAAGTACGTAGAACTTGAGGAAAAAAAAAATATGCTTTCTGCGCAGCTATCCACCGATCGGACAAATTTTGCATTGCAAAAGTACGCTTAGATAAATTGTATTAAGGTTAAAACCACATCTGGTCAGAATAAGGTGATCGCTTACCTCGCAAAAATCGGATTTCCAAAGGAACAAGATGTTTTTTGTGTTATGGAAGAAGAAAAAAACAAATAAAATACGCACATTCGAAAAGTTCAGAGCTTTGAACTGTTAGACGATAGAAACAAACAATCAAACTATACGTTACCAAAGTACAAGAAATACACACAAGCGACGATTCTTTTTACAACGTCTGATCGTTGGCTGCAGACTCGACCGTCAGTATTCGACGTGCCAGAGAATTTGTTTGGTCTGACGATGAGGAATTCCATAGTCTATTTCTAAGCGCTTTTCACGCTGTCAAAAATCTACAACTATTCTAAAAATAAATATTTCTAAAGTATTTCCGGATACACTGCAAAGAGAGAAGTAAAATTCTAAATGCAAAACTTACTATATATCCGAACGTAACGTGTAATATGGAGTCACCAATATTTCTATTTATATTTAGAATTTACTCTACCTGGTCCATCTATCTCTACAATATTTCGGTTTTAGTGGTTAATATGTATAGATTTCAACAAATGTACTTAAAACATTTCTAGCCCTATACCGTAACGTCCAGAGAGTTGGTGTTAACATCCGTTTCCATCAAATTTTCACTTCAAACAACTTTTTGAACCTTGATGATGTACACCACGCTCATCAGTCTATCACTCGATGGGTATTTTGATGGAAGCGATCATTGACATTAAACGTTCCGTTCACAAGGAAGACAGGTTTCTAATCCGGAAACTCACAACACTATCGTTTCATTTCATTACACATATTTATCACTTTAAATAACCAATCGACAATTAGTCGCATCTGATCGTAGTTAAGTTAAGGAACGTTTATTTATGGCAGCCTTTGATCGTTGTCCGTGATGATCATTCTTATTTACGATCTAACGTTACACGCCGTTATCTGTTACGCGTTCCCGAATTCCGGACTCAATAAGTATGCTAATTGAGCTTCATTCACCTTTGAAATTTCGCGAATTCCTACGGTCACGTTAAATTATACGCTACTCCAATAAAAAATGTGATGAAATCGGGTTCAATGTACGCGATCACTTGGCCATTTCCTGCAGTCCATTTCCCCGATCCAAACTCCAGATTCATCGACGAAACTTTTATTTGTCAGCCAAATTCACAGATTTCACGTCTCTGCGATATGAACTTGCGAACTACGTCACGGTGACCTTCGCTCGATAAGAATTCCAGCTGTTTTCCGACGTTAAGTTCGTACGCGTAACCGCACAGTCATTTCAATACGTCACAGCTATTTGACGACCATACACGGAGAAAAAATTATAGTGGAATTTCCCATGACTATACTATACATAGTAAAAATTCCTATAGTCCAGGCGAAAAATTACCTCAAAATCTTGGGAAATTTACTATGGATAAAGAAAAAGGATCGTTTTTCCTGTAGAAAATGAAAAAATTTCACTATAATCTTTTCTCCGTGTATAATAGAAGTTTCAACAATTTTTTAACATCGAGGGCAAGTATTTGCCTATTTTGAATACTGGGTACAGAGTCAAGCTTATGGGTCACATTGCCAAAATTTACAGAAAAAATATGGAACTACGTAAAAGTTAAACACGGACTTTGATCAACTAAGATATGAATAATCACATGTAATTGAGGATGTTCATATAAGTATATATGGACGTAAAGTTTTCAGGAAGTTGTTCATACTCAACCACAGTGCGGTTTCTGTTCTTGATAAAGAGGCCGTTTAGTATAGAGAGAGGATGTAGTCCTGAATTTGAATCACTTGGGTTTCCATAAATTCTTGCTAAATGTACATACCTAACATACCTACATCCTTCATAATTTTACTCTGGGAAATTAGGCGATTACGACTTTAGAGTTAATTACTCTTTCCCTACCATAAACCGCCATTAGCTACTTGGCATGAGGTGTCAGCTATTGTAACAACGAATATTATAGATTTAGAGATTTTTGAGAAAGCCAGTCATCCCTTTCGTATTCGACTTTCGTTCTTGTAGTTTTGAAAATTAGACATTTCGACTATTTCCCAGTTATAAAAGAAAATTTCTCTGAGTGTCTCCTAGAAACCTGATGCTAAACGGAAATTGCTATTGTTCAAACATATACTCTTCGATCGATAGTTTGATTAGAAAAAGAAAATAGATAGATTTTTAGAAACTTCATGGGATCTACTAAACACCAAAAAGGTACTCGGTTAATTTTCAAATACAAAAACAAGAATGTAACACGGGTTACGGAAAGCTTAGGTAAATCCAACCGTACCTGGTAATGTATCATTACAATCAACGAGCTACGTGTTATTGGCTCGGGAATGAATTTGTGATTCAAACGTGGGTCGAGGTTGTATAGGTATGAGGTATGGGCACCAACGAGGAGGTTTTGTGAATTGTGAATATCGAGAGGCGAATCAAATGTAATGATCATTAGTGTGTTAAAATTGGGAATCCTTAAGAATGGTGAAAATATACTTTCGACATCTCTTAGCGTCTTTTGATCTCATAAATTCCGATCAATTTCATCGAGAATTTTATAACTCAGTGGCAACTTGATTTCGTATATTTCACAACGATTTCAGCGCAGAGATAAGTTACACAACTTTTTCAGATATATACGGTTTCTGTTATGCAAGTTATTGGATTAGTGGACTGCTCGGTTATAATTCAGTGCAATATCCCGAAAGACTGTAACACTGAAATAAACCTTTCTTATACCCTCACAATTTCGGAATCGACTGGAAAAAAAAAGTTCACTATGCAGGCGAATTATGCAAAATTATTAATTCTATGCAGTTTGATCTTCGTAAATCTGGACAAAGCTGAGAGATAATATGACGCAGTTAGATTTCCAAAAGAAAACTTGAGTAACCTGGAATAGATATCTTGAAAAATTACTTGTTTCAAATTTTCGTTTGGTATATCGCATGTGCCCCTTTAAGCCAAGAGATCCGTGCGTCAATAATTTTTTGAAATTTTACCAACAAACGAGATGCTTTTCGTTTTATTCGTCCGAAAATGTTTTCGCTAAATGCGTTGGCTAAAATTTGATACACTAATCTTTGCATTATAAGATTTGGTTCAAGGGATTATACACCCAGATTATCGAACGGACTGATAGGAATTAAAGTACATACAGTATTCTGCAAATAATAAATGTCCATGACCCAGAAATTAGTTACGTGTTAAATATTATTATTTCCCGTTAGCTAATACGTTTTTATGAACATTTCATCTAAACTTTCATTTAGCTTGTCGATGATAAATGGTAGCAAATATTTGGAAAGTTCTTCATATTGAATACCCGGGAAGAATTTTGAGCGTGCGGCCACGCCGTGCACGCGTTTGTTACTTTATTTGTAAAATGAAATGCGTTAAACATTAAAGTGATTTTATGAAGCAGTTAAGACTTTTTTTTTTTTCAAGCCTTGATCACCAGAGTGCGAATATTTTTTAATCCATAACCCGCGATATTTGCAACTAGGTTAGTTTCATACGATTAGCAGTTTAAGTTAGAACTACTAAATAACATTTTTGTAAAGCAAAAAAAATTAGCAATAAAATTTTGAGCAGATTTCTTTTCCAATTATCAAAATTTTTGCTATGAATTAATGTCAATGTTTTTTTTTCCAGCAAAAATTTGAAATTCTAATACCGTCAAATTATAGTAACAAACAGAAAAACTCGGATCGATATATGTCAAAAGCGATTGCGTAATTGAAGAGACCCCAATACTTGAGTTTGATAAATATAAACCAAAGATCGTTGTTTATTTTTAAACTGGAACCAGCTCTCCTATTTTCACCGTATCTTTTAATAGTATACCTTCCGATAATTCCTATGAATCAGCTCTGTGAGCATCTTTATGTATTCGAAATATCCGAGTTGATCTTCATGCAACTGTGGCACAAACAAACAGATCATCTTTCGGCACACCATATACCTATATAGCTTTTACCGATCGTGAATTAAATTTGACGTCTATTCGCCCGGTCGGTGGTACGAATCTTTGACAAATTGCAATCAACGATGACCCATCCGAAGCACAAAAAATAAAACAAATAAAAAACCAGCACAAAATACCCGCAGAATGACAAAAGGGATGGGGAAAATGAATCATAGCCTAAACCTTGCCAAAGAAATTGGAGACAATCTGATCCTTCGGAGACAAAAAATAATACAAGTCAAAGAAAACGGGGCATAAATGTATACAAGGTGTACCCCTGCATGGACAATGAAATCCAATAATCATCGAATTTCTATTGTGGGGTCAAAAGTTCCAGTTTTTTTTTTTTTTTCTTTTTTTAGCGTTAAATAATGAAGTGCAAAATTTCGCAGACAATGGGTGTTTGAACTGTTTCGGATTTCCCTACATTTTAGTGATGTGAAAAATGCAAAAAGTTCGTTGAAGTACCTCGAAGATTTCAATCATGACATTTCTGCGTAAATGCTATCTGATTTTAGGTAAAAATGTCTCGTCAACTTTTCTAGTTATATTTATCTTGAAAATATTGAAATAACACGTAAGTGGTGATACACGTAATTTTGCAAACAAGTTAGTGCAGGCGAGACAAATACTAGGAAAGTTTTAGCTAAGAACGAGCTCCAGTTTCCGTAGACTACTCAAGTTTGTAACATCACATTTTTGGAAAGGATGGACAGGATGGAAGAAAAATGAGCAAAAAAACTTATATGAAACCACTTGCTGAAGACTATTTGAACTGGTTTCTTGAAAGAAAAGAATAACAATTTCTTTTTTCGTTTTTTTTTTTTTTTTCTTTTCGAGTCAACAGAAGGAAAGCTAATCGCAAAAAAATTTGCTCTACCATTTCGGTGATTTTTAGTTGATCAAATATTTAATCACTTATACGTAAAACAATGTTTCAGAAAGTCAATTATATCTTCTTTTTGGTCTTTTTTTTTCTTGTTCTAAGATCAGTGTAAATAGAACGAAATTGAAAAAATTTTCACATTTAACATTAACGACATTGGTGAAATCGGCGGGATCAGGCACACGAACTTTATACCGTATCGTGAGTGTTTTCATCGAAAAACACCCTGTATACAAAATCTGGAGCAAAAAAATTGGGTTGGCAAACTGTTTCGGTTCAGTACTGTAGGAAGCAAAAAAATGTTACGCATATAGGTATACGTATATGTATACAGCCGGGTCGAAAACAAAATGTAATTGACAAATGTTCGTTGATAAAAACTTTGCAGAAAAAAAATATTGCAAAACATGATATCTCTACACTTGAGTGCAACGGTTCAGAGTATTTCACTTTTTGTTACGACCGTTTTGGCGAGAATTTTGGTAACTAATGAGCCTAGCTCGTAATATGTTAATTACGATATTAATAACGTCAAAGAAACAAGATTGCAAAACCATAATAACTTTCGGAGTGTTTCGCTGCAGCTTTTGTCACCCAATTTTCATCGCTAATGAGCATAACGTGTAATATGTTAAATACGATGATAAAAGTAAAACGAAAAAATAACATATAGGAGCAATAAATTCATTAGGACCAGTTTCCTTGCCTTTTTTTTTCTTTCTTCCTGTTTTGATACCTATAAATGTTCCGAATACTGCAATAATCAGAGTAATGGCTGTTTTCGTAGCGGAACTAAAGCGTAGGGTGCATTCTCAGCTACTATTTCGTCGATCGTATGTCTGTTACAAAAATAACCAAAACCTCCCGTCGAGACTTACTCCTATTCATTTAACTGGCAAAAAACTGGCTCTGATAGACTCGTAAAACGGCTACTTTACTGAGATCCTTATCATCATAGCCAACCTTGTAGTTTATTGAGCCGAAAAATCGAAAGTCGGATACGGAATGAGTATCGGTGGAAATATACACCCGAGGATGGAAGTGTCGAGTAGGAAGTGTGACATTTTTATAAAAACGACGAATAACAAGTTTGCCAAGAAAAGTGAAGGATGAACGAATGGCCGAACTATCGGCTAGTTTATCGCCATTTACTCAAAAACTAAAGTGATATCGGGCCTAGGCAAACGCCGAGCTGTTGTCGGACTAGGCTGTCCGGATAATCGTTATGAAATATGCTTGGAATATTTCCAAGAAACCAAATTTTCTTACAAAATTTTCAACGATAAATATATCTGACGATCCTATTCTACGAAACTTTTCTGTCTACACTGATTTTGTCCGATGTGTTACAGGTAGAGAGAGAGAGAGGATTACTCAACGGTAATCGTTATCTTGTTAGAAAAATCGAAAACACGTCTTTCGAACCGAAGATTTTTCTGTACCTACATACGTGTAGTAACCATCACTTCTGGCGTACCTCGATTATACATACATTCGATGTCAGCTGTGTCTACTCTCTGTCACATAAATTTGACTTTTCGTATTCGAAGCGTCGCTCAATTTGTGTTAAGTTTATCAAATCTATGACAGGACTGATTTGACGTAGACGAATATGCGAGTAATACGAAATTTCGTTTCTTCACTCCACATTTTTTACATATATAGGCTGATACGTTCAGAATCTAGAATCAGTGCCATAAATGGGTACTGAATGAGTTGTCACACGACAAAACGGAGTGTTTTTCAAAACCTGTACTTTTTTGCCTTTTTCCAAACAGCTTGATAGTGAGAGGTTTGGAAAATTCATCTTCGATATTATTCTATCCTATGCTATCAGAAAAAGTTGAGAAACCGTGAGAATTGTCAAAATTGTCCCCTTGGATGCCAGAGTTTCAAGTTTTAAAAATTTCTAGTGATTATTTTCTCCAGCTATCTATCTCCCAGATTTCATTGTATATTTACAGGCTTATGATGACGTGTGGTATAACATCTATAAGAATAAACATTCGACACCAGTTTTTAAGAATAGAAAATTTTCTACGTTTTTCAAATAATGAAGAATGTGATGTACAGACAAAATATAGGTATTTGATGTACCATCATTGTTTCCATGTCGAAAGGATTTGTATAAAGTTCGTCTTAAGAAAATAAAGGTAATGTCTACAGTGACGATCCATCATTTTTTCTCTTCTTTTGTAAATAATTCGGAAGTTTGGAACAACCAGTATTTACATTACATCGTAAGCGTGTAACGCACAAAATTGTCTTGTCAATCGTAAGCCCAGAATATTTCAATAAAATTTACTCCAAACTGGGCCCAATTATTTTTCCAACTAATTGAATACTTTCTCTAACAAACGCGAGACCTTTACAACGTAACTATATACCCACGGTCTTCGTAGGCCAATACAAAACACCCAAAAAGAGGAAAATAAAATGAAATTGCGTATATTAAGCCTCGGAAAAGCCCCCGTAAGATGACCGCTCAGAATTAGAGTATATTGGTATTTGTATTTGGGTTTCGAAAATATTTATCTTTAGCGTTAACTAATGGAAATCAAAAATCCACTATGCCATCATAACGATTAGCAGACGCGTAGCTTATTCGCAAACATCGAACGAACAGAAAAGATAAAACTTTTCTCATAGATGCGCTATTTCGTCCATAGAATTCCATTTAATCGTGGGACTTTGTGTTCCATTGAATTAAATCAGACTTCTTGAAAAATTGAATATTTTATATCAGCACTCAGCTCCTGCCAAGGATTTCTGAGAACCGCGAGACGCAGTCTCGTCGCTAGAACTATCAGAAACGTGACAAACAACCTGTGCAGTGGTTAGGAAAGTTTTTCTTATCGGATAAGTTTTTTTTCCACTCATACACATAGCCGAGACCTGGATGAAAGAAATGTACGATACGTCTTCTCCTTCGCTCTTTGACTCTTTCAATCTTTCAATATATATCTCTCTCTTATTCACGTGGAAATCTGGTGCTTTTAAGGCTTACATCTATGCGAGGAAACTCCTCAACGTCGTATTCCAGGAGTTATCGGTACTATAAGAGACAACCAATCGCGAGAATTCTCGCTTCCTATAGCTTGGATCGTGGCCAATATTTTACAACTACTGCAATAGTAGAAGTATAGTCGATTCTTCGTATAGAAAATCGGGACTAAATAATGACTAAAAAGTCTGATTACTGCGTTTGACCCTAGCTTAAGACCTTGTCAGCGGTAAATTTCCACTCCATTAACATCACATTGTCAATTAATTGACACGTATTCGACATACGTGATTTAACACACATTACACATGCATATGCGCGGTGAACCGTTTGAGGAACTGCTCCTTAAAAGGAGATAACTTTTTTTTAATGATGATCGGTATCTGTGTACCGGAATGAATGTTTAATTATAGAATTTTACCACACTGCCAATTAGAGTCACTAAGATTTTGAAATGTGGGAAAACTTGGACACACCATTCTCAGGATACCTGTCGCAAAAATTAATTCGATGAATAATTTTTTTGTCTACCAAATTTTCGAAATTATTCTAAATGTATGCGTCTTCATGCAACTTATACTTTCACTCTGACTGCATTTAACTGTGAGGAGTGGTTCATAAAGTATAATATATACCATTTTTTGAAAGATACTTTCTGTTTTAGGATGTTTTTTTTGTGATCAATTGACGAGAATTTATGTGGCGTATGATTTCGTGGCCTGATCGTATAGAGGTGATTGTAAAATGCTAAAGCAATGTCAAATTCGTATGTAAAGATGGAATAATGAATAAATAAGAAGAAAAAAAAATAAAAAAAAAATAGTCTCGGATGATATCGCGAAGTTTTAAGAAGCTTTTTCTCGCAGTTATAGTCGACCAGCTAGAAGCTGGAAAAGACGAAGCTCGCCCGATGATACCAACGCCTTATATTTCGTATGTATATACCGTTAGAATTTTTTTTTTTTTTTCTTCAAACACCACTCATAAAAGTGAAACGAAATTGCCTCTAATCGGAATACGCGTTTTTTAACAATTTACAACGTAATTTTCTTACTTTGAAAGAAACTTAGCCCATCGTATCGCATCGCGTCAGAGACTACTCGTTTGACAAGACTATCCGGTAAACAGCTAAGCATCAGCTACGACGTAAAAATAAAAAACGCTTCAAAAGAATTTCCTTCTTATCATGACGTATTAATATTTCTTATTAAAATTTCTCGTGATCTAAGGTATACATCCAGAAGAATTCTGTTTGTTCAAAAATATATACTGATTCATTTTTCTCATTCGCTTTTAACAAATAAATAGATAAATTATCTGCCAGGTTTAAAAGGTCAGTTACTTGGAATGAATATTGATGGATTATAAAATTCGTATAGATGACCTGCGCATGTATAACGCGCCCACTCAAAAATTGACAATTTCTTCGATCAATTTCGCGCCCGAGCCAGGAAATGAGACTATTAATCTGAACTTGACCCGGATTCACTTTGAGAATTGTATTTATCTCTTGAAAAATGAAAAAAAAAATTTTTCTTTGGCAACGTAAATTTCATGTGACGTTTTTATACCACGAATAATATTTATACTCCTCTACTGTGCCACTTAATAACACGTGACTGTTGAAGGCGGTTAGGTGATTCGCACTTTCTTGAAATTCGCGATCCAGCTGTGCGGGTTACAGAGGCAATTAAGATTCAATAAAAAAAGGACCATTTTCAATCGAACAAAAGCTCTTCACCGCAATTACTTGATTTAACGTGTAAAAAATCGCCGGAGTCGCCCGTAAATTTCGCATATAAAAACTTCTGGACATTGCAGATATCACTTTTTGAACTTTTTGTAAAGTTTTGTGAATAACTTTTCATTTTATCCAAACCGCAAATTTCATAGACTTTTTCATTTACCTTCCCATTCCGCGGTGTATTGTATGATTCAACTATTGATTTTAGAAAAGCAATTAACGCCGTGCAAATACCTAGAGCATCTATCCACAGTACATCAATTACAATTGACAAACCGAACCGCGAAATCGAATCTACAGGTTTCTATAATAGGAGCAGAAGGGAGTTCTTTGAGCCTTCAAATTGTCATATTGAATATATGTAAGGCCTATACATGTCATGGCATCGACTTTTTCAAATAGCCTGTATTATAATCTTGACATAATTTTTGCAAAAAATCATTATGTGCCATTTATATTCTTACCCTAATCTATACGGGTCACATACGTAGAGATTGTTAAGAAAATTTGCCTGGAAATGCATACTTATTTACATAAACGATATTGCAATGACTATAGTATATGAACCGACATATATTTGTTCTTGAATCATTCTGGACTGCTGTTTCTTTTTTTTTTTCTTTTTTCGTTCTTTTGAGTAAACTTTAAAAATAGCCTGCACAGAAAATTTCTGTTTTGTTGCTCTCGAAGTAACTCCTGTAAACGCGCCAAGAAGAATTGTCAATTTGAATCCGGTAACGAATCTTATTACGATTTATTTCTGAAAAATTGAAAATACTCAGCATAATAAAATAGTCGATTTACTTCGAATGAATTTGTCTAGTAAATTCAAATATTCGAATAGATATTCAAACCGACTTATATACGTATGTATCTACGATGTTTAAAATATTTTGTTCATTCATGCAGATGAAAATATAAAAGTTGGCTTGCCACCAATAAATTGTTTAACAGTTTTCAATTCGAATAGATAATTTTTTTCATTTTCTGATTGCAGATGATCTGATCAACGTTTATACGATTGATAAAATCTTCAGTTTATTTAGAACTGTTCATCTGCAGATCGTGAAAGTTGAAAGAAAAAAAAATCATTTCGCGAAGAACAGTTTTCGAAAAATTTGACCACAATTCGCATAGAGTCCAGCACGGAAGAATCTACGAATGTAAAGCTCTTGTAATGTGCTGAAAGTTCGTATCTGACGATAAAGGTCGGTTAATTTTCAGTCGAATAAAACAATTAAAAATTTAGCATTCGTTTATCGCAACGTTCCTTGGGGTTCGCTCCTCTATATATGAGCATAATATCTTCCATAAGTGTAACAGCCTGTTACGATGCCACGGGGGCTTATGTGCTTCCGGACTTTAATAAAGTACCTAATGTTCCCACGTTCTCTACCCTTATCTTTCTAGCTAACTCCAGCCTCTTCTTCTACCCACCATATAATGAATACCCAGACCCCATACATGCTTCTACGAACCATCAAGCGTGCCTAGGGGACTCGTAGATCTAGGTACAAGTAAGCCCTATACCTACGTACCTCCTATTTTCATGAATATAAACATGGTGTACATGTATGTGTATGTATTAGTTGGGTAGATAATAAAGAAGCTTTGTCAAATTGCAGATATCGATTCCGGATGATACACGCGAGTCGTATGTTGCTTTACAGGATTTTAGATTTATCGTCATCCGAGACTCTAAATTTTATCCAAAAACGAACATTCTTGTTTTTCCGGATAAGCCGATATCCCTATAACCAACCAACGCGTGATGGTGCCTATATAGAAACGTAAGGGTAGTTTCTTTGGCAGAGGGGTTAAAGGCGAGCCAAGTGATTTGTCCTTTCAATAAAAGAGCGGTCAGACAATGAGAAAAGGGTCGGGTTGGTCTGTTCTTCAATTACATGTCTTCTTCTGGTGAGACGTAAAGCTTTCAATAGACGCCTAGCAAGATGTCAGTTATATCGTTTTTAAAAATGCTCCACACTCCGATATAAAACGTATAGGTATATACGATTCGTTAATCAACTTTAATAACGACGTGAATTGATCTAGTAAACTTCCCCCCACTATAATCACCATCTTTGTGTGATCATATTTTTCGACATTATATTTGCACGTCGATAGGTATGTATGTGCCTATAGGCTGACCTAAATTACAGAATCTCGTAAGAAGAAGAAAAAAAGCAGGTGTAAGTAGCATTTCACAGTATACAGGTATAACTCGTAGTGAAAAAATACTACGTATAAATGTGTGCGTTTAAAATTTGCGAACTCTTTAACAGCTGCGCTCATTGTATACCCACACACACACGACCGTGGTGTAATTATTGCTTTTGTACGAAACGATCACGTCATTCGATTTACGCGTCTATAAGATAATTTAGAAGAAAATTTTCAATCTCATTTCCCTAAGAAATTTGACAAAATTTTTGAAGAAAAAGTGGCCGTCAAGATCGCAAATTCAGCTTTATATCCGCGAATAAAAGAACGAGGAATATTCTTCGAATTTATTTTGTTGCTCGAAAATAAATTAAAAACAATTTTCTTTGATACTTGGAGAAAATTTTGGTATAAGGAGAATTTGAGCAATTATAAATTTTTCGTCGAAGTGATAGAAATTCTAAGTCGCGTGTCGGTGTACAGTACGGTATTATACTTATACTTGTGTACACCCACACGTACGCGATGCGCACGCGCGTAGATTCGTTCATTCAAGTGAGGTTCGCGGGTTTGGTGTCTCGAACTATCAGTGCGTCGTCAAACTGACGCGCGCAGGGTTCAGTTTCGTTTATGAACGATGGAAAGTCCTCTTGCCTAGGTCTCGGTAACGCGACATTCGAGAGAAATCAGTGAAGTTCAAAGTATCAAATTCTCGATTAAAGAAAGCCGCCGGTTTGATCGAGACTCGAGAATTGGGTAAAAAAAAAAAAAAATTAAACTAGATGATAAAAGTTCTTAAAGTTACGAAAAGTTAGATCGAAGTGCAGTGAATCTTTTTTTTTTCTTCAGTTTTTTTGTCTCCTGTTTCTTCCATTTTTTTTTTTTTTTTTTTTGATTACTATAAAGTGCATTTTGAATAAAACTTACCAAATTAAATAATTTCAAAAAAAAAAAAAAATTTTAATCTCGGTGATGTGAAACGACGAATAGGGATTTCTTTTTTTTATTTCTGGTGAAATTTATCGGTCAAAAAATAACTTCGAGTCCTCCACGTGCATAAGATTCTACATTCGGTGATCTTAATGTCAGATTCTCAGCTCGTACGTAATTCGTATTATACCTATATATATAAGCAAAATCTGACAACTTCTATATATCAACTGTAAAAGAAATCTCGCTAATTGCATGATACTATATGAAGATGTAATTATCAAGTAAAATTTACTGTCGTACAGGTGAAGACATTTTTTATTCATTGCTTTTTTTTATCTCTCATGGTATTTAAAAATCACAAGGATTCAACGTTATCGCTCAAACTTCGCTTTCCTTCAGTTCAAAAATAATTTTTGGGTCAATTTCATCCGTCAAAAGTCTATGAAAAAATATATAGTATATACTAGGTTCATTTGGACACTAATATGCAATAAAATGCGTTACGTCGATGCGTTTCAATTCCACAGTTTCTACAATAAAAAATGCAAATCAGTAAATTTCTTAAAAAAAAAAGGCAGATAGCAGTTTAACGCGTATTATACGGTCGATTTGTTTTATATGCATATAACATAATATAAAAGTGAACTGTTCATCCACTGAAAAAAATAATTCTGACGACAATGATTAGGCGATAAAATGAATAATCAGAAGAAAAGTTACGGAGTAAACTGAACATTGACGTATATGTAGGGCTGGCAGTTAAAATGCAGTTTTATAATCACTTGCATTATACATATATAGTTAGTTTGCATAAAAGTACGCGTAATATGCTGCACTGCAGGCCATAGTAGCTAATCGCTGGACTGTGAATAAAATTTGTAATATACTCTAAAGGTTACCTAGTTCTATAATCGTGGTACAAACGATTACAAAATACCAATAAAGATGAAAAATGTTAATTTACGTATCTCGCTGTATATAAGTAGATACACGGAGTGCACGCGGGAGTGTATTTACGACCTTACCATAATTTTCTTTCTTTTTTTTTTCGAATATTTCTAATTCACAAACCCTACGATTGGGTTATGTTAAAAACCTAACGTGACTCATAAGTCACATCGTATCTATCACCCTGAATATAGGTATCGTTTTCAATTGATGCTTGTCATTCATTGATCGAGTTATTGCTTATTAATAACTGACCCAATAAGTCAAAGGGTCGAATAATATAAAACGATCAATTTGCCTAGCTAAAATTTGCAAGTTATTGACACAGTTCTCTCCACACAATTGTTATTCATTGATCGAGTTATCGCTCATGTCAATAATTGATCCGATTAATCAAAAGGTCGATATCGTACACGATTCATTTGCCCACAGCTAAAATTTGCAAGTTATTGACACAGTTTTTTTGTTTTTATTTTTTCTGTTTTACTAAAGAGGTGTGAAGATCTAATTTCAACGTGGAGGGGTTAATCGATGTTAATTCAGTGCTAAGTTAAAACCATTTGTCAATTACTATCGACGATCTATATACACGTATCATGTCTGTCCGAATCTAGGTAATACGTGTAGATATAGTCAGAAGATGCATGCACGAAGATATATGTCGTTAATTGACCTGATTTTAATTGAACTTTTTATCCTCGTCTTCAACCTTGTCACGATCAATAATGAGACATTTTATTTATTGGATCAAATTTTTGCAAATTATACATGACGCGGGAGCTGTCAATTAATTTTTACAACTATAATAGCGAACTGAATCAAGTTTATAATCCTTTATTTGTAATATTAACCTCCATGCATAACGATTTGAGTAATTATTTTAATTCATTATCACGACATGCATGACTGTGTCAGATTCATTTTATTGAAAATTACTTCATTTCACCATATGTACTAATTATCAGCATCAAGCTGGTAAATTGGATTTCATAAACTCGGCAAACTTATTTATCAGGAATTTATATGAATATACATGTACATACATACTCAAGTTTATTTTCTGGATAAAATTTAACGGTGATTTTCATTTAGTTATAATTTCAAGTATACATATAATGGAAAATCGATTATAAAGTTAGTAAATTATACGAGGTGCTTAATAGCGAAACGATTAATTGTACATACCGAATTTACATTCGCCACGAAATTATCCGATTTATCCAACCATCGTTGGTATAGATTTTCAAAATCAATTCATGCGAAATCAAACGTTTCACAGTGAATACTTCTTACCCAACTTTAATTCAAAGATCATTATAATTCCTAATTATTTTCAATATGCATATTTCATTAAATTTGGTGTTCGATTTCGAAGCAAAAAATTCTGACTCCTCTTCCCTCGTTAATCATTATTATCAGTGATGAAATTTATCGATATATGTATACTTCAGAGTTCGACCACCAACGACCCCCGCAACTGAGTACGTGAGAAGATATTGAGTGTTAGACGAAGGTCTAACCCTACTGGGCCAAACTGAGGATAACAAAGTTCGGATAATGAAGTTCTGCTTGGTCTCAAGCCACTAGGGCCCAGGCTCATGGTTCAAACATGCCAGATAGACATTTTCATTGCAATACAACGGAAATGATACATTGGCTGATCGTCAGGAGTAATTGTTATTGTTCGGCTATGGTGATCAAGTGAATTTATAGTCAGTAAATTAACTGGAAAATTGTTATTATCGCATGATCGATTCTAAAAAGACGAAAATCTGATTTGAATCAACATTGAAATATTGTTGTTATTATTATTTTCTTTTTTTCTTCCTTCCACGCAATCGATTCTAGTTAATCGGTCAAATTACAAAATTGAAAAACTCTAGAAGACACGAAGTGCAAGTGTAATCAGATTACAAGAGAAAAGAGGATAAAAATCTTGCCACAAAGTGAGAGCAGAGCTTAGAAAAAAAAAATAATAATTTATCATACCAACTGCGATTATAAATTGAGATCGAAAACGTAATAATAAATAATAAAATATAATAAAAACCGCAAGTCGACGAATGGTGATTATATGTTATACAAAAAGGCTGATTCGATTAATTTTTTCACAATAATCCAATAAATCTAAATATTAATATTGATAAATGTTCGTAGTAATGTGTCTATAATATTGTGAAATTAATCGTTTTCATAAAATAAAGAAAAAAAAAAAAATAATTTCATATTGTGGTTGTAAATTTTAAAATGCATTGATAACGATGGCTGCTCCAACGCTAGATTCAAACATGTCGGATGCAGGATTAACAGGTAATGATAAAAAAATTTGTTGATAACTTATCATTCTTTTCCAATAAAACAAAAAAAAATACTGCCAACCCTAACTCTGATATCTATTTCTTTCAAACTCGTATAAAACTTTGAAAAATACATTTTCAGGGCTAGAACCTGAACATGGTAACGCGACTGATGCGTCGTACATGTTGCCAGCTTATATTCGCACCACTTCTATGATAGTCTGCATTTTGGTTATGGTACTGGGCGTCGTTGGAAACCTGATGGTGAGTTTCAACTTGTTATTATTATCACTTGTATTACACGCGTGAACAATCTTCCAGTATATCTCTGTAAGGTAATATCGTGTAACATCATTCGTTGAATAACTTATTACTTGCTTCAAGAAGATTAGGACAGTTTTAGATACTCCGTTAATGATTAGAACGCGAATTAAGGGTGGCTTGTTCGGATGACTTTGACAATACTGTAAAATAAAATGTACTACTAGAAAGCATTTACTGATTTCAAAAAAACTACCTCAATCTCTTCGAATTGCATCCACAAATACACCAGAAGGCTTTAAACTAAAGAAATAAAAATTCGTGACTCAAGGAGGAAGAGGAAGTACGATCTAAATGCACTACGCATCGCAGATAGTAAGCTTTTCGATTCCAACCTTTCTGGCTCATTCATAAATGCAATTTCAGGAAACTCAAGTAGCTTTTCTGAATTCGGGAAAAAAGAATTTTGAATCAACCGTCAAATTGAAACCGTAGTTTTTATCATTCGGGTTGTCTTTGCACCTTTGTGCTCACTATACTTTATAGAACGTTTTTTTGAACAGACAAATAGCAATGTTAGTTCTTGGATCATTTGTCCGCCATTTTCCTACTTCACTTGCAATTTCCACCGAAACCATCCGAAGAACCGTTATGTTTGCTAATTACTCCCCAGTCAAATTGCGAGGCGATAAACTTCCCTGTGAGCCTGGAATAAGCTGAGCTTTAACCCCGTACGTTGTTGTACGTAGCTTACTATAAATTATACACCAATAGAATTACAGCTCCTAGGTTGTATGTAATTTGTTACCAATGCACCGCTAATATGCAACGTCGAAAAATTTCAAACTCGACAAATTTTCGTCACAAACATGCGAGGAAGATTCTCTAAAATTCAAGTCTGGCATTTTTTGTCAAAATTTTTGATCATGCAGTGATCAGATTTGACTCATTCGCTAAATTTATTACATTTAAAAATTCCTATTTTCAACTATATTTTGTGTAATGATTCGTCCCTGACAAACTGCTTTGCGGAGAATTCATTTGTAGTAGCTGTTCATATGCAAGACAGTATATTACTTCAGCATGAAAGAATCGCCTGAACCGTACTCAAGGTTTACAATTTTTTTTTGTATTTTATCTCCGTTTTCCTTATTTTTCTTATTCATGCAACTTGCACACGTATGATCGGTAAAGTACGCCACTCAGAATATCAGAAAATCCACTATTCCTATTCAGAGCCATATTCCATACTCGAACCTATCACATCGGTTGGGATAATTTGATTGACATCATTTCAACTCACTTATTCATTTAATTCGCACGAGTTTAAAGAGGGTTACTCGTCAAAAATGGGCAATGTTATTTGTTTCAGCGTTCACTTCTATCACGACAGTTCACTATATAATAGTCTTTCGAATAACAATTCGGTACGAACAGGATTTGTGTGCCATTGCTCCGCGTAATTAGATGCAGTTAAAGTAAAAGCAATTGTAGCAAGTAATCGGATGAACCGTTTCTTGCTCTCTGAATTTTGCATAGTAAAAATCGTGCCAGTTGAAACTAATGGAGTGAAAATTGACTTGAAGAAATTTAGAGAGTGGATTCCAGACGTTCAGGAAACAAGCCTCCGAGAACTTGGCAAAATGTTAATTTCTGTCGTGAAGAAAAAAAAAAAAAAAAAAATTGAATAATACGCAGGAAAAAAAGTTCGCCAATTATATGAAAACCATTCGATACGACGCATTTGTTTGTGAATTAAACGAACGGGCGAGAGGATCAATCGTTGAAATCGTCGAGGTTATCGATTTACGCAAGAGTTTAGCTAACTCTTGCGTCGCGTAAAGTTTCGCCGCCCACCGTCCAAGTTTAGGTAATTTTTGCGAAAACGTGAGAACTAGTATCCCGGCATATTCTTCGATGACTTTCTCCGGTAACGGCCGTATATAAACCTACCTAACTCGCGCCTTCTTTGAGGTTGAGTCGGGGTAATATATTTCGCCCACAAATCAGAGTGTCGTGACAGTAGCAGTCGCGGGTTACTTGACCTCTTCTAGAATCTCATGGTGAAGCCGACACCGAAGCTTGACATCACGTACGACATTCACCCGAGTCCAAAAAGTTTCCTATTATAATCCCATATCAACGGAGAACCTCGTATACTATTACCAATTAGTAGTCACTATACAAATACTTACAGTCACCATGATTCCAATTTTGCAAAAAAATAAATCGTGTTCATATTTTCTTCAAAATTATTTCCAGGTTCCGCTGGTTGTGTTCCGGGGAAAAGACATGAGGAACAGTACGAACATCTTCCTGGTTAACCTCAGCGTGGCTGATCTTTGCGTACTTTTGGTCTGTGCTCCGACTGTTCTCGTTGAGGTCAACTCTAGGCCAGAAATTTGGGCCTTAGGGGAACATATGTGTGAGTTTGAATTAATCATACATTTATGCAGATTTAATTTGAATATTTAATTACTCGCGACCAAAAATCAAAGGTTAGACTAAATTTAGAAAGCAAAGTAGTCGAAAAAACAAAAAACAACGAAAACTGAAAAAAAAAAATTGCTTCTAAGAAACGGAGACGGATGTTTACCTTCTCAAACGAAGCTTGTCAGTTTTCAGCTATTTTTAAGTGTTATTTTAAATTTTGAAAAAAAGCATATCAATCAACTTTACTTTCGACTAAATGGCAGTCTGAGTACGTATGGTTTGAGCCCGACTTTTTCTTCTATATCTTAGCTAATAACGCGGATTTCCGATTACGAAAGGTGATCGAGATTTTTATGCCGAGGTGGAGACTGCGATATGAACAAAAGTTATATTGAAAATTGCAGCGAATCTATAGATTTTACTCCGTTTTACACTTTTGATATTTTATTCGTTACTCGTGATACGGAAAATTGCAAAAATTTTAAAGCGTATACGTCAGCAAATCTGTACAATATTTGCCTACCATCTCGCCTGCACGTGTCATACAACCTTTGTACTAGAGAAAATTGATATCGCACTCTCCCCAGGCAAATAAAAGATCTTCCAAATAAATCATATGGAAACGTATTCGAATCTGAAGTTCACGAATTACCAATCGACTTTGAGTCACACCACATAGATCTGGAGGTTCAATTTTTCTGCGCACTGGTCATGGTTATAATTGTTCGAATAAAATTTAAAATCAAAAACTACAATATTCGACTGAAATTTTCGGGTGATTTTTCGGGAAAATTTCTATCACAGATGAACAATGAAGGAAGCTTTTTATTATAAAATTGACCGTGACATCGTGATGCCAGAATTCGAGAACATAATTATTGTACAATTGTAAGTAAAAATTGTTTCGAAAATTGCCCGAGCGATTTTTAAAAAAAAACCAGCGAACATATATTAATACTTAGAAGGTCGAGAGCCGTATTTTACAATTAGAAAAAAACATTTCTCAGCTACTCCGAAGTGGATATAAATCACCGTGTGGCCTCCGGACTATAAATATACTGCCTAAGTACTTGCGGGTGAATAAGAAATGAAAATAATTAACCTTTCTTGTGAAAATTATATCTGATTGCGGAAATTCGCGAAAATCCAGGACCAAATTGTTGCAAGAAAAAAAAAAAAAAAGGCTCAACGCCATATACGCCAGGGATAGAAACCCACGTATGTACATACATATATATGTAGACAGCGGAATCCTGGGTATATAAGATGTCCGGAGAGCCTTGTACATATTCACCCAGTCGGGGTGTCAGGGCGGGTTTAGTATCTGGGTTTTATGAGGTGAGAACGGCGTTAGGTTTGCTTCCTATCAGCCTGTGATCACAATTTTGTCCCCCAATATGCGACGTGTGACTGCAGTGTCCCGGCATATCTTTGACATTAGCAAAGTCGTTTCGTTTCGGAGTTGAACGTTGACGAAGAAGAAAAAAATAAAAAATAATGTTTACGTCTACAAAAATGGTCTTGAAATGTATTTTCGAAAGCTTTATATCACCATCAATTCTGAAATCTCTTCGTGACACTTTGGAGTACATATAAAATGATCGTTTTTTTTTTTTAAATTGTCTTTCGAAATGACACGCTGTACTTCTAAGTGAACGTTGAAAGCACACGGTACTCTCTATTCCTAACAACTGATCCTTGCTCTAGATTTAAACTCTCCAGCTAAGTAGGTAGAGAGAATATTGCTAAACGTTAGCATGAAAATGACGACAACCCCTTCGCTCAGTCCAGGTAATTTAAAACCGACCTTCAAAACGGAAGCAAACTCATAATGGTACGGAACTAAAGAACGAGGAGCCACTTGCGGCGAAGAGCTTGCGACGGAAATGAACTCAAAGTGTTTATATCGTTAGAAGGAAAGAGTAAACAAGAAAACCTTTACGGTACTTTCAAATGGTATGAATCATTCTAATGGTCGACGGAGCTGAAAGCTTTACTGATCATTCATTTTCTCTTACCATTTTACTTCTCACGGATAGATTTCGAGGACTTTGAAGATCACCGGAAATGTGATTAGTTAAAAACGGACTTACGATGTTAGGAGTAAAACGTTGTGCACACCTTACATCGGTGAATTTTGGGTAATTGCAAAGAAATTAAAAGGAGAAAAAACGTGCTGAACAATCTTGTATGAATAGCACTTTGCGTTTAGTTCCGAGTCTTCTTGAGATTTAATCAGGTACGAAAATATTCAATTTTGTTAAAGTTAATTAGTAGAAGCTTCGAACATTAAGATCCTTGATTATGAAGTACGAATCTAGGCCCTACTCGGACGAGCAAATGAAATACCAAAGAATGAGAAGAGGTCCGAGAATATTGACAAGGCCATAGTTAACTTTGCGAATTTAAACGGCTGAGGATCGTGTAACGCTAATTAAAGTTAACAGTGAAAATTAAAGCACGAGATAGAAACGAGAAACGTCAAATGGCAATTTTTTTTTTCTTAGTTTTCTTTGAATAATGAACATTTCTGAGAGAAATTCATCTCTCACGAAGTAATTATTCACGAAATAGTCAATAAGGAGATGATACTTTGAAAAGCTCGCTTATTGTTATAAATTTCAAAGCAAGAGCGTCCGATTGGAATTCGGAAAATACTTCGTCAAATTTGAATGCAATATATCGAATCGAAATTTGGCTACTTTGATTCGGGAGGATATATAATCGAGTATTATTAAAACGAGTGATTCCTTTTTCGAAAAACGTCGAAACTTTTCATCGTGTTGAGCGATCAGTGAATGAAATTTTTAGAGGTTTTGTCCGGGATGAAAATGACGAAGAATAGAGGGTGTGTGAAATTTTCTTTAAAAAGTGAGTCATCTTCCCTGTCACCCTGGTACAGTCGTTTATACTTGGCCCCTTGGTCAAAGGGCCACGTGCTTTCATGTCATAAAATTCTACGTGTGAACATTTTCTAGGCACGGTAACAAAAAACCCAAAAAGCCCTCAACGAGTGGAAACGACGTCTGACCCGCGGAAGATCCGAATGTCTATATTGAAACTTTAAAGTAGAAAATGTGCGAAGGACAAAAAAAAAAAATATGGGTTCAGAACACAAAGGAGATAAAACTCATATTCTACAGTTTATTTTCGCGGTGACGATCAGCAATGAATCGCCTGCCAATACTTTTTCAACAAAAGCTTTAAATTATCTTAAATTTCTGGAAATTCCAGATTTCATTGATCAAGCGAATGTGGGTATACTTCGAAGGTTGCCGTGACAGGTTTATATCGCACATGGAAAATACACGGAAACTGCAGTTTGCGCGTTAATTAAATCAACGAGATACGGGATCCGGTTCCCAACTGATCATTAAATTCGCAGTTAAGCTCTGATACGCGATTTTAATCGATAGCAAAAAATAAATACTCGAACTGCATACTCATATTTGATTATCGAGGATTGAAAAGTATCTATTTCGCCAATTACGAATGTAGGTCTTCCTCGGCCACGATGGCAAGCCAGTAACTGGAAGCTGAAAATTAATTTATAACAAAAGTACAAAATTTTTGTAATCGTGCTTATAGATGACATTCGACTATATGTGGCGGTCTCAATCACTTGATTACTGTAACTCGCGTTTTCAGTAGAAAGTAAATGAGTTATAAAGGACCGGAGTTTCAATCTGATAGGGAAATGGCAGACTAAAAACAACTTTGAGTAATTGTTAGGCAAAAGGTCTGAACAGAATGATCTAGCAGCGGCACTGAATAATTAAATGTTCACAGCAGGCCAAACACTGTGGTCTGGGCGCTGTCGACAGTATAGGGCAATAAAATCATGCTCGTAAAGTCACCAGCTAATAATTGATTTCTGCGCTATTAAGGGTAGCTCCAAATTGACAAATGAGCCTTCGAACAATCGGTACGAACTTTATGACCTCAGACCCTGGACGATAATTGAAGAATAAATTAGTTTAAGTAAGTAGAATATTAGACAGATAAGATGCTCGATGGGTTCTTACCCCGAAAAATGTTTCTTTCACATTTTTTCTTCCACTTCTTTGAAATCTGGGTTCTTTACGACCGTTATATTTTCAGCACTGGAATATTTGCGAAAAGAGGAATTCGGGGGACAAATTTAGGTCAGTTATAAAACGGAAAAAATCCTCAACATACATGGAACAATCTTGGTTTTAGACTTTCATTCAACGTGTTCTTTTTGGAGAAATATCCGACAGGAATTTTCGAGACTAGTCTGCCAGAGGGAATTTATTGGGTATTGAAACTGAATGTTGAACTTAGCTATAATGTTAATCTTCGATGTTGAGTATTACTTCGCGGATTATTATAATTCGCAATAAGTTTGTCGTAATCTTCGAACCTGATGGGTTCGTGCTTTCATGACGCCAACCGTTATTTGCCATAGATCGTTATTACACCCCACGCAAAAGAGGCTCCTGTACAACGGCACGTGTTCCTCATCATTGATATTCCTCATATTTGAATACCACTTTCGGCGTGGTGCTCGTATACCAAAGATCTCTCTTTCACAGTGGGATAACATTGACATCGTAGTTTTAAAATTAAGCAAGAATTTCAAAGGTTCTCTTATCCAGAACACGAGACACGGAAACAGAATTCTATATCGTAATTAGTGATTTTTTGAAAATTGATTGAAGAAAGGCCTGCGATTTTATTCACGACGAAAAACTGGCCGGCTTTAGAGGGCCACTTTGTGTATGACGTGATGCACTTGTTGGATATGTTTTTATTCATTATAAATTTTTTTACGAGTTATCAAAGTGGTCGGTGGAATTTTTGTTTTCATAAAAAAAAGTTTTAGAGGAAATTGAGACGAATTGAAAACACCCATTCAACATCCCCTTTGAATATTCCAGTCGCGAGTTATGAGCTTTGAAAGTATATGAGTGACATTTTTTTTTTTCTTTTTTTTTTTTTACGCGTGAGAACCCGAGGTCCGAAAATTTCACTTTTATACTTTCAAAGCTCATAACTCACGACTGGCGCGATCGTATCGAAAGGGCGTTTTTAATGCGTTATCTCAAATAGTCTCAATCCCCTCTGAAACTTTTGAAAGAAAGTAATCGAGGTTATAGTTTTATATCTCATAAAAATACGAATTCGCCGCAGAATGTAATTCGCGAATCATATACCTCACTTAAAACCGTTTCACCTGATTAGGAAGATCTACTCATGATGATAAAAATGATATCATAAAGATTATTCTGTGAAAACTGTTGCATAGGTGTCTGATCTTTCTCGAATCTTGGTATCTCGAATCTTGGTATTCTCGAATCTTGGAATCTTGGTATAGAAGGAATTTCAGACTGTCTATAACGACGCGACTATTATAAATAATCAATTTTTTTTTTCGAGTATTGAAGTTAAATGTTTGATCAATTTCACGTATACTCATTCCTATATCCATTACGGGCTGATGGTACAAAACAAATGTTATGAACCTAATTACCTTGTTTTCCAAGCACGCCACTCAGTTGATTAAAATGCTCTTTAGCTTCTTTACTTGCATACCTAAGACACTCGGAATAATTAGAGTCGGAACTGTGCTTACAGATGCATTAAAATCATCTAATTAATATTAATTAGTTGTTACTGTAAACTCGAGTGAAAATTCCCACTTTGACTACTAGCTTCGGACTCGAATGACGGTGGAAATTGATCACAAAGACAATTATATATGAAAATATTTTTACGAATATCATTTCACTTTGAAACTACTCAACAGATTGCAGCGTTAACCCTGTAGCACAGTTACAACGCGATATTAAACTAGTTTAAAACTTACCGAGTATGAGATATAGATATTGGTAAGAGTTGAGACTGTTGGCTAGAATTTTGTATTATTCCAACGCGCAATATTAGACAAAAGTTTTACCAATCTTGTAAAAGTTTGCATCGTTTCCCACTCGGTATAGGTACTAGCTACTTGTTAGGAAGTTAAGAATTTGCGAGATGTCGAGGCCATGGAAAATGAAAAAAAAAACAAAGTTGATTCCCTCGCAGCGTTATTTGATTCGTTTCATTATATACCTAATTTTCAAACAACAAACGACAAGAAGAACCACGAGTGCACAGTAGATTATACATCCCTGATAGAAGTTTGCTTCAATCAACGGTATGACTTCTTTTTTTTTCAAGTAGTAACATTTTACAAAAAAAAAAAAAAATATACTACAAAGCCATAATCGCACGAAAAAAACTTTTCGAATGTCTGAAAATTTTTCAACTTCTTCTTGTTTTATTATATCGTCTGGTTCTTTTGAAATTCGACAATATTTCGTATACTTGAAACTCACTTCCATGATTGGGGATAAGTTACTTTAGTAAATATATTTTGATTTTACTGCCTGTGCAGATTCAAGTATTTTACGATTCAGAAACAGAATCTGGCTGATAAGAAGAAGAAAAAGAAACGTGTCCAAGTTTTTGTTGGACGAATTGTTTAGGCGTGGTTGTTGAAAGTTGAGCTTTTATACAGGAAACGAAAATATCTTACTTGCTTAATGAACTTCTAAAAATCCAGTAACATTATCTGTCTACAGGTTCAGTTAAATCGATTATTGAAATGTACACGGTTATCTCAGTAAGCGTTAAATTATATGACTATTACTTTTCTTTTTATTTTTAATCAAAATAAGCGGGCGAATAGAACTTATGACAACTACGAAAGTCGTAAAGTAGTTTGAAGTTTTGCGTACGTTTACAAATTTCTGTTTAAACTATAACACGTTCTCTTTCGTTGTATCGTCGTCTCAAACGCGCCAGCTGAACTAGACTTTTATGAGGGAATTATATCGCGAAATTTTCACTACTTTAGTACTTCTATGTTTAGAAACTATTGTACGAATAGAATTCCCACGTATTCTACATCTGGCTATAGTGGACTAAATGCTTCATCACCTTACCTACAAGTTAAAAAAAAATATTTTTTAATTTTCGACATTCAAAACGTGTAAAGAAAAAAAAAATTGAGAAGGTTGACGTATGTCTAAGAAAACCGAATTGTCAGCCTAAGATAATTTCTTACATCTACACTGATTTGTAAAAAAAGCTGCAAGAAATCCGCAACGAATGATTCGAAAAGCTTTTCATGACATACAGAATATTTTTATCCTCACTTGACGGGTACTAACTTTTGATAGGGCAAATTCTTGAATTTCAAAAATATCTGCACTTATAAATCGCTATGGCGAAAGTTTAGAATTTTTCCGATGTGTCTCCAATTTATTTTATCAAAATGTTATCATCTCAGTTTCATAGGAACATACACTCTGAATGTTAACGTAACGCAGCATTCTGCCTGGAGCTACATTTTGCAGAATTGTTCTGAATAAATACTGCTTGGAAGTTAATTAACCTCGGGATACACATTTCGTTGTATTTTCATTTTTCTCTTTGAAATATGTCACTCGGTGAAGTTTAGGAGTGTGAAAATGTCGTGAGAATGTTTTTTTTCTGCAGCAATTGCATTTGACGTTGAAGTACAGGCTGCGATTGAACTTCCGGTTTCTTATTATTCATGCTGTCTCAAAATCAAATCAACAGAATTCAATTACAGCAATTCTTGGTAATCCCATATTTTCACCATCTAGCAATGCACACTGCACAGTGAATTTACCGAGCATGCTCTGGCCTGGATCCAAGGTGGACTGCAAGTGAGACGCGCACAGTCAGTTCAGTTGAACAGTATATCTATGTATATATATACATACATCTACATTGCAATGAAACTCTACGCGAAACTAATTCGCACTATGATTTACGTTCTCTGAGCCAAAAATATAACCCCGTCCATAAGAGAGTATGCGAAGGAGAAGGATTTTTGTGAAAATTTAATGGCACGTTCAATTTTGGTAATTGACAATGCGCGAATATTTGACAAGCTCGTAACTATTGAAATTTACCGTTGCCATTCAAAAATGAAATTCTTCTACTCGCATATGAACACGAATTCAAGCTTTGGTGAGCGAACTGAAATTATACAATCGTAATGTGGGAGAAGTTGGAGATATGATTCCACAATCATCGGCGTTTTTGAATTACTATAAACTTCGTGCAAGGTTTGAGATTGGAAAAACCGTAACTTCCAACCTGATTCTAATCGAAATTTTTTATTTTTTTTTATTTTTATTTGGCTCGTATATTCGAAAACTACGAAATGACTAATAAAAAAGAAGAAATAAATGAAACTTTTTCGCACTCCTAAACCCAGTTCCACCCTGCAGCCCTTCGCCCATCCCAGTGAACTAGAATGGATTCAATCGGATCGAGAAGACTTAAACTCCACTTCTCTGATAAGAGGAGCTGTTTACAAATTAAATAACGCTTTTAGGACGAGGTGGAGGATGAGGGATCCGAGAGAATGTGACGTGGTATTTTAGGGGAGGGAGGGATTAATTCTTGGGTGAGAGATTGCGACGACGAAGAAAACGGGTTTAAAAACACTTCAAAATTACGTTATGTAAGCAATTTGAAAAAGGACCATAATTAACATTTTCAGGAATCACAATATTAGAGCCAATTACCATTTCAATCTCTTCCAATCACATCGAATCCTCTTTGGTGTCTAATAGACATCATTCAATTTCAAATTGGGAATGAAAATTAATTGCCACTTCGTTCATTATCATTCGTTTTAAGTATTCGTCAGGATGAAAAACGATAGAATACGAATAGCAACGAATTCACGGTTTGGCAAATTGGAAATGAATCAGGTTCCAATTCTTTTCTGAAATCCATTTAGTTTGCCGAAATTATTATTCTTGGTGTACGTTAATATACCTACCATATGTATAAGAGAATTGAAATTGACTGTTTATTCCGACAAATTGAAGACCTCGTCGGAGAAGTTCGAGAATAAGAAACCAATATTACTTACAATTTGATTGATTTCCATGAAATTACATATGGGAAATGAATTGGCCAGCTCATCGAAACGAAGTATGATTAATTGGCAAAAGATAGTCTGCAACCCTGATCAAAATATCAGTTTACATTAGGAGCGAATAAGCTGATAATAGATAGATAAGTGATAGCAATTAACAAATATGTTTATTCTTTGCGCACCCCTCTCGGAGTGCTAAATTTGGATTAACAGACGAAGAAAAAAAAAAAAATGTTGAAACAATTTTGGGATGATGTCAAGGCCAAGGGAATATCGATTCGATGTAGAGTAAAGCTCTGTCTTAGGCTTCTATCCATTTGCTTAATTCTTTTTTTTAATGCTTTTAAATGCTCGGCTTCGTTCTAGACCGTCAAGTGATATAAATCAGACCATCGCGCATCGCCTGAAAAGAATAATATTTACGGAATGAAGCGAACCAAAATAAAATGGTCTGCAGTAAGGAAATTAGTCTGATATTCTCCGATGTATTAGTGAAGTTGAGACAGTTCAACGAAGACTTTCGGCCTGAGTCGAGTGTGACTGTGATATTGCCTCTTAGTTTTTGACATGTTGTGTAAAAATGAACAGTATTAACATATTTATGGCGCAGTGCAGTTCACGACATGTCATAAACGTGTAAAATGAACTATTCTACCCACCTTGAACCTACACGAATCGGTTATTGGAAACGAAAGCTTCGATTACTGCCATCTTTCATCTGATGGAACTGATTTAGTCAAATCAGTTGAATATTTGCGGATTCAATTGTAGACCGTGGAAAAAAGTTTCTGGATAGGAATGAAAATTTAGTGAAAATCGTGAACTGCAGTTCTTACGGTCAATCTGTGTCAAGCTGTAAAACGGATTGAAAGATAATTTTTTTTAGCGTAGTTACGAGCTTGAAATTTTGCCCCCCGCCCCCCGGTTTATAGGATTGATTCGATTTACGAGATTTGAAATTACATTACCGCTTTTGAATCATAAAAATTCACCGTATCAAATTCGGTTTCATTTTCAGTTAGTTTTGAATCCGCAGTGTCTTCGGCTCGTTTCACTCAACGTCGGAGAATCGAAAGGGAGCCCATACACCTAGCTACTCAAAATTCTATATTTATCGAACGGTGTATGTAAATCAGGCACTTCAGAACACCAGCACCCCCCGTCTTTTTGCTTGCTCTTTTTTTCTTCCTTTTTTATTACGAACACCTTTCGACCTCTCGTGATCTTGCATAACATGATCACAGCTGTAAATCTTTCCATACAGACGTTTGTAACTCCCTCGAGAAGAGGGTGAACATCCTCTGCTCGTTTATGCATTTTGCAAATCCAACGAACGTCACGATAAAACAGATCTTTCAAGACGAAAATAATACATCTTCTAATGGTTATTCGAGGGATTGTTAAAAATCGGTCACATCATCCCTTAAATCGAATCAAGAACGACGTCCACATTCTACGTCAACGTATTCGCATTCGTATACAAAAACGACTTGCCGTACTCAGATAAGGTTCGTTTTTTGATAAAGTAAAGTCTACCAATTCATTGTTTGATACTAAGTGATCGGTTTCGACAATTTGGTTTCCATTTAGTTGGTAATTTCCGTGAATTTTGTAAGGCAAATCCAACTTTCCAAATCGGAAATGTATATGTTTCTTATTTGTCTAATTTTTTTCGAGGAAAATTAGATTTTTGCAGTTTACCGCGACCCTCCAAACCGTAAAAATTATGTTTCGACATTGTTTATTCATCTAGAGATCCTCAACCATAGAAATAATCGATTTCTCGCCGTACCAATTGAAATTCGGCAATTTGTATACCGCGTATACTGTTTGGGTGTTTAGAACATTCACTTACTTACCATCAACCAAACACGAGTAGGTATGCTAATGAAGATCGGCTCAGTTTCTAACCGACGCCTTATCAATTGCAGACTGCATTAGCATATGCCTCGTGGTGTATGACGTAGAAAGAAAGATAGAACCCGCCTTGCTCGTTATTATCTATTTGGGTTAACCCCGACTTTCATCGAGTTGCCATTTTCATCAGGATCGACTTCTACGTCGGGACATCTTCGAGCTAACGAATTTGTGAAAAACTTCAGGAAATAAAAGAATAATGGAACAGACACGAATTTTTTGCTTCTAGAAGTCGAAAAAGCAACTTCTTTTGATACTATTTCGTCGAAACGGTTCCCAGTAAAAATAAAAGTAAAAAAGATTTTTTCAGAGTTGTTTTGCGGCTTGTACTCCTGTGAATTGAATCAAATGAAAGTAATTTATTCCTGCTCACGCCGAAGAATTATTCCAATCTCGTACAGCTCAAGATATAAAGCCCGAATTTCGCATCTTTAACGAAGCTAGACGTCCCGCAATAACAGTAATTGGTCCTGCTTTGTGGTCAGGAAATTAAGTGGTAAAATTCAATTCCTACTTCAAACAAATCAGCTTTTGAACACCTTTCGAATCGTTTATATCTACAAAGGGCACACCATGTGATAGCATTGAATTGTGATACACACCGAAACGTGTCAGGCATTCATGCATGCAAGTACACCCGACTTCCGTCAATCAGTTCAGATTTAATGCCATTTGGCGTCAACTAACTCCGTTATGACGCGAACCATCTCAAGTAACTTCGTCAAAAGGATAAGCTCACGCTATTAGTGAGATGGGCGAAGATCTGATCCTTATTCCAAAGGCGAGCACAAGATCTAATCTTCTTCGTAGCCCCTTAACCTAGTCTCCGTATAGTAGGTATGGTATGAAGTACGTAGGTGGCTGGCGACGGTTCACGATGCAAAAAAATAAAATAAAATCAAAATCAAAATCAAAATGGATGTATTAAACGAGGTAAAGATTTTGAAATTCTCCTCGGTCACCGGGTCAACTTCCGGCTAGGAATAAAGGTTGATTGTGAGAAGAGCCTACGCCTTTACGAGAGTGAGAAGTGAATCGAATGTATTTTCACTTAACACACTCACGAAATAGCCGCAGGCGTCTATACGATACAGAATTGGCCAGTCCAGCTGATACCCATTTCTTTCCTATTCGGTTCCGGTAACAAGGACAAAGTCCCAAAAGGGACTGTGGACCATAATAAACTAGAGACCCTTGGCCGGACGGGAAATCAGAGGATGGAGCTTATAAGTCTCCCTTCGAACTTCTCTGCGCTTAACCTCCGGATCGAAATATTAATTATAGAACTTACACGTGAGACACATATGAGCTGTTGAAAGCTAAATCCAGCGAGCAAATATTTTTTTCATTTCAAGTCAGAAGAGCCGTTTCTCATTCTCGACAGACGCTGGTAATTCTATACGAATATCACGAGGCTTGGATTTATATCTACGGATATCCGATTATCCGGATAACGGATCGTGAAAATCCGGATAACGGATTGTAAAAAATCCCGATATCGCAAGTATCGGGTATTCGGATCATTAAAATTTTCCCATTTTCATCATTGTTATCGCGTCACTCTAAAGAGTCACACTTAAATGGATAGATTATTCTTGACCGAGATGAAAAAATTTATTCCTGAAAATAAATGCTGATTCTCACGTTCAGTTACCTAATTGAACAAGTTATGCTAAACTTTAGTCCGTTGGCCATGACGCTTTGGAATTGATAATTATTCACTAATGTATCACGTTAGTTCTGATCACATGCGAAAGTATGAAACTAAGATATCGTATACAGAAAGATATGCCAATATATCCTACTTCATAAAGTGAAAGGTATTTATAATGAAAAATTTTTCAGTCTCGAAAGCAATATGTGTGACGGTCGTCAATCGATGAGAAATTTTCAATAACGCGATCCGTATGAGCCGAATACATTGATTGTAACTTTTCTTCAGTGGAAGTAACTTTGTTCTCTTTATAGGTATTTGGCTATAAATTTGTTATAACATGATATGTATCGCATATTCTCACGATTAATAAGACTGACGATGATTTTGAGAAAATTTTCAAAAATTGGCGCAACGCAGGTACTATAATAATGAGAAATTTGATGAAAAATTTTATTCCTGTATTGAAATTTTTCAAAGTGAACAAATTTTGTTAGTTGATCATTCCTTGACAAATTACTAGCAGACAAGCCGCGGTGATAAAAGAAATGAATGATTTCCAGGTTCGTTGAAAAGGGAGGTGGACTAGAATCGTAAAATTTCAACAATTTCGGTCGTATGAAAAAGTTTTATTCGGTGTTAAGAAAAAAAAAAAGGAGAAAATGAAAATAACTGCCACAATTTGTATGTAGGTATATACCTACCGATGGAGAATGAGACAGCCACTCAGAGATCCAATATGTATGTAACGATCCTGACCCCCCTCAAACGTCAGCCACGCAACGACCGTCGAGGAAAATGGGAATAACTTCTGGCATTTCAACGAAATGACGATTCATAATTTCATTCCATTTTCGTCGGTCTCAGTCTCCCGTTGCTGAATTTCCCGCTGCTAACCGGAACAAACTTTTATACAGCTCTTTCGATGGTTTGAACATCCAGGTCTTGGGATCACATCTCCCTGTAGCAAAATCTTCTTAACCCACGTTTCCTACGACAGTCCAATAACCCAATTAGTTATCTGCCCCAAATATCCTGCACGACATCGCATGATAACGTTTTTCCGAATACAATCAGGTGCCTTGGGCATTGGCTAAATCTGACCTAATTCACCAGGAATTAAGATTAGCCCAAAAACGCATCAGGCTAACCGAAAGATATGAATCGATAAATCAATTGGTAGCTACAGCAAATTTGATGCTATCAACGCGAAATTAATTTAAATTATTCGAATTATTTTCAGGTATGTCTCAGAAGTTTTGTATGTCTAAACTTCGAATTCCGGTGTTTATAATTATCATACGAAAGTTCATTTGTCAAAATCTTCGGATATAATTATCCCGCGGAAATTAAACGACAGTAAAATTCTGTACGAGAAAATCTAATTAAAATGTCTGTTAAATCAACTCGTTTGTATATAGGTATATACGTATTCGAGTGAAGGCTGCTTGTTTATTCGATAGTTTACACGTGGCATTTATTTAAAGGAAGGTCAACTGTTTTCTAAAACAGTCTCAGGATCCGAGAGCACAACTTCGGTATAAAAACAGAATGACATTTAATTCGCTTCTAATTAAGATACAGCGAAATTCGGCTAGGCAATTAGTTCATTGGATCGATTAATACGAAACATTCAGAGGAGCGGAATAGACAGGACATAAAGTACTAGAAATCTCCCCCCAAAGAAAACCATTGAATGTGGATACCATGAGGATTATGTCGACACAGTTGCTATGCCGCAGACTCTGTAAAACGGCGAAAATTCTAACGTTTTTTTTTTTTCTTTTTTTTTCCTCATGTTTCACTAGTCAGAATCTCTATTTCTTTTCGGACCAGTGATTTCTATGTGTCATATATTTTACCAGCTATACGTCGCGTATAAGCAGCGAACAACCTCTTGCTCCTCGCTTTCACCTCCTTCCATCTTCTTTTCCCCATTCATCCTACGTCCCTCTGAATTCCATATTAAGTGGAAACTGGCAAGCGTTGAACTTCCGCATGTAGCCGTATGTAGATCTCTGTTGAATATAAATTGCTTTATCCCATCACAAATTTGGTCGCCATCCAGGTTATACCGTTTGTCAAGGGATTGTTAAACCGCCTTCGCACCAACCTGGAAATATTCTTCATTCTCATCATATCTTATCTCAACTAATACAAACCCCTTACATGATGTTGATTATACCGTTCATTTCTCCAATCAAACGTATATAATCGATCATCCTTGAAACAAATTCCCGAATTCTCTATACTACGTAATTAACATTGAAAATTTGAATATTTTTACTGTTTAATTTTTTTTTCGTGGTCCGAAAAGCTCGGTGTGGGTCTTCCAGAAATTAAACTGGTACCTTGGAGCACCGTGTACAAGCGGTGAAGTCTTTTTTTTTAACAGCAGGACGGACCGTGTCGTTTTGTGGGATCGTTTACAATCGTACGAGTGCGAGTTTCGCTCTAAACTCGAAAGCTAACGACCTTTTTTTTTATTTTAAAAGTTTTATGTTTAAAACAGACAGAACGACAATCGTTGTTGAATGTGACTCTGAAGACAAAGGACCCCCGGTAGTATGAATCCCAGAGATTAGACTCTAGAACTAGAAGCACTAAATCCTTGTTATTTACGGGACTATTCAGAGACATAATTCTACTGAATAATTGGACGGTAAATAGAATACTGAACAACACTCGTACCCTTGTAAAACTAGGGGAGGATTGACCCCTGTCAAAGTTTCCTGTCGGGAAACTGGGATAATGATAATTATCAAAAGTTTATTCAGATGAAGTTATAGTTATGTGGAGCTGGGTTGAAGTGTCGAATTCTGAAAGCCCCGAGCAGCAAAAATTCCGAATTGCAATATACCCGTCTTACAGTTTTCAGAAAAGGTCTTCCCCCGAAGGTCTGCATAGTTGCTTTCAGAAACCTCAAATCAGAGAACAAGGAAGGTTCGGAGTTTTGGACTTTCTGAGTTTCGAGCTGTCTGCATTCCGATCTTCCCGAAACTCAATATTCCGAACTTTAACATTTCTGAAAATTCAAAATCGTCTCAAATGAATTCGAACTTTTGACCTTCCGGGACTTTTAGGATTTGGAACTTCAACCCAGCCCTAGTTATATAGTACAGTTCCATATTCATCAATTTTTTACATTCATTAGGCCCATAGCTGCACTTTGATACTTTACTTGATCTATGAATTAAACCTATAGCTTTCCTGCTGAAAAAATCAATTAAACATGATCATAAACGATTGGATTTAAATGGATTGAGTCTTTTCAATAGTTTCAATCAGTAAGAGAGGTTGCTGTCGATAGGATTTCAATCGGAATGGACAAGTTCCAATGTATAATAGTGTCAAACGGTCAATTCTGTATTGATATTCAATCAGTTCTAATGTTGACCAATTGTATGACGTCCTCAGAGAAGATTCAATTACATAAATACAATTATTTGTCAATCAATTTCAAACAATTTTGATCATCAGGGCTTCGCAAATACGACAACTTCCCAGAATTACAAGTTTTCCGATCAACCAGGAGTCAATTTTGGAGTCGGGTTCCAATATTCGAACAAATATCTTTTGCGAAAATTTTTCTCGCTAGTATGTATATAGATTGCCCGGTCGTGATTCCCGTCTCTAAATTTCAAAGCTAGGAAAATTTACGGTAGCAGATGCTACGAGAATATAGTTTCTGGTCGACTATTTAATCCGATGCCATATAGTCGCACGTGTAAAATTGGGCGTTGTGACATGACGCCGAATAAACGACGCAATTGCCGCAGATATGATGTTGAGCAAGCGAATAAACAAGAGCGAACAAAATTATTCATACCAAATGCGGTATGAAAAAAAATTTTTCGCTCAGGTAATCTCCGAGAAAAAAAAAAAATGTTAATAAATTAACTTTACGATTCACGTCGTAGTTACCCGAGGGAATATTCATCCATACTTTTTAATTAATGTAACGAGTTTTATAGTTCACCAAGCTGATGTGGTCTACAAAAAACTATAATCCTGGTGCATCTGATTTTAGAAATAACAATATATCCACACATTTTTAAAGTTACGTCGACATGCTCGACAGTTATCCCACCGAATTTTGAATCGTCAAAAATTTATGGATGAATTAATTTTTTTCAGCCGTTTTATAGAAAGAATTCAAAATCTATGCCATAGTCCTCCTTCGAAACGAATAAACGGAAAAAAACTGATATTCGCGGAAATTTGTAAAAAAAAAAAAAAAAAATCAAGGTATGAAAAATTTCAGCAAGAATATTTTTAAGCCGACTACAATACGACGGATATTCTTACAGCTGAAACGAAGCTACGTCGCTGTTACTAAATAATCGGCACATCGGACCGGGTTATAAATTGAATTCGTGGGGGTCATCAGAAGCGTGAAAAGCCGATTGTAGTTGGCACTTTAAAACCGTCGAAAGGCGTGACCCGATTCCTTGTTTACTCGCGTACGCCAAGATGCTTGAGTCTTGATTGACATTGCTGCATCGTGTCAATACTGAAATTACCCAAAGTTCTCTGTTCGGATTCTCTTCAGGGTTATTTTCAAGGCACGCTTGCACTTTCACCGTATACAATATCATCGGCGCGAAACCTAGATCGAATTTTTCCAACCATTGGATTAACAAAATGTAGAGAAAATACCAAAAAGCGCAGAAGCTTTAATCGCGTTCAGATTCTCCGGCTTCATTTTAGCCATTTCAGTAAATTTATTTTTGAAACGAACTATTTCTCGTTTCCCGTTCTCAATTTCTTCCTTACCCAATCAGAGACACTTGAAACTAGTACCCATCAAAGTTTCGTTACGTCAGGTTCTTCTCATTGAATTGACAAAATCTAATAGCTTGATTCTCCCCTAAGCTACTACAATGTCGAGTTTCCTGATGTTTAATGGTACTCAAAATGAGCCAGAGATAATACAGAAAAAACTATTTTGATTTGAAAGTAAAATTGGGCATTCATCACTCGGAGAATAGGTGAATAAATTTCCATAATGATGGTAGCTCATTATAACCCTGACGTCTGACGGTGCTTTCAGATATATTACGTTGGAAAAACGTTAAGTCAAAGAAGTTGACAAAAAAATGTGTCATTATAATATAAGTTAAATTTGAACAGTGAGCTCGAGATCATTAATTTTTAACGACTTTTTCATCCCCCCCGCATGCTGTTAGGTAATTGCAGATATTCGCATTTGTTGGTTAATTAGCTAGCCACTTTCGGAGTTGATGATGTAACGTCATTCCCATTATCCAACCCCTTAACGGTTCGTCTTGCCAATCTCATCGAATAACAACAATTAAAGTAAATATTTGAATTCGTTCGGCGTATAAAAACGACGACGTTTTTTAATGGCGCGAATTCATTGCTTATGAAAACACGCAAAGTTAAAAAACGCCCTTTATTCTATGGGTATAAATGACGCGCAAGAATCAGGCCAACTTAACAAGTTGGCTTGGAAAGAATGGCGAGCTAAAAATTTTAACTAGACATGCAATCCGAGAGTTTCACGTCACAGCTGTGCTCTTTTTTTGAACTCACTGGCATACTTAGCACCGGATCAAATCTATTCAGCACAACTGATTGAAAATAATTTCCCAATTTTCTCTCTTACTAATTGCTATTCAATTACGCGAAACACGAAAAAAATTCCCTCTTGCCATTCTCGCTAAAAATGTAGAGGATCCACGTATGCAGGGACGATTGCAGGGACCAATCAATCTTTTTCGAAATTGCATTTCGGGCTCTGGGGGTATAATGTCCAGCCAATGAATGACTTGTTTCTAAACTACTGAACCGAACTCGATAAAACTGATTAAAACTCGGATCGTATAACGTTTTTCACACAATTTTCGCGAAATCGTATAAAACTTCTGTATGACTGGAGAGTCGGCATGGATCATCCGATGTGGAAATATATCCGTTAGAACGAGGCAGTACGTACGTATGTATAATCGATACATACCTACGCACTATGAAACCCCGCAGCTAGGCGAACCGGAAGTGAGTGGAAAGCTCGGAATCCTTTCCTATCATCTACGCAGCTGCCCGAAAAGAGCCCAGGGACGAGATAAAACTAGAAAGATATACCTACGCGAAGAGATATATTTGCGACCATTACTCGGAACGAAAGATCCGAAAAAATAAAAAAAAATAAAAAAAAAAATCCTCCAAGCAATTGAGATCTTCTCATTCTACCTCGACTAGGTCGCCTCAGCTACCGGTGAGGAGGCAAACTCCGAGCCTAATTTTCTACGACCGTTTCTTACCCTTTCGAGTCCAATGGGTTGGTCAATACTTTTGCACGTATATAAGTTCGTATATAGGTATGTACATTTTCTTGTCTGTTTATATATTAGACAGGCATAGATATAGGTATGTAGATACATATATGGTGAACGGAAATTGATGACACAGCCTGAAAGGCGAGGGAGGAGATCCCTAGCTTAGCTCAAAAGATAACACTAAGTTGTGGAATAACATTTTTCCACCAAATGCTAATTTTCCATCACCATACGGCGCGTGCTTGCATTGTCATGATTATGTCGACGTATTCATTGTCACTTCGTACTACATCGTCACTTTATTCATAAGAAAAGAAAAAATTCGTCCCGTTTCTAAATTATCAAACCTTTTACAAACGGGCGTCCCTCATAAATTACACATCTTCGATCTCCCCATCTAAACTTGACTGTTCCGGGATCCGATTCTCCGAAAAACGATCCCAAAAAAGCCCAAAATGTTTGTTCTTGTAAAAAGCTTATTCTTATACCGGATTGCTTCCGCCCTGACTATGAGAAAAGGTAATCGATTTCAGGACAATGCTTGCAGCTTTTTATGTTCGATGGGGAGAAATAATGATAGAGCTATATTTCCAAGAAACTTATTGATTCCAATTAGTTCGAAAGAGAATTAGACATATACAGAAATATTGTATCTTTCATTATTATTATTATTATTACTATTTTTTCTCGTGGGAAGGAATCACTTCCTTTGGGATCGCATTATCAATTTCCTATGCTTGCACCCACTGCGTGGGCGTACGTACAGAGCCTCAAGCGGATCAGTGGGGTTGGTGCAAGGTCATTTTACCGACTTATATACCGTGCAAGGCACGAAACTCTACTCTCTTCAGGGGATGCAACTGGAATACAGAATATCTAGGCGGGGTAGAAAACGGTCATAATTCAATCGTTAAGACAACGAAACTGCAGTTTGAACTTATACGTTAGCTGCATATGGTATATATTTTCAAAGATATATTAAACCCCTCGGAATTTTCGAAAATCCATTTGTTAACGCTTTTTGAAATTTCTTACGAGTTACGGATACTTGATAGACGGAATTTGATGAAATTTTATTTGAAATAGTTGAATAATGAAGCTTTGTATGAGGTCTCAAGCTGTGAATAACAGTTTACGACTAACAACGTAGATATGTCAGTTTTGATGTGCGATCTACCGGACAGTAGTTTTTATTTAACGACTGAGGTCGATTATTAATACCAGCTATACCATGATCATGACCACAAGTGCACTGACCAGCGTGGTATAGCCTTAACAATTACTAAACCGATGAAATAGACAAGCTGTCAACCCGATCCCGCCATCCGGGATCACTATTATTAAATATTCTCCCCGCGGTGATACGTTTGATGGTGTAAATATTCGTTTCCTCTCGTTTCAGCTGAGGATATGGTTTATACGTGAGAGTGGAGGTTTACAAACAGTGATAGGGTATATATCGGAGTGGGTCGAAAATTCGCTTTTTCAGAAACGAAACGCATGCAATATCAGAAAATGAATAGAGAATTAAATTTCCGATGAAATCATGTTCTTAAAAATATCTTTTCTCCACTTCGAATTTTGACAAATTCTTGCCCACGGAAATATTTTTTTTAACGTGGTGCAGAAAATTTTTTTTGCTATTGCATGTTTCGTTTCTAAACAACAAAAAACGGATTTTCAACCCACTCTTAACGTATATACAAGGCTTTTTTTAGTTATAACAAAATCCTTACTCTGCACGCATCTTTTTGACCAAGAGCTATGAATACACAAGAAATCATGTATGTATTCGTAAATATATTAAGTGTGTGAATATAAATATGTCATCGTCGCTTAAAATTAGCGGAATCAGACTATTCGTAGAAATTCTAGACTTGTAGTGAATTGTCTATGTTTATCGCGTAAGATACCGCCTCCGTTCCGTCGTATAAGCAAGTTTCCTAACATCAACTAGGTATATAGCTTAAGACCTCGAAACTGCCGGAAGCCTTCGGTACTTTTATTAAGGCAGTGTCTGCGGTAATAAGACTTTTCGGCAATATCAAAAATCCTCGGAGTTGTCCATTTATACTACTTTGGGGCACAAAATGTTCGAAAAGGTTTGTGCAAGCTCTTAAGTTCCGAAGGACAATCTTTTTTTAATTCTCTCTTTTCGTGACCAACTGAAACAGTTCGCTGGGCTGCAGTTGTGATCAAAAACTGTTTGCGCATTAAATATTACTCTAATATAAGAAATAAAATTAGAATTGCAATTTTGAAAAGTATAATTATGATTTGGAACGAAGTTACGTGATAAACTGTGAGGTAATCCTGATTAAAGTTTAAAAACGAGTAAAATAATGAAATAAAATGGAACTCCACCCGCGTAGTTGTTCGGTGGCAGATTTCTACCGTAAAATAACTCTTAGTCCGCACCTCCTACGTATCGGGATATATCTATGTATGTATGCTTCAAGTAGAAACTATCCCGTTGCGTATTACCGGAGCTTTTAGTATCGGCCGGTCATCTAGCTCCTGGCAGAATTCCACTCCATATATTCGCGTTGCCCTTTGCGCGTCCTACATACTCGAGAAACATAGCTATGACTCTATTCCTTTTCATCCAATTCTCTTTAACCTTCGTAGAAGGAAATACAATAAGCAGCTGGCTACATTTTCACTCGTCCTTCTGTACATTTAATGTCCAAGAATTTAGCAACGCGTTAGGATGTGCCAAAACGAATCGACATTTTGGTCTCCGGACCCCCTGCACCACGAAAATTTCTAAAATATCGTCGAATTATAAATTTGCAAAAGTACAGCGCTGTCATTGGAGTTCAAGTCGTACCTCGATCGGTAATTAGGTCTTCCATTTGATTAACACGCGAAACCTTACATCGTGCTACTTAATGTTCACATATCCCGAATCTGAGGGCTGAAATTCCAAATTCAAAATGGCAGATGCAATCTAAATATTTGAATTATTCAAACATTCAAGATATTAGTTGTATAAATGTTTGGAATTTCGAATTTCAGACCTCAGATCCGAAATCAGTGACCCAAAAAAACCCCCTGAACAGCAAGACACTCTCGTACTACTTGTTACGGTCAAGTTATACGAACATTGGTAATACGATGTAAGATTTCGCGTGCTAATCGAATGCGAATCTTGGAAAAATGAAATGTCGATTTTTTCGGCATTTAGAAATACAAGTAATTCTTGTTGAGACTCGGAGGATCGTGGTCTGCATGAAGACAAAACCACGATCATATTTTATTTCGTGATAGATCAAGTTTTGAAAAAGTATTAGATTTGCAAAATCGAGTCTTAGATTGTAGGCATTACGTTGTACGAAAGGATTCGTTGAATTGCTTTGAGCCTGAACCTATTCAGGAATGTTTGAATGACATGTAGTACGAACCTATACAAATGTATATAGGTTATTAGAGGATGAAAGGATGCGAGGTTAAGTGGAAATTCATAGAATCCACAGATTAGATGAAAGCAAATCTGCCATATAATACCGTGAAAATAAAACTATCCAAACCAAAAATGGAAGAACAATTTATCCAGCAATTTAGGGTCTACACTAATTTTCCATTAAACCCTTCTATTATATGTAATCTATGTATTCATGTAGATAAAGAGAATTATTTTTGGAAAATTATTCGAACCTTCAGCTCAATTTGAAAAAGACTGATCTGGTTTATTCTGTTCAATGGCTCATCAAGATAGTCACCGTACACTAACTTCGGTATTCATATACCCGAATGGGTATATAGCGAAAGTTTCTACGCTACCTTATCTCGAAAAACCAATATCACTCTATGAATAAGTTCTCCCACGATTTATCACCCGTTATATCGAGAAAGAACTTAACATTCTGACATAATTCTAATACGGAGTATGGTTCAATTCAATCACAATAAGCATTTTGGGTTATTTTCATATCGTACATCGACAGCACTTTGATCAGAAGCTTCAAACCCTTAACGGAGTCCCCCGTTCTAGATAGAATTTCGCCCATTACTCCACGATCACTCGTCTGCGTAGAATTTGGAACACATTTATCCAAGAAGTTATTTTATTAGACATGGCCGTAGCGTTCGCGAATCGATGGAAGGATGTTATCGTCGCATATTATGTGCCCCTAAACTATAGATTCGATAGATTTTATTATTCCATTGTGCGCTCATCCGGCTTGTATATATCTAATCTATCTGTCGTATTACTTTTTTTGGCAAAGGACATTTATCGCCCGTAGAACTATTGAGAAATAAAATTTAACGAATTAGAAATAGTGTCCATTTCTTACACCTCACAAGAAGGAGAAGAAGAAGAAGAGCTGGACACAGCAGCGAAACCAATTATCTTAAATGAAAATCAAAACTCATAAGTATATCAAAAACTAGAAATGATAGTCCGAGAAAAAGAAAGGCACAACTTTTGAAGCATATTGAACTCAAAATTTAAATAGCAATTCGTTGAATAATCAAAAATTGGGTTGTTAATTACTCATGATGATTGTGTTCCCAACCGAACTATAAAAAGCTTGAAGATAATCTGAAAACTTGTTTCCTGAGTTATAATAACATTCACAAACTAAAAATATGTGATTCATGGGAAAATGAGTTCAAAGTTTGAAATAGAAGCTTCCACGCGATATTTGAAATGCCTATATTCTATATTTTATCCGATTTAGTATAAATCCACTCCGCACTAGGCACCTTCTAATTCAGCACCTGTATCATCTGAAGTTTCGTTTCGTTCTTTCTTTTCACCTGAGCTCACAAACGAAATTCTTTCCGTAACCGGTTACAGCTTTGCGGAACACTAAATGTCGCGTTATCTAGCTCGAGCTTCCCGCTGCATCAACCTACTCTCAGCGATGCAGTTTCTAAAATACGGTGAACTTTCTGGTGAAAAAAGGCCTATAATATTCTTGAAGGATAGGGCGATATAAACGAGTAACGGTAATCAACTTTTTGCAAATTTTTCTACTATATATTTAACTCTGTTTCCCTTAGTTGACAATATTCGCTATTCACTGAATTCTTGTTACTGCAATCGGGTTGTTCACTGTACCTTCGCGTGGTTAAATGTAACTTATGATTGCAGTTACAAATGCGAGAGTAACACAACAGTAGCACCGATACTGTTACCTCTGTATACGTGAAGGTATACGAGTAGCATTTATTAGTTATTTCCGTGCTGTGGTAAAGTTTTTCACCTTCACCTTCTACCCCTTTGTTCCCGAGGCAAATAATACAAAATGAAATAACCAACTAACAATAAGATCGCCGGACCACCATCCCATTATGAGCTGGACTTCCGGTTATCTTGTAAAATAATATACTAAGAATGAAAGACCGTGTGCAAAAGTGCTGTTCGTTATTTTTTTAAGTCAATTATTTATTCGCTTAGAATTATCTGATTTGTGATTTTACTTCTTCTTCTTCTTCTTCGTATCATCCTGATCAGGCTTATATATTTTATGCGAATAGCCGAAAACAACAATCGCTCAGCAATTATAGCGCTTGAGCTATAAACTTGACAAAACCAAAAATAGTATCAAAAAAAAATGAAAAATCTCACAAAATCCTTCCTTGAAAAAATTCTACTTCGAAACTCTGTCAGATAGGCAAAGAGTGTGAACATCCCTGACCTGACTGATCCGCTTTAAATGAAATTACCTCTACACACATATAAAAAGTAGTAAAAATGTCGAGCTATCTAAACTGCTGACCGTTTACTATATTAGGATTTGGGCTAGGTCATGATTTATCTCTGTCAGAAAAATTAACGCTGTAGCATCAGTACATCTGATGTCATCGGAGTTAAGACTCTTGATTCATGAAGACATCAAGTATTGGTATAAGCTATATAACACGAATTTAGATGTTTAAATTTATGCCTGTTGATAATGGCAGTGAAAGTGTTATGTGGTAAAAAAAAAAAAAAAAATTCATGAGAGCCCGCTAATTGCAGCTGATGAGTTATACACGTGTCAATTACCAGAATCAAATCATTCGATATACACACATATTCGAGTCGAATAAGGTGCTTCACCTTAGTACTTTTAGACCATCTTCTACCTCGGGCTACACAGGCCAGAGGCACTATCAATAGTCGTTTTTAATAAGTGTGACTAATAGCCCGGCTAGTTTGACACCAGATATTAATGAATTGTGAAATATATCGGTTTTTACAAATCCGTGTTCACGCGGACTATAGGAAATCCGTTTGTAAAGGTAGAAGTTGATCGTGCCTGCTTCTCGAAAATTGATGTGATTTAGACATAAAAATAAGTCGTAGTCCAGTCTTGTACTGGATTTCATTTAATCAGAAAATTCTAATCGATATCAATTCGAAAAAATACCGTCCAAAGTACTGCACTTGACGTTGATGATGTCTACTTACTAATGTCAACTTCTCACCATTGCGGAGTAAAAACGAGAAACTGAAAGTCTTCACATAAAAACTCGTCAATTCTATTTAATTATGAAATCAGAAGTAGATTTCAATGATTTCACATTTGTTTAAGCAACCTCAAAAAGTTTTTCTTAAAGTTGTAGTCTTCGGGATTGCCAAATTGTCGGGAATCTGTATACTTCATCACGATATTTACGCGCATAAATTCCGCGAGCTTTATCAATTTGAATTACGACTGCTCAGCTGCATGACCAATAACACTCGAATACCTCCGTTATATAATTATCACACAGCTGTAAAATCTAGGCAAGTTATACGTGCTGGTAATATAGTGTTTGTACGACTAATCCCCACTGCCTCTAATCCTATTATTAATATGGAATCAATGTGCACTAACAGATTACCTGCACAATGTTCATTACTGTAACGAATGTTAACCGAGCGATGGATGCAGATTATTGCCAAATTATTAACTTGCAGGGGTTGGAAACAAATTGAAACACAAGAGATAGAAATTTTTCACAAACTTTAATTTGAGTAAAAACAAGGGGATTTCAATCTACCTATTAAAAAAATGATGTGCTTTTGGAAATGTGATTTTCTAATCGTCTGTCGTCTTTTAAACGGTGTAACTTTTTCGCGAAATATTTGTACATTACTTCGAGAATATATGTATAGTAGGTTTATGTATATAGGCAATCGAGTGTTTATACTTAAGGTATACACCCTGTTTCGGATAATTTTACACGGGGTGGCCCACTTTAAATCTCTAGTTACAATTTATGGCCCTAATTTTGAAGATACGTAAAACTGCTCGGTAGGTATACTACGTAAATCGCGAGTCTCAGAGAGGCACATATAATAGCGTACTAAGGTCTGCATTGAACATTTTCGTTTTATAGTTATTTTCATGGCTACTAAGAGAAATCCTACGCAACTTTGAAAATTCGGTAGAAAAAAAAGAGAAACTGTTTGAAATACACGAATTTATATATTATTCGCCAAAACGAAAAAGCCCAATAATTTCTGATCTGATTGAAAAAGATAATAACTAATCGATTCAAACGAATTGCACCTATTAATTATGATGGAATATGATGCAACATTTGCTTTCCCACCATCCATATAATATGATACTAATAAATTCCAATAATTACAGCGTCATACGTTGAGTTCAGAACCTTGTTTGTCGTCAACAAACAAGCTGTCGAATAAATCATTCAATGGTATTTGAAAATTGCATAGTATTTGATAAAAATGGAATGGGTGGCATACATCAAATATCTGCTGGTTACTCTGAAATAAATTATTTTTAAAAAACGGAACTGCCGCGCGTGCAAATAAATTCAAATATTGAAAACCACTATAGAATTCAGCCCACATACGTTCTATATGATGAATTCTACTCGAATCGAATCAATCATTTCTATCAGTGAATTACTCGTTATTTGTACACATGGAACAAAATAACTCATTTTCTGATCAATCCACATTAATTCAGTGTCAATATTGTGGCTAATTATTTCTAACTATAGAAAACGATTACAGTGCTATTTAGCATGATCGAATTTTTCGACGTATTCATATTCATATTTTGTCATGAAACGCTTTCCTCAAGGCAATCGATTTTTCACATTCTCTTCGAATAATTTCTAGAATTAGCCAAAATCATATGTAACACATCTTTTCCAATAGCCAGCTGACATAGCATCAAGAAAAATCGGAATCTTCATTAAAAATGGGTTTGATTTGATTCTAGAAATAAAATTGTTTCAATTTTAATCTAATTGCAAGTGAAATTAGCATGGAAATTAATTATCTTTAATAAATTAACCGTAAGATTCAACTTTAATTATCATTCTCTCCGTGATTGGTTTACATTTTTTCATAATCTGCCTACTGCGACTGTTTGTCTGTACAAAATCTTGAGCGAAGAACTGTTTACCAAGGGTTCCGTATCGATCTCAACCATGGAGTCCACGACTTGAAGGCTGAAAGAATCGTCTCTTTGGCACTTTTTACATTTTTTGCTATTTAAATTGCCTCAAGTCGACCCGATTCACCTCTAAATCTAGTTATAAATTGGGCTTAAATCCGTCAGCGCTCGGAACACACGTATCGATACGCCCACGCGCATCTGTGACAATTTTATCCAGTACATGCTGTAGAATTGAAAATAAAGACCAACAACCCACAGATTCCAAAACACAATAAAAAATAAAGTTATTGACTAGTTCAACCCCCAGATCAACTAAGTGCATACCAAAAAAAAATAAGCGTTTACTCATATATGGTATATTCCGGATAAAGATTCTATTATTCGCAAGCTCTATCATTTCCTTGAAAAATTTCACATGGATTGACAGTTCGTTGAAGATGAAATCGATCGCGAAAACGCGTTTAAAGCTTTGAACTTAATGCCTACAGTTACCGCGCATGAAATAAAATTCCCCAGTAACATACAACAGCTTTGTTATCATCACGCCAAACAATTGGTGTAAACAATTAGAGGTTTGGCTAGCGTCGTGATTCCAAATTTACTTGAAAATATCGATTAATCAATCGGTGAAGTCACCGATTTACTACGCGTAACGATACCATTGATGTTTATGAGATCCTAGGTGTTATGTCGTCCGTTAGCTACCCAGACCTAGAGCTCTGGCTAAATCCGATAATAGTTTATCCGGTTTTATTTATTCGATAAATTGTATTGACACTCGAAATTTATTTTTTTCATCATTGCTACATCGCGGGGTAATAATTAATTTTCAAATTCACGAAATGTCAATTTAATGCTGAAAACTTCGCCACGTACGTGATTTGCGTGTAACAATAAGCTGTACGAGTGATAGACGAGGTGCGGAGATTAAAGTACCAATTTAGATCATGATTCACAGCATTCCATTTCTCGCACGATAATTGGAGAACAAACCCACACCGGCATTAAATTTTTGCTTCATTTTATTACACTCTATACTCCCATCAATATCATCCTTATCTAAGCACGGATATATTTATTACTGTAATATCTATGACTGCCTTGATTCGGCGCATATTGAACTGCAAATTTTTGCCACTCATTGTCAGACAGTCAATGTGGCCATTGACCTATTTCGCATTTATTTGGGATATTAGGTCTGCACGAACTACCGAACTCAAATGATAGCGCGAAGTGGGCGTAGAGATGGACAGCTACCAAATTTTCGAAAAAGTTGCTCCATGCTTTCCGGACGCGAAAGTATAAAAGCTGGAGTCTGTGCAATTTGGATGACACTAAGTGTCGATGATGATATGTTCTGAGAAATTGCGTAGTCTGAGTTTCGCAACTAGTCCATCTTCGTCGAGGTTACCCTACTCCTAATCGTCAACCACTAGTCCATTTTCCCATTACCACACCATAATCTTCTTACAACACCCGCCCAACCGTAACTTGTCTATCTAGTATCTGCTGGAGAAACTTCGCAAGTAGAACAAGTAGGCCAGCATTTAACACCAAACATCAGAATCTTGGAAATCTTAATTACTCTTTGGTCTTTGAGTATTAAACTTACCATAGTCTACCCCCAAATTTTCTGAGCTGATTGGAACCGGAAAATTTCTGCAACGATCTCATCGCTATAACTGATGCTTAGGATCTTAGATCCTGAATGCAGCTTCATGAATAATAATCGTGAAGTATGTTGCTTGCGAATTTCAAGGTAGCTCTTATGAACAAAGGAGTGAACAAGGTTTTACTCCGCGATATTCTTCTGAGATATGATCCTGGATCCGTGGGCGAAATTAGCATCGAAATTCGTACGGCCCGCGCACCGGCTGAACACTTTGTACATAACTCCCTGTGGTTCTCGGGAATTTTAATCATCCTAAGTTCTACAGATTATCCTTGGCGAGTTTAGGGGATGTAAAGAAAAAGAGTCCCTCAATTAGGTCAAAGAAAATTGTCAAGTTCTGCTTGAGGCTGATGTTGTTTCTACTTCGAGTTTCCGTGTCCTGGTTTGCTCCGCAGAGGTTCTAGCTCCATTTATACAATTTCATCTTATTATGCAAAGCTTCCAATGTGCGGTCCACGATTCCACCAAATTTAAAAGTCGTTAGAGACTGGCGTCTCGCTCTGCTATCCCTCGGACAAGAGAAACGAGATGTATAAAAATCCGGAACCTTTCTGCACTTTTCTAGACAATGATAAATTGCTCAAAGGGATAGTCTGCAACCGGCGGAATTGGTTTCGCTCGTCTTTCAAAAAAAGGGGAGTGCTGGATGAAGACGTCTCGTTTTTTTGTCCAGCCGATAATGAAATCGCATTAATTTACCCCCATTTCGCACCAAGTCTTCGGGCCTGTAGAGCCAACGTGTCGAACTCAACGAACGCGCGTATCTGAACCAAATCAACGCCCTAACCCTTCGCTCTGTCTTTTTTCTCGGCTTCGTAGTACGTCGTGAAGAAAAGGATCCGTTTCCACAGACACAGAGTGACTCTGGTCGAGAACTGTCCCACGATTCTATAGAAACTGTTTCCTGGGCTTGTCTGGTAATTATTTTCCTGACTTGGAAGTATCAGTCAATTTACGAACTGAATGCCTTTCTTTTGAAAGAAGGAAATTGGAAAACAAGATGCGATTTCGTCATACCCAAGCAAACAAGGCCGACTAAAGTTCTGAAATTTTAACATCAGTTTTTTAACTGGTATGCAATGCTTTCCAGAATTACTAGAATCGAGTTGAACTTTCAAGACTGTATCCTTACAAATTCGAAGAGTTTCTAGATGCATTGCAGTCTCGGATTTTGTTTTTTACATCAGGTGTTATTTTATCGAAGTTTGTTAAAAATTTTATCAACGCCTTCTCCGAATTGCTGCCGCCAAATTCAAAGCTCAGCAGTTTTGAACAAAACCACGAAGCTGCAGATATTGACCAAGGTCTGACCTGATTTTTCGAATGATTCACCCTTTTCGCGCGCCTGGTAAATTTTTCTTCAGGCAATCATGAGACTTGGAAACTGTGTCAAAACCTCCAACGACTTCAAGCTGGTCGGCGTAGTGAAATTGAAAAATGACTAATTTTAAGCAAAAATATAAGAAAAAAGTAAGAAGAGCTAAAATTTTTGTAGATTGAATCTTTTCTCCAATACCAACATCAGAATTCCAGAATTTTATCATATTCTGATCCCAGCTGAGGCAGTTTGAGATTTGAAGAACAAAAAAAGAACATACACAGAAGATTGTATTTATAGTAAAATCTTCATTGAAGCTTACGTGATGTAATTGCTAGCTAGACTTGCCCTCGATGATGTTGAAATTGATTCTAAAACGTCTTAATATCGGTATACTTAACAGTAAGTAACCTACGAGCGAAGTTATAGCTGGTGGTTAATATGAACAATGGTCATAACGACTGAAGATAATAGCCATAAGCCCCAGTGGGGCTCTTTTTAGATCAGTTTTATTGTTAATGTAAGCCATTCGAGCTTTAGTATGAGCTGGTCGCTAAGGCGTCGTTTTTCAAACAAAAAAAAAACCATGAAACTCTCCTTTTCGTTTTTTTTTTTTTTTTGAGCCTAGCAACGAATCCGATTCCTCGGTAATTCGATTCTTCGAAACTCTAGGTAACCTTTATTGCCTTTGAAGAGGAGCAATTGGACGCCCGTGTAGAAATTTTCTTTTTGCTTGATTTTTACGACTCCTAAGTTTTCTGGGCAGTTAATTGTGAATAATGAGTATTCCCAAAAGCATCGTGCAGTTTCCAATCTAAATACTTTTTAAAGTAGCTTTGAGATACTAAAATTTAACAGGACACATTCGTTTGTGGTTATACTTGCAACGGACAATCGTATCAATCCCATAGAAACAAGCCTAAATTTATTAGACTAGTTTGACAGTACAGGCATCCTTCCTCAAATTCTCTGTCATACGCAGGGTTGTATTCAAAACCGAAAACTTTGGTGTACATTAATTGAGATTATGCCTATCAGATATTATCAGAAGCAAACAGATCAACGATAAACATTAGGAAAAATGACGAATGTGAAAATTTTGCTGCACCAGGTCATAATCGTTGCTCCTTCTAACGGCCAACACAATCAAATGGTTGAACGATTGGCTATGTTGGGGTTACAATAAAGTGGCAGGTCCCTCGAAAGCCATTATTTTGGAACCACTGCGAAATACGGATTCCATCCGCTCTTTCGCTCGTCCGTTTACCAGAACCCCAAACTCGCCGCCATAAAGACTTGACGTATGGCAATAGTGTATACGCGTTGTCGGTTAATTTACCGTACATTTCGCGAGGCCTACAATCGTTTCACACAAGTTACGATTGCTCCAAGTTTGAGCACTTGAATTTCGCCTAAGAATTCTCACTTTTTATGACTTTTTTGCAACATTATTTGGTCGAGTCGTGTACATCATTGCAAATTTTTTACATCGGGCTTAACAGTTAAATTAGCGATGTTAGAAGAATGATCAAAAAAATTAATTACAGGGTTGACAGTGCTGAGCTAAAAATTTGGTGTTATCAGTTTTGATATTTAATCAAAAGGGCGAATTTTGCTTCGGCAAAATTTGACCCAATCTTGAACTCAAATTACGAAAAATAGCCAAAAATTTTTCTAATCGTGTTATGCAACGTTTGAGTTACTTAATTTGATCTCGAATTTAATTTCTCTTTAATCCCGTGTAACGGTTGAACGAGTGGACGTGTTATGGTCATGTCAACATGAGATCCAACAAATATTAAAATCAATAAACAATCGACACTTCGCAGGGCTTGCAGATGGCTGAAAAAGTCTACTGAACCCGAAATAGCACGTTAAATATCGCATTGAGATTGAGGTGGAAATTAATTTGAAGAAACAAACATTTCGGAAGACTGGTTTGAAAATTTTGAGAGCATATTTAGCATTTCGTATCCCAAAGTCTCTGAAATTGTGGTGAGCCAAAAAATATGACCTCTTCAGTCAAGAGTCGAATAATTTTAATTAATGTATATCGAGCAAATAGTTGAAATTACATTAGAGAATTGATTTGGAAAAACTAGTCCGATTGCTGTTCTGCAAATGTTAGAAAACCTTAGATTAGTATTTTCAGAGCTAATCCCGGTGATATTCTGATACGAAATTGTTATGTCTTGATCCTTGAAAGTAAAACCATATTGCATGCGTTGAGCTATGACAATTTTGAAAAATGAACTATTAGAGGTAAATTCACAGAAAACGAAGCTTGAGGCCCTCTTAAAAATGTTATAGAGCTCGTTTGAAAACAGTATTCTGATCATAATCCAAAGCGATACATATACAAACATCTAACAATAGTCCCACGTGCCCAGAAACTGGATTTATATATAGCATTTTGCAAATCGGAGATCTTCCAAACCCCTCGACATGAGTGCGTAAAATTTTGGACCATTGTTTTATTTATTTGTTGTCAAATATTATAAGGAATTTGAGTGAGGGGGTAGAGGGAGTAGACTATAATAACGGCCATAATTAGATAATGCTGACAGCAAGTGTCACAAATTACAAATCTTGATGTTTTTGGCACGCGAATCCCACTCAAAGTTCGTACCTGTTACGTCTTGCACAGCAGCTGTACCCAAGACTGTTGACGGTTGGCCATTAGGCCGTTTCTATACATACACCAAAAAACTCATCCACCTTGTTGCTTCTACATATAGGATAAAGTCGACGGAGGTGGACCAGATGCAAAAATTGAACCACGCGATTTCAGAAAAAATAAAGTCGATGACAGATTCTGAAATTTTGCATTCGTCAACACCAGAAAGGGGACCAAAAATCAGTTCTACAGTTTCGAAAATTTTATCGATTGATTGTAAATTTCAATATCCAAAGGAAAATTCCAGTTACAAGTGCGAATCATTTTCGGCCAAGCCATTCTGTCTCAGTCTCAGTTTTGTAAATGACAAGAAAGAAGTCAAATCAAAGAACGCATTCCTCAATTTTCTATATCAGGGCAATATTTGTGTTGGAAAAAAAATTTCAATCTTCGCTTCGATGAAAGTATAAGCGCAACGAGCCTTTCGACGAGGTACAGACATATCTAGGAAGCCCTTTTGCAGTGAAAAGCTCCTCCAGCTTGCGCTTTCATCGCAGAAGATTGAAATTTTTTTTTTTTCTCTCTTCAATATACATACCGCCGAAATCTTACCTCCCGAAATTCATTATTCACATATGTCCTGCATAGTATGTAATCGCGTATTTACACCAAGTGACCGTACCTATTTTTGAGACAAACAAAGTTCATCCTCGATGCTATAGATGCTCACGCAAATTACTTGTGTCACGTCCATTCAGAAAACGGTGGTAAACTTGTTTTGCAAAGTGTGCAAGAAATATCGCAAAACACTGTACTGTGTACATACAACCGAAAACGCAATTGGAAGAAAGGTTTTACACATCTTGGAAATTCATTCTTACGTCTCAAGTACGAAATTCACAATTCAAAGAAATGTCCCTCGAATTTTTACAACCGAAATACTGTCGTCTGAAAAAAATTACAAAGATGTATAAGAATATGGCGATAAATGTTACGCAAGTCTCTGAATATCTACTCTTACATATTCTCGACGTGGGAAGTTATTACGAAAAAAATTGTCCAAAAGCTGAAATTACAGTGCCGAAATGCTACTACGATTTTTTGCCTGGATCAAGGCAAATGCTTTTTCGAATTATCAAACTTATTGTGGATAAATTAATACCACATCACAATGACTTGATTTTTATAACTTTGGAGCTCCAGACCGGACAATGCTATCGCGTCTTAATTTTCATCTTATTGTTAGATATTTCACCGTCCTGCAGCAGTTAATGGAGAAGAATCACTCCGCTGCGTATCTATACGTACCAGCTGAAGTGGTAGGAATAAAACTCATTTGAATATAAATCAGTTTTAATTTGGAACACGTACCTACTCTCTATGAAATTAACATGATAATACCGATTCTTGCCACGTGCTCATACACTCGATCCGGATTTTAATTAAAATGAAATTTTTCCTGATTTATTTATTGAATAATACGGATTATTTCCTCTACGTAGTCATCATTCTTACTACATCCATTTTATTTATGTATAAAATGTCAAGGACCTTTCCTATATTAGATACGAAAAAGGAAATTGGATTAAGTAGGCAGATTTTCATTACAGTTTCGAAGTCTGTTCTCATCGGAGGTTTTTTTTCAGGTCATTGACTTGGTGTTAATTCTGTGATGAACCAGAACGGAAATGAATAATTGTGAATGTGTTAAACGAGAATACATATTGTTTAATTATCTGCGGCCACACCCCGTCCATTAAAAACAAATTTCTTTGTCCTTTATATGTATATTATATCGAAAGACATTATGATGGGATTTCTTTGTTTCAGGCAAGGCTGTACCATTCGTGGAGTTGACAGTGGCACATGCCTCCGTTCTCACTATCCTGGCGATTAGTTTTGAACGTTACTACGCAATTTGCGAGCCACTAAGAGCAGGGTAAGTTGAAATAGGTCATTTTATTTCATTTCATTTAGTATCGGCATTATTATTAGGCGATATTATCAAGGAGATTGAATCGTGCAGGGCTTCCGCCTCGTCCCTATCTTAAAAAAAGAGCGAAACATATCTCTCAAAAATGATTTGTATACAAAATCAACTCTTAAGAAAATTATAGCCAAAAAATTTAAACGGATAATTCAGTCAATCAATGAGGAGAAACATGCGGAATAGATACCCGAGAGCGTTGATTAGGGCGGTATTCACTCTCATTACGGGCTAATGGTAATATATTTACCTGTGGACATACGTACCTATCCTTTATCTCAAGTATCTCGAATAATAACGATGGTGTGAGAGTAGAAAATCGTTAATAAAAAAAAAGTGCCAGTCGGAATGTGCTCAAAAAATACAGACACACTTTTGATTTTTCACAGAGCTTTACTTTCGTGCCACAAATTGAGCGAAGAAATTTTGGTAAAATTTCAACCAGATCAAAGAATGTTTTATTAGGTCACACATCCTCACTTTAATCGCAACGTTCAACCGTGCTTTTAATTTTTGTATACTTAATCTCAATTGATTGATGTTCTAATTTTAAACTGTGTATTAGGCTGTATGGTTTTGATTACATTTTATCAAGAATATCTTGGAAAATGGGTAATATAGAATTGATTATAGAACAACTTACGATAAAGGAAAGAGAAATACCTTCTTCAATTAATTGAGGTCGTATATTTTCTGAAACTTTACAGGAATATATCTGATTTGTAAAATTTTACGTTTAGTGATTTGTATTTTTTAATTTTTTTACAAAATTTTTGTACTCTTCCTGTATATAATATCACAAAAATTTACATCTTCTTCTGAGGAAGTTACAGTTTTATTATTTCTGTAATAATTTTTTCGACATTTGTTCATCGGTGAGTTTCCAAAAATGTAAAACAACGGTTCAACCGAGAGAAACTATGATTGTAGGCAATTTCACATTACAGAAACGTGATAGCTATCTCAGAAGCATTACCCTACACATCATGTTACACAACACTTACCCCGAGAGAAAAATGTCATTTTACTGACAAAAAATTTGCACATACTTATATGTAGACGCATATAAAAAGGGCCGAATTTGTCGGTCTCAGTTTCGGAGATATTCACCTGCAAGAAAAAAAAAATAGAACTCCATAGAAGCCAATGTTAAATTGCAGCTTTAAAATTGGATAATATCGCAATTTTTTAAGCTAGGGGGAACAATTTTCTTTGTCTGTTAATTATTCGTAATTTAGAGATCAAATACGGCCATAAGCATAAGTACTTTACATATGAACGTCTTGATTAATTAATGAATACTTGTTGCTTGCACTATCGAAAAAGTGTTATAAATTTGGTATTTGGTGAAATTTTTGAGCCACTAGAATCGAATCGTTCTCACAATTCATTGTACAAATGAAACCAAACCTTGTGAAGGTTTTATAAAAATATTACAAATAAAACGTTACAAAATTAACTCTTTATCTGAAGTTTTTCTGATCATTTTATACCGCGGAGTAACTAGAGCACTTCACATGATGAGTATACTACTTCATTTCTCTTTCGACCTGTGATTGATTGACTAGGTTTAGGTTCGATTCGTGTTAGCAATTAATAGGAACATATTTCATACATCAAGTAAAAAAATCGCAAGGTTTATTCTCAACCTACCATAACATCTTATATAATCCTAAAATATAGTGTAGAAGTTTGAAGCACAAAAACGAAGCACAATTTTGATAGGAGCATATATAACGATCCATATAAACAAATTTTATTCCTTTCAAACCATATATGATTTAGGACTTTGTTTCTTATGTACATTCAATAAATATTTAAAAGTTTCAAGTCAACACTATAAGCTCTGAAGTATAAGATAGACCACCACCAAACAAACTACTTTACGAGTAACGCGTGTGACCCTGGCTACAAAAATAACCTGGTCTTGAAAAAAAAAATTATCATCCGTGACTCGTGAATTATATTCAATATTGTAGAAATTTATATGCATCCTATACAATTTATTCGTCAAAGTTTTGATCCTAAATTTCGGCTAAAAAATATACGTTTGTAGAATATTTTCGGTATATATACGGTATATGTAATGCTTTTGCAATATCAAGTGACGAACTGTATCAATTACAATTTCCACCTGAAAATAGAATAATTTTCACAAAAATTTCGTACTCTCTATGTTCGTAAAAATGTTATTCCGATACCGTTATGTCAGACACTTGTTGAAGTTCACAACCCCAGTTAGCAGCATTTCGTAAACCCAAAATGGTCAAATAAGATAAAAATTAATGGATTCTCCTGTTTTCGTTCGGTCTGTATAAGTACACGGGTTCGAAAATTTGGAAAAAAGCCACTTAGCTTAAAACCTCAGGAGTTTGAAGTGGGCGATAATTAACACTGTCAGAACCCTAGAGTTAAACATCTCATTGTCAGTCATTTACGTTTATATGTCGCAGGTACGTTTGTACAAAGGCCAGGGCGACTTGTCTGTGTTTCTTGGCGTGGACGGCGGCAGCTCTTTGCACAAGGTAAGCTAATCGGCGAGATCTTATTTGGACACTTCTTACCTCAGGCTGTTTTATAAAATGAGCCCGTGTATGGTCCATGCGTTCATCAATCGCAGAAAATTGCAAATTAAATGTTGTTCATAAAAATGAAACTGTATTATGTACCGTTGCAAAGGTTGCTGAACGCATTGCATATACATGCGGTTTTCTGCATCCCATATCGTTCTAAAAACGTGCATGTGAAATTTTCTTTCTCTCATCTCTTGCCAAAGCTGTGCTGAAATTTGACGAACATCTAAACGTGTTACTTTTTGTTATTGTCTCAACTTTCTGCCGCTAAGATAATCATTTATTCAACCAACATTAAGGGCTTTGAGGTCAGGGGCTATTCGCCAATTGTTAACGTGCTTACATTAGTTACAAAGATGTAACGTATATATTTTGCGTTAAAAAGCTGAAGAGGACAACGAAAAAAACGAGAAGGAAAGACGACAAAAAGGTTTACCTACTTGCCGAAAGGTCAGCTTAGCCCGAGGAAAAACGCTGCTCAGAAACCTCAGGAATTTGTATTCCGTTTTTCTTTGCGAAAATATAACGTTTCTTTGACTAAAATAATCTTCGACAAGAATATTCGGAAAATTGATAATTATGATATCGATCTAACCACACCGTTTTATGTATTCTATAATTTTGATAGTTTGATAACCATAATCATGCGGAATTGTGTCTATCGTATGTACGCAACGCAGTCGAAATACCTCGGCAGGTACACACATCGTAATTTTGAACGTAATTAATTTTTCAACTATGCGAATGTAGGTATACCTAATATGAAGTTGTTTGATGTCAAAATTGGGAAGTAATCAAGTTTTGATATTAGCTTTGAGGCGTGGTTAATCAATATCGAAAAATCGGGATATTACTTCGTCAACAACTGATCCGGATTGATAATAATATAATAAGGGATGATAAGCCCGACGTAAGTTGGCAACAAATTGGGGAAAATCAGATAAAATTCAAGATACCCTGACACCAGCGATAAAAGTTTGAAAAATAAATTCAGAAACTATTCAGGACGCGTGTAATGTGAAAATTTTCATCTGATCCAGCCCGATCAAAGTTCATCCATTTTTTACTTAACGTTATTTTTTGGACGTTTCATCGCCTTTTTTGCTGTCAAATTAAATATCGAGAGAACCAAATATCGAGCTTCCACGTCTGCTATATCTACAATGTTTCATACCAATTACAGAACTTAGGGAGTTCTCAAAGATGAATCTTGATGAATGCGAAAAATTTTGAAATTGTACCAATTAAATGCTCAAAGAATCCAGTCCATTTCCGACATTTTTAACCGGAGTTACATCAGTTAGAGTTACATTTAGAGTTACAAATTACTTAGAACTAAGAAGGACTAGGAATTACTTCTCTTTTTTTTTTTCTTAACTAGGTGATTCATCGTCGTAAATTTTTTTTCTGTAAATTTATACGAGAACAGTCGACGTATCTATTCTGAGAAAGAAGTTTTGCAAATACCTTTATCAATCTCACCGCACAACGAGAAAGAACGAGTGAAGGAATTCAATTTTTTATTCCTGTGGGAAATCTGGGCTAATCTTGCCATCCACATCGTTGAGACACCGTTACAACATATTATGTATTAACGTGCTTGATCCTTGATCCGATATAAAAACTTTTTGAGACGGGGTGCTTCCTTTTTAACCAACTCCTTCTCTCTTTCTCTCGGGTTGTACCGGTATGTGTATAAGGAGGATTTTATACAGCTAACGATTCTTTCGTTGGAGAGCCAGCTGCAGAGTTTTCCGAGTAATATAATGATGGATTATACCCTGGTTAAGTTACAACGAATTTTAATTATATTTTGTTGGAAATTAGTTTTTATCTGCCACAAAATTAGCATCTGCAAGCTCCTCGCGACGGACGCGGATACACGGTGTGAGAGATTGCTTCCTTTCCTGGCTTCCCTTGATTGCACTCCCTTCGTAACACGATTTAAGGACGAAAAGTCCTTGTATTTCCGCCTTAAGCCCACTTCACTCGAGAATTCTTACTCCGGATCAAAGTTCAACGAATCGGGAATCACATTTCAATCATTTCCACTTTATAGTTATACCAGATTTCTCGAAACCGATCGGGAACAGCTGACATCTAGAATCACGCACCTTATCGTTAGCTTAATTTCCTGCAATCCTCCTGGTACCAGAAAAAAAGTTATTTAACTGTCGAGATATAATTTCCCTGATTGTACACGAGAAAAATTTATTTTCCGGGTGAAAACGTCTTCGTATAATTATTTTTTAGCCAGGCTACACGAGCAACGATCTCACTGATGTAATTGGGGCAGATTTGTTCACTTACAACCACCAAGAAAGCTCTAATTTCGCTGTTCATGTTTTATGAGTTTTCTCACGTTCTTTTATTACTTCAACTAGCGTTTGCAAGGAAGAACCGCCCTCATTACATGTCGAATCTGGACGATTAGTCACTGTCTAATAGCGAGACGCATTTAAACATGTCTAATTATATAGTTTTACTCGGAAATCCAGGGCCCTCGTATACACACATGTGAATAGTCAAATTTTTACCTATTCAAATTAAGTTGGACGGTGATTTTCATGCATTAGAGCAGGCTAGAAGCTAAAATGCAACCCGTTCTCTCACCTTTGGGCCTGATATTGAGTTCTGAGTCTTACTGCAAAAACATTCCCGATTTTGAGCAGGTTGATGGAGATTCGTCGAACTACGCTGAGAAAAAAAGGGCTGAAAAAATTTTTCCATCCTGCCCGTAGGCCTGGGGGAGACAAGTTCGAATTTCCACTTCTCTTTCACGATTTTCTTTCGATCGAGATATTGCGTAATATTTTTCTGTTTCATTGATAATTCATGAGCAGGGGAAAGTAGGGAGGTTCGACCAATACTTGAATTCCATATTAGTCGTGAGTGTTACGATTCCCTCAATATAATGTATTTAATTCGCCTTACTGAATTGGCAAATTCGAAGATGTTTCTCATTTTTTAACCATGCGGAGCTGAATGACAGATGTAACTTGGAAAAAAGTGTATCGATTTTCATCGAAGATTCAATTTTTTTGACCTACATATATATTCTAACATATTACACACACATAAATGTACTCATAGAAATAATTTGTACATAATTATAAGCGAATACTATTTTGAGTTCCTGCAAAATGGTAGAAATTATTCGGGCGGAAGGGATCAATATTTTCTAGTCCTTTTTACACTTAGAATTTTTCGGAACATCACTTTTTCGGTTTGAGTTTCATTTCACCTGCTTTTTGCAACGTGGAATGAAACCTATAGACCTCTCTCCCTGACTTACCAGAGTCACAAGCCTCGTTGCGCTGCAGTAATTTGCACGCCATGCACATTTACTCTCGTTTTCAATCTGATATTGGCTTCGCAGATTCGATTGACATTAGGTAAAATCGATTTTTCTGTTATCTTTGATCGTTTCTTGAATATTGAAATGACTTTTGACTCACATACTTTTTAGTTGATAATAAGCTACCTTTCGATTTCTCGTTTGCGCACTCGATAGTCTAAAACGTCCGACATATTTTACGTTTCTACATATCTTCATAGATAGGATAAGCTATCTGCAAGAAATTGTCATATCGAAGGGTAGTTTTATCCTGGATCTTTCTAAATCTCAGAATCAGCAGAGCAATATGTCAGTAAAGATATATGTACCATATATGTATATAGCGTTCTCGTGAAAAACTAAAGTTGTTATCAATATCCTGCAGAGGACGCGGATGTGTGAGACAGAAAAGTCAAATGGGAGCTGACCCCTAGCTACAGGATATCCTGTATACTTTACCTCCCCAGGACTCGTATCAAATTGATCCTTTTATCCCTTTGATATCTACGCATTCAGCGATTCCCAAACGAGCTTTAGCGATTTATTACAACCGAGATAACTAATGGTTATCGAGATAATTGAATGAATGTTTAATATCCTATATCTAGAAGGAAGTGGTCGAGTGGCACCTCCCAAAACATCGACACCATGCAGATATGTCACTTCTTATGTTTCACAGTGTGCAAAAATTCGCAAAAATAGAACAAAAAAATTACGAAAGCTCTAAAATAGTGCATTCATCGGACATGTATGGAATAGCTGATGAATTATTTATGATCTTAGTTGTATTAACCCTTGAGAAAGGTTATCTATATTATATCCTCTCGTGATACCAAATCCGGTTTCTAAATCTAAAGATCCGGATTTCCTCTCACGTATTTGAACCAATTTTTGGCTCTTCTCAATTTACTTTTAAAACGTGTCCGAAAAACAAATGACTTGAATATGACAGAGGCTATATCATACCACTCGATGCGTTTTAACAGTATCTATCAGAATAATGTCCCATAAGTAGAACGATATGACGTAAGATAACGTCACCGTGAATTTGGCCGCGTCTACCAAGCTTTAAGTTAAACTTAAGCTGCTACAACGCGTCTGGGGTCCATCCCTTCGTTATATCACGTCTCGGTACGCAGTTCCTAGTGTACTTGAAATTTAGGTCGACTTGGAGCTGCTGGCTCGCCCCTAGATAGCTATAAAATTGTTATATGGCTATTTTCCCCGACATGACGGAGCAGACATTATCCTACCTAAGATCGAACTGTCGAGATTATGCGAACCAATTTTCTAAAAACTGTACATATTATTTTTTGACAAAAATTTTCGGGGCCGGGTTAAAGTTCGAATGCGAATTCATTTGAGGTTGTTTCCAATTTTCAGAAACGTCGGAGTTCGGAATATTAAAATTCGGAAAGATCGGAATGCAAATAGCGCAAACCTGAGAAAGCCCAATACACCGAAAGTCCAAGAATCTGAAAATTTTATCAGGGGGCATGACGCTCTATGCTTGAATTTCAAATATCGCAGTTTTTGCCTTTTGGATCTTTAATTTCCGGAATTTCGCACCTTCGGTGTTTATCGATTAGAAATTTTCGAAATCTACTATATGCAGAATTCCGAGGAAACACACTTTTTGAAAACTGCGAGTCGGTAATATTAAGATTCGACATTTTTACCGAATTTCAAAAGTTTCAGACTACGTTGAACCCAATTTTTATCCGAGCATGCAGAGTAAAGTTGATGACAAAATAAGATATTTCTGGATAAAACTAAGATTTCGCGAAATTGAGGATTTTCAAATCTTTCGAAGCTGCCCATAAAGCCTTCTTTCTTCGCAATCTTAAACCCAACGCGTTCAATTCGCGCAATAACTTGGCTGTCGTAAAGAATCAGAACAATCGCTGTTTGGATTTTGGATATTTCCGTCTGAAATTGTTCAGAAAACGTGCTTTCATCTGATGAACATGGGTCTTTTTTGATATCTCAATTTTTGGCTGAGAAAATTGAAAATCATAAAAATTCATAAATTCGAAAACAAAAGTCTCACAAAATTCTTAACTCAAGTAATTCTTGCCATGTCAAAAAGTTCTATGTTCAGAAGATAAAAGCATGTCTTCTGGACAATTTCAGACAAAAGAATCCAAAATCCAAGTCGCGAAATTGGTTCTGATTCTTTACGCTAACCAAGTTATCCTTTATTTTTTTATGTACTAGCTATCACACTGCAATTAATGGATCATGTGGTATGTGGATTGTGAAGGTTAAACCCTATTTACCTCTCATAATTTTCTTGGATTTAATCGGAATCCTAAATACATATAGGAAAGCGACAATTTCTGTACGAAAAATTGAAGCCGTTCAAGGTGTACACACGCTCTTGCAGGGACCACGTTGCTCTCCCTTACCTTGTAGATATAATACCTGAATTTCTGATTCAATTTTCGATCCGAGTTCGAAATCCCCTTAGTTTCGAACACGACTTCCTCATGATCTCAAACCACTTTCAATTCGAGAAAAAAAACAAACATTCCAGTATTTCAATGGGGTCTTCCCCAAAGGTTGAGAGAGTAACCGATGACGTGTACATACATACTGTGAAGCAAACGACTCAGGCGATTGGATCGTTGCACGAATATTACGGTGAACCACTTGCCACTTCACAACCGAGGGGGAAAAGCTGCCCACGAGTCTAATGCACTCTAGGGAAAGCCAAAAGCCAACATTTGCTAGGGCACCGTGGTGTCATGAAAGAAAAACTGAGAACAACAAAACTTTTCAACATTTTTTAGTCATTTTCCACTCCTACGTGATAATATCTGTAGCCGTATTAAACAGCTAAGACTCAAACTTGAACGTGCTAGAACGTGCTAGAACGTGGAGATTAAAGGCATATCCGTTCATTACGAGGAACTAACGTTTTAAAAAAATCAATTATGAAACATTCACGTCGGATTTTATTGACGTTTGCAAAGTGGCCATTTTTATATTTTCGTTTCTTCCGCCCACGTATCCTTGATTCTATGAACACGATAAGAAGTGACTTCTATTGAATTGGTATAAGCGTATCTGCGTTGCCCCGTAAATGGTTTTTTTTTTAACCGAATTTATAGGTATGGCCTCTTAAAGAAAGAAAAATTGTGACATGACTTTCCCGATCCCTATAGCCATTTAGTCGACTGCACTAATCAATCAGAAGAAAACCCTCGGCCCACACAATTCAGTTTTTATGAGGACCAAATGCGACCGACAAGAAAAGTCCCCTCTCGCTGTTCTACTACTGGGAAAGATATACTCTCAACTCTTGAGGTATACCCAACTATTATTCGTCTCATACGAGTCTGCCTCAACCCTTAGCCGCGTGAGTCCTTCGTCCTTAGCCCTTCGCCCTTAAGGGTGAAATAAAACTGTCGTAAACAAAGAAAACTGTTTGATGCTGCATCATTTGCATAAGGACGATTTTGTCGATTCGACTAAACGACATTGAGCCTCAAAAAAAAAAGTCCTTTGTAGGCACTTCGCACGCATTTTATTACCAAGCGGAAAACCAGTCTACTGATTCCTATCTTACACCGAACGCTATAAACTCACTTTTCCTAATTTGTTTACCGACCTAACCGCAACACTTTAGAATCTACAAATTTATCCGACTCATACTTGCCTAGAAAACATGAAGCTACATCGATAAAATATTGTAAAATAGGAATAAATTGTGACAATTTTATACAAAAGGTGGATTCATAGTCTGCATTGAACAGCATGCAATAACAATATTGTTTTATGATCAGAACGATGCTTGTCATCAGTACAGTCATCGATAGCGAGAAGCTGTATAGTTTTCGGTTTCGATGATTTGTTGTAAGATTTTCATACGAGTTTAAACGTTTCATTTCATAAATTCGCTATTGAATGCATATTGCGCCATGATCACAATCAGAACTTTGCAAAATACGTAGATGCAATAAATCTATTTAGATTTTTCTTCTATTGAATCCCCGACTGGTTAAATTCTATTCTAGATATGAACCAAAGTCTAGTTTTTCTCCAGACATCTTATCGCTTTCAACATTTCCTTTCATCTTTTTTTTATCTTTTGATTATACTTAGAATGACCGCAAAGAGTTCATTCGTTCTCGTGGCAGTTCGTAGACCTACACGTATCGAAATATAGTCGATATACATACTGTAATGCATGCAAAATCGTTCGGCTCTCTATTTAGGTACACACATCAACGAATAACTACGCTCTAGGTTTACTGAGGTTAGCCAAATTTCGCAATGTCGAATAAAAACACTTCATACTTCTGAAATTTAGGCTTGATCAAAATAATCCTGTAAAATTTGGAGCAAGGGAGCTATTTTCAAACACCATAACTATAAGCCCAGGGTCCATGCAAGAACATTTGGCGCCCTATGTACCATTTTTTTAGTGCGTGAAAACTAGTATTCCAATAATTGGCGTTCTAATTAAAACGCGAATGTACACGTGTTCAAATTAATTCTATAATTTCATTAAATAACCGATGTTTGTTTTTGGTCGTTATGAGCTATCACTAAAGCACGAAATTTTATTTCATGTATATCGATCACTGGATGCTCGTCGAAATGGTTAGCGTCTCCAAAAATATTCCAATGATTTATTGGATTTTTCCCCCCCTATATTAAGCTCCCAAATTTATGTTGACAAATTACCCTGACGGAAATTTTTCTTTAAAAATTTATTTAAAAAGCTATGCAATCAAAATGCAGGGTATAATATCAGACAAAGACAAAACGTTCTACCCATATATTTTTCTATTTTACTTTGACGTGTCTGAATTTGCGAACTCTTCAGGTAATTCCTTAAAGAAAATGAACTTGAAGAAAAATTTAAGAGCTGAAAACCAACTTCCGAAATTTTAAAAGAATTATTGTCCGTCTGAAAAGCTCAGGCTATTTCCTAGTTTATAATACAATTTCAGAGCCCTTCGAAAAAGTTGACGCATTTCAAAAATTTTCGAACTTTTGTTGCTATTCAGAGTTTTTCAGGAAATTTCACAAGAAATTTCGGTCTTACACCGAGTTTCAGAAAAAAAAAAAAATTTCTTGAAGTGAAATGTGAATCGGTGGTCAGCCATCGTTTTTTAGTTTGTTTTCGGTCTAGTTGTTTTAAAAGGGTCGAAACACTATATCTGTCAAAATGAGAAATAAAACTCTCCTATCTACTTGGAGTTGTTGTGTGAAAAAAAAAATCAAAAAAGGTTTTGAAAGGTACAGCTTGAAAGGTACGTCGAAACCCGATACGAATTACTGTGGACAAGACTTGGACGTCGTACTTGCGGTATAGATTGCTTTTTTGGTATATATACGAAACAGAAGCTCTACTAGATATTTCGTTTCAATCCCACAAGATGACACCACCTTATAAAACCACCCCTATATTTTCGCGAATTTATCCTCCTATATGTTTTATCATATCAGTTTTAATCGATTTTTTGCAATCAAATGAATCGACCATTTGATCGCAAAGCAGATTTTCGATTCCTCGGAAAGTTGGTAATAGCTGAAGTGCGGGTTTAACTTCTGCTAAATATCTTGTTTTTTCGTAAACAAATGATTCAGAAACTCAATCCTAGAATTTGAAAAAATTGTCTTCTAGATATGCAATTAAAAATAGAGACACTGCATCAAAATTTTATTTGGGGAAATTCTGTATTTTTTTTACCAACCCTGCGAACTTTACAAATCAGTAATATGAGCTATAAATGAAATGTATAGATTGCGAAAATTCAGCCAATTATGTACCGATATTCTTTTCGAGCATGGCAATTCTTGCCGATGTCATCATCTCTTGTTCACATCTTGAGATAAAAATTGACATATATTAAAAGTGAAATCAGGTGTGAGTAATATTTTTCGTCCATAACTTTGTGAAAATTTATAACCTTTTTAATACTAAACCTGCTCAGGGCAAGAACTTGGATCATTATCGAGTTGCACATCAATCATGTATCTATCGATCGTGTAGGTATGCCTTTATTAATGGTCCTCATTCAAGTAAGTCGATAGCACGTGCATAATCCCCCTATAAAGCGAATCTGTATGAAAGCACACTTGATAAGCTTTTACTTGAAAATTTCTATAGAAATCGAACCGTTATCAAAATTGTGAAGAAAAAAAAAGTGTTTTCAGGATAAGCCAATATCTTTCACGTTGATTCTTCGATCTTAATTGCTTGTCACGTTTGATATTCTTGAAAAAGAACCTTCTTGCACAAAGTATAAAGGAAGTCTCTTTCCGAAAAACGCAATCCTTTATTAAAATATACGTACCTTACTCTTCGCAGGTTCAAAAGTCATTTGAATCTTTCCTTTATACCATAAATAAAAACGCAAGGATATTTTCGAAAAGTTTATCCATTCCTAGACAAGTCTTATTCTCTAAATAGGACTAGAATCATACTCGATGATTATGGTACTATATTTTAGAAACAGACGCCAATAAACTTTTGAAAATTCGTTTTTTATTTTAATCGTATAAGTTTCAACGAAGTAAAAAAATTGCCCCAAAATCATCCGATTTTAAGTTAAGCCGTGACCTATTGAATCGGTACTAAAATGGAGACCCTCGTTAACTCAGAGCACAACGTGGCCATTTCGCAAAATTCATTTCATGTTGCATATACATAGTCACCATCCTTCGTACCCTGGGAAAATTAAGTTTAGGACAAGCCACTGGGAAGGAATCGGTTGCCCCATAAAAATATACTACTCAATAGATTATTAACGGTATTAATTAATGAAAATATGAAAAATTCACGTTAGGTTATATTGATGGAAAAATGAGATATGTCAAAAAATACAGCTTAGAGAAAAATGAGTAGCAAAATGTTTCAACCGTTATCAAAATGACCGAACAGTATGTTCGTTACTTGATATTAATTCTTACAAAAAAAAAAAAATATGGAAAATGTGTAAAATTTGGGACTTGTACTCTTTTTTCAAATGCCTGACGGTTCGTCATTGGACTCTGAGACTCTAACGATGACACGTCAGGATCATTAAACAAACCGTATATATGAAGAAGTCGTCTTATCCCCCTTTTCCTTTCGTTTCTCAATTGTAGTACGTTATCTGCCTGTCTCTATAACAGAGCATCAATCACTCCCCATTTCGCGTAACTAATCTTCAATCAATATGAAGATGAAGACCTTTCCTGAGGCTCAAAAAGGCTTGTGCGGTGACGTATTGATGATATACGGCATAAGCTACTGCGGTTTTCAGTAGCAGGTTAGTCGGAAGTCGGCCAAAAAATTCGCCCCACAGTCGGTAAACCTGATTGGATCTCTTTGTTTGCCTACAATCGATTTCAAACTAATCAACCGCAGCTTTTCATCGCGATCGGAAAAACCCAACTGGCCGAAAAAATATTTCTAAATCTCTCCTTCTTATTCAAATTTGAGATTTTCACTTGGGTTGATTGAGTCTTCGCGGAATAAGTCGAATCGATAAGCAACTGCACTATTATATTACAGGGAGCAGAACTCCGCGTGCGAGGAAACGAGGAATCGATCAGTCGATGAAATATCAATCCCAAAATTTTTTAATTCTTATATTTTAATTGACAGTGCATAGAAGTCATGGAATCGTATCGACAGCAGGTAGCCACCACGGATTTTACTAACTTAAACACTCGACCGAGCCTCCATCGATCCTGACAGAATGAAGCTTCTAGGGTTGGCTTGGGTTGCCTTTGAAAAATTCTGGATTTCAGATAATTTTGAGATAGAAGCGTGATACGGCTCTATTATGGAAAAATTTCATCAGTAAAAAATGTCAATTTTGACCGACTGCAATATCGATGTTTCATAGAAATATTTCCAATTTCAAATCGCCCTCGTAGCAAAAATAGGCGAAAATTTTAGGGGAAGATAACTCCACTATAGTCTACCCTGCAGATATACCTATCTAATATCGGTGTATAATCTGGTCACCCTACGTGTGACTGACGTGTATAGATAAATGTAATAGATGTGTTTGCTCGAGATTTATCTGGAATAGATCTTTGATGAGGATGTCAAACGGCGACCGATGCCTTGGATATCTACATTCGGATCAGAATTCATCCATCAATCTCTCGATTTCCTTGGATCACATATGTACGCATTCGGCATGATCTATAGGTTAACGATTTTTTACATACCGTACAGCGTGTTTTTCCCTACTTTTCACTTACTCGTGAATATTTAAGAAATTGAAGATGCGGTCTACACAAAACTTGTCGGTTGCAAAAATTTAATCGGTTCTAAGTGCTGATTAGTTCAAGTTTGATCATTTTTCCAAAGAGTATTTACTGTATTTTGAAAATTGTAAGAATACGACGATTCGGGGAACTTCAAATACTATTGGCACCTATTTTCAGAATTTCCAGAACTCACTAATTGCTCTCTCGAAAAATTTCCAGGCTTGAATAGTCCGATTTACCCTGTGGGATACAATTCATACCCTAATCTCTCCTGTATCAGAAATTAAGATATCTCGTTTCCTCGCAAGGTAATAAATGAATGGCTATGTATATCAGGGTATAATTCGTTTGAGCCGAATATTCTCGAATTACGATGGTCATTAGGCGCGATGATGATCGACGATCTGATGCCCTGTCTGCGTCATTCTTTTATCACGTCATCGCGACAGATCTCATATATCTAGTCCTTTTTCGTCTCTACTATAGGTACTTTTTATACCCTTATCTCAAATACCACGTGTCTCTTTTATCCGTTATTAATCTTTTTGGTAGTAAGATTATCCGCGATTTACACCTAATACCAATTTCATCGGATATTCGAGGTATGGATGTAATTAATCACTGCAAATGGACAGCGGTGCACGAAACTCTACGAAGGTGATCCACGAATTGTATCTTCAATATTTATAGAAAAAAAACACAGATTTGATCGCATGAACAAATTCCTAGCTTAGGTATAATTGCGTCTGGTCAAAATGATAAAGCTGTTACCCAAACACGCAAAACAAAATTATTTGTTCAACTATAACGTCACATTTTCGTCACAAATTTACTTTTTCACCGGAACCCGTACGGATCTATGGGAACAAAGAAGATGAATTTATGAACCACTTTCACAGAACGTCCTGTACATTATTCACGCACTCCCACGAAGCATTTTGTCCTCAGGGAATCGCTCAAATGATGTGGGAGAGTTTTATGAGGGAAAATCGACACGAAGTTAGAATCAAATTTCCACCGTCTGCCGACCTCATTGACCAACGTCACTATGCGCTAACGATCAGCAATTAGTTCGAAAATTATTTGATTCGCCGGGCCGCTTTCCAATAATTAATAACAAGCTTCTAATTTCCGTGATTGAAGTGGTGTTGGCTACTGTAAGGTTACTTTCACAACCTGCTATACCTATCGCCCATATAAGGCATTCCGCCTCAAAACGGACAGCCGCCAGACCTCAATATCTTCGATTTTTTCCGTTAAGCAAAATTTTGCTACAAGAGCATCACCTGAAACAAACCCCCGGTCAGAATGATCCTAACTCAAATACCATTGAAAATAACGGAGGTAAGATAATTCTAAAAAATTGTTTAATAATTATTGCAAAGTGGACGAGATGCATCTCATTGATTTGAGATGTGAGACGGTTTCATGGGAAATTTTCCGAGTGTTAAAAAAAAAGACACTGCCAAATTCAAACCCCTGTTTACTATGACAAAATCGCATTTAAAGATCTGAAATTTCGATATCTGGCATAGGTAAATAGTTACGAATATTTGCAATTTACGATAAATTTGATCAATGAAATTAATGAAGTAACGATGAATCGCAAATATTTGTAACTTTTTATCTATCGATTTGCTTACGACGAAACTTACAGGTTACATGTAGTTGGGTAAAAGGTATCTCAGCAGATTTTTGGTCCCAGAAAAGAGTCGCATCTGCAGAGATGTCACTGGTTTAGACCTTTAAATGCGATTTTGCTATGGTGAACACGAACATTGCTGAATTTTTTTTTTTTTTTACAATTTGAAGAATTTTCTACGAAAAAGTCCTACGACTCAAATCAATTAGATGCACCTCATCAGCTCTGTGATAATTCTTAACATATTTGTTATCAGCTGCTATGGTATCAGAGTTGGGATCGCTTCGACCGGGAGTTCATTTCAGATGCTGCCCCTGATGCAAAATCTCGCTTGGCGGCGAAAATGGGGATTGTGAGGTCTGAAGACTGCCAGGGTTGAGACAGAATACCCCATATCCACTATATGTATTGACTAATTTGAAGTATTTGATAAGGCTTTTTTTATATACTCGTCTCGTTTTACTATTATCGCAAGTGTGTCCTTTATTCAGGCTTCTAGCACTAATTTTATGCTCCTATAGCTTGTTTTTCTACAAATTTTCTCAACTTTTTTCTGCAACCGACTCTCATCCTTATAACTAGGAGTCGTTTTACTGCGATATATATTTTTGTTGGTTGCAGTTTGACAGTAGTTAACATAAATCGTAGGCACTCTGGTAATTTCGTGACCTTTTTTGTAGTCTACTAATAAATTTTGAAAGAATTTTGCATTTTTTTTTTGTTATTTTACATCACGTAATTATGACATTCTCAATTTTTTTTTTTATTTTACATTTTTCTGAAAATTGAATGACTTTGTTTTATAGTCGCAGTAAATGTTACGATCATTATTATCAGGTTGTTCATTTAATTTGTCATTATCTTCTTCGGGAATTATTTGAATAACTCGAAGTCTTGCAAATAGCTGCGGTAATGAAATTACAAGTACAAAGAATCCCCGGGTTCACATTTTAGCGTCAGAATATTCAGCGGGAAAAATTTGGTGTAACAGTATAATAAAACCGTTTCCACAAAGCGTAAGAAGAAACGGGTAATAATTAAATAAAGGAAAAGAATCGGGGCTGCGTTCGAGTGTTGAGTGAATTTAACTATTACTCAAAATCGAAATTGAAAAGGAACCAAGGGAATATATTGAGGAATATGTGAGAGAAGGCACATCCTCGAACGATTGAACTGCAGCCAACCAAAAATTACAATAAGATACGTATCTTCGTCCTATTTGTATATCAGTGTACATACACTTTCTTTCTGTATCATAATATTCAGCTACAAATCTTACCTATATATACATTTTCCTTTCGTATGATAAATGTCCTTTTCGAAGCTTAAAAAAAACCGACTTTCTGTCCAAATCTATACACAGGATCATTAAATCCTTTGAGATTACGAGTGAAAAATAATAATAATAATAATAATAATAATAATAATGATAATGAAAAATTACTAGCCTGCAAGTAATTGTAAGAAGTACTTTCCTTTTGGTTGATTGCAGTCCAATACTCTGGATCGCCCAGTATGAAAATTCGAAGCCGAATTCTTCGAGCGTGGATGTTAACGAAGAAGAGCCATCGATACTATGTCGGACGCCAATAGACACGAATCGAAAAATAGCATTCTTTATAGTTCTTATAATCTTGTTCTTTATTTTGCCGTTGTTCTTACTGTTAGGACTCTACTCGGTTATCGTAAGACACTTAATCCGAGACTCATCAACGACAAGTAATTGCGGTGATAGTTATCACGCCCGAGCAAGACGTCAAGTGGTCCTGATGCTGCTGGCAGTAGTATTCAGCTTCTTCATTTGCGTAGCACCTTTTCGTCTGTTATCTCTCTACATAATGTTAGCACCGGATGGAATGACGAAATTGGGAGCGATCACGTACTACAACCTCCTCTACTTCAGCAGAATCATGTTTTATTTGAACAGTGCCATGAACCCGATACTATACAATTTAATGAGCAGTCGATTCAGGATTGGATTTTTAAGATTGTGTGGTTTAAGAACCGCGAGAAGCTTGGAACGGAGTACATTCAGAAGCAATATAACGGCAAGTAAATTGTCGAGACGAACCACGCGCAAGGAACCACAGCAGGAAAATTTTGTCTGATATCGATTCACAGCTTCCGGAATCTCGGCAGACATTATGCAGCAAATATGGATACAATTTATCAAATTTATGAGTTTTTATATAATATAAATCTGCGAAGTTTTTACCTACGACCATACGCTAATTTTAATATCGCTATATATTATCTCTGTTCCCCGCGTTTAACGATTTGTATATAAGTAGACGACTGAATAAGACTCGCTCTCCCAGCTTCGTTTGTAGCTAAAATTATCCAATCCTCTGACCATTACGATGTTTATACTAGCTGAAAAATTTTCTCTCTCGACTAGCTTAACGCTGGCGAAAAAATAAAAATAAAAAATTATTAGTCTCACTCGTTTTATCCGAAAAATTTCTTTCATTATTCAGGCGGACGCACGACGGTCATGTCCTCCATTAATTTCAATCCCATTACTATATTCCATTCTCATTCAAAATTGTGCCAATTTTCATCCCGCAGTATGATCAGTTACTGATTACACCGGGGAGTCACGTCAGTCCGACATACTTCCGGATTCTATTGAGGATCACGATCGATTTAGAAATTTTTTGTTTAATTTTTTGTCATTTTTGTCGAGACAGGGATAAATTATGAACGATATTTTCGGTTCTTTTTGAATCACTGGTTCAAAAGATATGAATTTCTGCGATGAGACAATCGAGGGTAACCTTGTTCATATATACGCGTACGGATATACTTTTATTCGTTTCCTAGTTCAGCGGTATAATTTTACGTAAAGTAGTGTAGATATATTCGCGATATTCGCTGTAGTCTGTATCCAGCTGATGATTTGAATGTAGCGAAATAGACTCGGATACTACACCTTGACCTTTAATAAATATACATATTTTTTACTGCTTTGGCCTTTTACAACTGATCGCTAGAGGCTTAGGGACCAAAAACTCTCAATGTACGTATTGATGGTATATATCATACGTATTTAATCCTTAATTAAGAATAAATGCTATTGACTTAATCAAGTCTCGAGGAAAAGCCATCGAAATGGATTTGACACCTATTTTGTTCTTGACTCGAAATTGAATAGTTCGATAGCATTTCTCGATAAAAGAATTTTGAGTAATTGTTACAATTAGTTAATTATCGCATAAGAATAATTATTTAGTTATAGTAAATGCTTGTATTATTACTAAGCATCTAGTTTATTATCCAACACAGTTAATATATATGCGTACGATCCTGCCAAGTATTCATCTTATTTCCTGTAAAAAAAAATTCCACGTTTGAAATCACCGCAAAAAATCTTCACCACTTCACTATAAACAGTTATCATTAATTGTTCGAATAACCAGAGTCAAGTCAACTGATGAAAAACTGTCGAGCATTAAGCCGTATTTACTAATTGAAAAAATTTGCGGTGATTTGAAATTTTTTGAATAGAATGAATATGCTACAGACTGCATTTAGAAAATATTTTTCAATCATATACCCGTCTTATAGCTAATTCTATAAGAATGTTACGTAGTTTATGACTAATTGATTTTATTATTATAGTCTTATGTGATAAGTAGTAATATTAGATACGAAATTCAAAGAAACTTACAGTATTATTGTAACAATAATTATGAATTATAATATTAATATACCGATATAGGTTATAATAGATGCATAATATTATATTTCGCATATAGATCTGCCAATAATTATAATATTTAACTCTACGAACTATATTATCTATATTTAATCAATCAATTTCTTTATAAACGATTGATCAATAATAATAGTGATAATAATAATAAAAAAGGTTACAAAAATGAAAATGCTATTATTTTTGTTCTCATTTCGTAATTATATTAGCATATATAATTATTAATTAACAGTTCGTTATCCTGCAGCCTTAAAATTTAGGGATTTTATTTTACGAATCAATGACATTGATGTCAAAATCACTTTACTTCATTCTGCCATGATGAATTGAATTTTTTTGGATTCTAGTAACTTTACATTCCGAGCCAGTGATAATTCCTCTACACACACATAATTAAATTCAATTGCATACCCATAGAAAGTTTCCAGCAAAGGCTATCGCAATTTGAACGCTCGAACTTCACCATATTCGCATTATAAAATGTTCGATGCAGTTCCCTGATATAATCAAAGAGTCAGCTTTCAGTTTTTCAGAAAAACTCGGGCCAAAGAAGCCATCATCAAAACGAATCAATAATTATGACCAGAGGCGATATTTTGCAGATCGAACCTTCGGTAAAAGCTGTCTAATTAGGATAAAGTCGGCATATTATTGATCACTGATTAATTATTCAACCGGGAAAATGTGTGTTTGTATATTTTTCACTGTGCTAGTTGCACAATAGATTGATCGATGATCGTATATATTTCTCCCTAATTAAAAATAGGAACATTAACCATTGAAATTTTTTGTTAACAGTCCAAGCATCTTGATGGCCGATTACCGCATGGAGCAATACATCGATGGATCGATGGTACCCGTTTGTCAAATACAATCAAATAAAACTTGGACAGATGCGTTCTTCATCACAACCATCGTGGTTTTCTTCTTTCTACCACTTTTCATTCTGATCATCCTCTACACCATCATCGCTGTCCACTTAATGGCGAATCCTACGATAAGTCGAGGACCGGCTAATAATCTGTTAAAGTATCGGAAACAGGTCGTACTGATGCTGGGCACGGTTGTACTCAGTTTCTTCATCTGCCTGTTGCCATTCAGAGCATTAACATTGTGGGTAATATGTGTGTCTCAAGAGACAATGAGTCATCTTGGAGTCGAGCGGTACTACAGTATTTTATACTTCAGCAGGGTGATGTTATACTTAAATTCAGCGGTTAACCCGATCCTCTACAATTTAATGTCGACAAAGTTTCGGGAAGGTTTTTTAAGATTGTGCGGGATTGGTGCGAAGAAAAAAGCACCGGGAAGGACAGGCACGTATAACACAGGTTCTACTAACTGTAGCACCAATCAATCGGACTTTTGGCGAAGGCATAGTAGTAACAAAAGCTGCAGTGTTAAGGTGCCCAATAATACCCCGGTTGAAAAACAGTTAAAATTACCGCTGCTCTCGTCGGTAACTGACGGCATCATTAAGAAGAAACAAGAAAGTTACGTTTAAAGTTTCGAATATATTATATCATAGTTTAAGTTTCTCACATCACCCTATCTTTTTTTCTATTGCATACCTGAACTCAATTGACTCAAAATAATTAATATAATACATTGCAATTGCAAAGAAATCACACATATGAAAACTCCTCTTTTCATTTTACAAATTTTCTGTCTAATTTATAGATTTTTAGTCATTTCTGTTCAATCTAAGCTTCAGTCTAAGCTTTCATGACAATTATGTAGGTATAGTAGATAATTTTTATTAGGATTGAAAGGGGCCAGCAAAAATATATCTTGATCAGATAAACAGATTGGGTTGTGATACCCCGCAAAAAAAGACTTAACGGGTCTGATTGTGAAAAGAAATTGAAACTTTACAACTTATATAGTTACACGTCTAAAATTGTAAATTTGTTAAGTATAATTATTCACGAATCGATTGATGTGTGAAAATTTTATCGATACATCATCTGCAGCGTTTGCAAGTAATTTTTGGGATCAAAGATAATCACTGTCACTACAATAGGTAGCGGTCGTTGTACACAGATATTACAAGTGTCAAGACTTATAAAGAGCATTCATCGCCTGAAAAATAATCATTAAGTTATGTTATTATTATTGTTGTTCTCGTTGTTGTTGTTATTATTATTATTATTATTATTATTATTATTATTATTATTATTATTATTATTATTATTATTGTTGTTGTTGTTATTATTATTAATATTATATTATCGTCATTATATGTGAGAGAAATTACCTCAATTTCGATTTATAGTAATTAACAAATAATGATGGACTGGTTGTGACTGCAATATGGTGAATGAAAAAGACAAATCACAGAGATTGACTATAATTGAGATTTTGAGAAGATATATCCGTGCTAACGACTTCTATGTTTTAAACTATTGATTAGGTGCAATTTCAGTATTTGGTAATTGTTCAGAATCGACGACAAGTACTAACAATAGCAAATTACGTTACATTATAATTTATAATAGCAAATCTTTTATACAGCACTATAAGTACCAATGCTAATTTAATTTTTGTAAGTTATACATTATGTCGCCGCATATGCAGATGCACATCTGAAAACATGAAAACAGTGCGAATTTTAAGCTTAGAGAACGTACCTACTTTTGAGGTTGATACTGAAAAATCAAAGATATTCACCATTCACGCAGTAATTATTATTCATTACAATAGAATTGAAATGAAATCGGGCAATTTTACTTAACACCTAAGTTCAGAAAGAAGGTTTGCATTTGCTTTATGACAAGGCATAAGACACTGGAGCTGTGGTATGAATTGATAATATTTTTACCGATAATTTTAAGAACTGCGACAATTGTATCAATCTACCCCTTGTACCCAGCCAACCCGGTTCCGTTTGGTCCATATCAACCCCATAAAATTCAGTCTGCATATTGAAAGGTGAACAAGACAGAGAAATCAAACCCTCGCAAAATTATCCGAATTTATTACAAGCAAATGGATTCTGATCATAAATTTTTCCACAATTATATCGTATTCGTAAGTTTTCTAAATACTCAAGAATTGTACTAAAGGACACAAATTTCTTTTCTATAGGTTCAAATACACAGATAAATAATTTATTTTTTGTTTTTTCAAATATTCTTACCTTATTTTTATACGAATCAGATGTTACGTGTTGCAAATCAATTTTCTGATTAGTTCACATTCGGATAAATTATTTCACTCAATGAGATATGTGTGCCCGCGTGTGTGGACGCGGGTAAATAAATTATTACAATATTAACTGGTTAACGGGAATGACATATTTTACATGCTAATTAATTTTAAAGTCCAATTCGTAACCCAAGCCGAGAACTGCATCACATAATATGTATTTGAACATTTCGTGGAAGCTCTGCTAAAGCACCAAAGGATAATTGCAATCGAGAGAACTGACACCATTTTGGTACACGTTTACTAATTATTTGTACAGTGAGTCGATTTGATCACATCCGTCGTTCATTCGTCAATAAATCGAGTAAATTCGGATACTAGTATTTACAGGTACAGAGCAATTGTACATTAGATTTTTGACAGTTCGTGAATCTATACGGAAACACGTATAGGTACTATGATCACACATATGCTCTGATGATTCGGGTATAAGTAGTCCGTGGATTATATCCTACTAAATTTCGTGGCCAAAAATCGAACGAAAAAATATCAACCTCACTGTTAGGGTAAAAAGGTAACACAATTTGATGAAAAGTGCTTCGTGAAAACTAAAAACTATACTTCAAAAAATATTCCAAATTGAGTTTAAAAAAAAAAAAATATCCATTAATTTTTCTCATGCGGATTCAAAGCTCTGTACACGTTAAACCTATGTATTAATTCATTATCTTATCATATAATACCCACTCGATATTTGAGCAAATTTATATCAATATGACCGAAAAGATCGGCTTTGTTTGCTTTTCGACACAAAATTTTGCCGATGTCCACAAAACTTGAATCAGGCTCGCACTCCTTCATACTAATGCAAGACGTAGATTTGACCTATGCCGAAAAGAGATCCGACGAAATTCACAATATTCATACGAGGCTTGCCATTCCATGACGTTTCAAGTGCCATTTTTTTTTTTTTCGCAATTCGTTTCTTTGCTGAAACGGAATGGTAAGCCTCATAGATACTCCTATAAGCGCTTATTGAATTACTTATCACCGATATATACATATACAATAAATTATTGAATGTTCTCAATGTAGTGAACATTATTAATTTAATCGTGAATATTAGAACATGACATGTTATGTGTATTATGTACCTGGAAATACTCATTATTTGTGCTTTTGTCGATTCTCTATACATATAGAGCATAATATCGGTTTGCTCTATCATACGCTTAATTTACGTGTCCGTAAAAAGGAGGCTCACTATCCGCACGTCTATATACAGCGCGGAATGCACCCAAAAATAATGTCAAGTGTATAATAGATAAATCAAGAAAAAAAAAAAAAAAAAACTTGCCGTTTTGTAGGTAAATTGTTCATTTAATCGTATTGTAAAATGAAAACGCAAAGGCATAGTAAATTTATTGTATTTTATCTTTATATCTAGTCAGCTTATACCGCACGAATCAATGTTACATTTGATTACAGACTGCCCGCACTCATATAAATAATATGCCCATTTGTACACGGAAAAAAAAAAATTTTCTCGCTGGAGATAAATATTCTTGATTCAAGAAAATAGTTAGGAAGATTGAAATCATTCCTGACAAAGTAAAAGATTTTCTTGAATCAAGAAAATTTCTTAATTCAAGAAAATGGATAATGGATAACTTCGATTTTCCTAACTATTTTCTTGGTTCAAGTTAACTTTTTTTTCTGTGTAGTGTTCAATATAATTTCATGTATGTACGTATGTTAAGTTTAGTAAATATGTATAATTTAAGGAGGAGTTTAGTCGTTTAACATGGTCACATGCTAATTGTTTAATGAACAGTGTAAGGTCAATTTAAGACTAATTAAGAAGTAATTTAATTAACAAAATCAAAGTCATTTATATATAATTAAGATATCTCAATTGTTTCCAAACGGGGAAACATCAAACGACGAACGAGATATATTATATGCGTTCGAGTTAAGAATTGCGTATATAATATAATTAAGGAGAATAAAGTTATTGCTCATTACGAAGCAATAAGAATTTATTTAAATGTTCTCATTGGTTACCGCGTTTACTAAACCATTCCGATCAGCTAAAATATCAATAATTTCCCAAAGAATTACGTTATTTCAATATCCAGTACTATTTATTATTATTTAAAGTATTTACACTGCACGTCATTTTCACATTAGGTATGTATATATGGGGCATTCCATACCAACTCGACCTGAGAGTGACCCTCGACCTCTCAGATCTGGTCCGCAATTATTTGTAGCATTCTTCTGACTCTAAATAGCAACTGGAATTTTTGTCAGATTTTTCAAAATAAATTTGAGCGCGTCATGAAATCTTTAAGTTTTTTTTTCGACACCTGATCGATGGCCGTGATCGAAAAATCTGAAAAAATTCTCAAAAATTCTGTGTCCGAAATGAACATTTTTGACCTATAATATTCAAAATGTCTGGGCATTTGCTTCAACCTGTTTTTTAGCTTTTTGAACGAAAATAAGTGAAAAAAAATAGAAGCAGAGGTCATCGAGGTGTTGAAAATTTATTTTGAACACCTCAAAATAGCGCTCAAATTTATTTTGAAGAATCTGAAAAAAAAATCTAGTTGCTATTTAGAGTCAGAAGAATGGTACAAAATTCGCGGATCAGATCTGAGAGTTCGAGGGTCACGGTCAGGTCGAGTTGCTATGGAATGTCCCATATACAAACAGTCAAATTACTATATGAAAACTACAAGAAATTGAGATATTAGAGCTACAATAATTCGCCAGCGATATTCGCAAGCTCACGTTTCAAGATTACAGCTATTAGCAGTTACCAGCTGAATTGAAGATAGTCAGATAATCCAAGAGGACAAAAAAATTGTAAATTGCTCCGCATTACGTTTGAAAAAAAATTCTACTCAGTTTGAAAATTGCATAAAATTCAGACGCGAAATGTAGAACAGTGAATTAAAGTACTGGCCGAAGAAAACTACTTTCATTGAATTCCGAATGTCGATAGTTTCTGGCTGCAGATTAAATTAACAAAATTGGTGCACTTTGATGGAAGCTATTCAAAAGCAGTGTCAATTAGTTTTAGTCAAATAAATGATTCCTTATTATAGAGTTCTATTACATTATATGCCAATACTTTGAATTCAGATCATTTATAGTAGCACAAAGCATAATTTCAATGTAGGTACATAATTGAATTTGAATGTACATAATTTAAATGCCTATTATTATTATTATTATTACTATTATTATATTATCAGCTATTTTCCAATTCAACGAATACTCCCACCAGCCGTGATAATCCAATAATATCAAAGCATTTCTGGCTCGGTCTGATAATTTGAACTAATTCAATTAAAAAAAAAAAAAAAAAACCAGTAACTATTCACATTTGGAAAACAAGAGAGCCAAATCAATATCTTGGAACAGATTATCTGCAGCATATTAAAAAAATTTTGAATAAACGAATCACTGTAAAGATTAAACTCTACATAATACGGTAGGTTAGATCTAATACTTTGAATTCTTGTTTTCATACGGACAATTAAAACTTAACATTATACATAATCTATTCACTTAACAGTGCAGTGAATATACGTATATATGCGAGTATGAATCTAATTACCCGTGATAGAAAGCCTTGTTCCTAATTATCAATTGATTTAATTTCATTTATCATCGTATAATAATATATTATAGATAATAAAATCACATGTATATATGTATGTAATGTATACAACGTACGTAAGAGATATAAATAGGTAACTATAAAAAACGAATTATTTTACTATATATTATATATAAATGTAAGAATTGTTGTAAATATTTTTTAAAAATCAATAAAATATTTATATGCCCAAATATATGGTTCGTTCAACCCACTTAGAGTTACATATTCATCTGAAGCTCAAGCGAACGAAGTAAGTATACCTATAGGTATTTCAATGTGATGTTTTAGCTTTACAGCTATAACCTAATTAAATTTTTTTCTTCTGTTTGCTATTCCTTGCTACTACTATTCACATGAATACAGTGAGCTACAAATGTCCCTTATACTCGAGGTCTTGCACCAAATCTAGACTTTTGACTTTTGAATTGATAATAAAAAATTTCATGAAAGAGGTAGTTACACATTTTTCTACTTTGAAATGCTTAATCGTCGACCAGCTTCACTTTTAAAGTTGCATAAATTTGAAAATTAAATCAATGAAGAAATTAATTACAAACCATTTTCGACTAATGATTAATTCTCATCGGTTTATTTTATTCTGCATTTTTCTCCAGAATCAACTCACAACATCAACTCATATTATATGACAGTTCTGGCAATAATTTAACTCACCGTTTTGTGTAGCTTTTCAAAAAAATTATATATGTATGCGTTGAACAGATATAAAGGTTTAGGAAAGACGAACTTTGACAATGAGTAATGTTGTACCGATACTGAGGCAATAAATTCTCAGATTTACCAATAATCAATTGCTTTGTTATATTCACCACTTTCTCCTTCCTGCGACTGTTCATTTCAATTATCAGATAAGTGGGAGACGAATACATTGAAAAATGAATTGCATACAATAAGGCAATAATTTGTCCCATTCTGGTGGTAAGTTTGTTTGCCAAAATTAGTTCTTTTGCCGGAATGGGACGAGCAACTATACCCAGAACGAGATGGACTGCCTTATCAATATCCCTGATCACTGTATGCAACCCAATTTTAAAAGGAAATAACGTTAGCTGCGTGAGCCACGTCTGCACGAGTGCATACCTGTTTCCTTGGACAGTGTTCCTTTTCACCGCTAAAAATTTCAGCACACCTCCTCGGGCCAGATGTTCCCCTGATACCAGAAGCAATTTTCGACTTGAAATTTCGTAAATTCTAAATAACGTATGCATATAGGGACGTGCATGAAACCGCGTGCCGAACCTGGAATGAACAGTCGCATATAGGCAAGAGAAAGTTGAAGATGAACCGATTGATTATTGGCATATATCCGGAAATTTATTGCTGCAGCAGATTGATACGATATTACTCATTGTCAAAATTATGTGTGATGGACAATTTGTAATTGTGTTTTTTTTTTTTTTTAATAAATATGTACAACAATTAATCGAGTCTTCCCTTATTTGCTTCCTGCAGGGATAATACAACTAATTTTACAAAGAGGTATCTCCATCTTCGTCCGATTCTGGAAAGCGAACGATTCATGACAAACAAACAATTCCTGAAGAATCAATCAGTCAACCCAGCCCTTCTGTAACTCGGAAACTATCAGTCCCTCAATATTCCCTCAGAAATCGGCTTTTTCAAAAAAGTTGGAAAAAAAGTTCATGATATCGAATGGCCGATTTCTGAGGAATAATCGCTTAAAAATTTAATCGATTATAAATCTCACTTTCATATTACTGATGCTAAGATCACAGAAAAATAGTCCCATCAAAAAAAAAATACATATAGGTATACTGCTAGAGATCAAATTTTTCAACAAATTATTATAACTTTGTGGGGGCCCCATTTCTGTAGAGTCCTCTGGACGGCGAAGAGATGGACTCTTAATTACTCCCTCAAAGTACACCACATACTGAACTTGGGGCACTGGATGAAAAAAAAATTATATTTTTCCGTCGGTTGTTTGACAGAAATGGAAGAAAAAAAAAATTGCTAAAATTGTCAAATCTTTCCGCCAAAAAGTGTTGACAAATAAAATTTTTTTTAAAAATGGAGATATATATTATTTACGAAGGTTCCTTACATGCGGGGAAAAGGATGAGAGAAACTACTGTGTTGACAATATATAAGTTTTAAAAATGAACTAACTATTGACTATGAATCTATAAATTTTTATTTAATGATACATAGTTATAATATTATATTTGTATACCTATTCGTATTATCGTGACGTTTATAAAAGTCGTTTCTTGCAATCTGCATTGATATTTCATTAATATTAACTACTTTAAGGTCATTTGTATACAAAAAAAAGAAAAAAAAAAACACTAATAATGATGATAATAATAATAATAATAATATTAATAATAATAATAATGTTTCCCTAGGATGACTGAATTGCACAACATTTAAAATATATGAATTATGTAGCCTATAGATCTAAAATTATTACTGAAATATTATAACAACGTAACAAATACGACATTCCTAATTATTTGATAATAATAAACGGCCATGGATCTTCCACAGCTCATTACCCTTTAACTCCCTTCGTGGGTCTCTGTAATAAAAATACAAAATTTGTTTCAAACATACGTCTAATATGAAATCACACAGTTTATATCATTCAAGAGATACCTTCACGTTTATTTAATCTACATTAATCGAGTTCATTGACTGTTATCTACTTACTGCAACAGGCTCTTTCTCCTTTCGTGATACAATCTTGCATTCTGGTTTAGGATGAACACCGAATACCTGTTTGCAAACACAATCCTCTTTAATTTCCGTGTCGACCAAACTGCTCACCAATCGTCTTCCTGCGACTTGAAGGAATTGCTTTTTCTGACCAGCCTTCGCCTCCAAGAAATTATTTGCGCTGAAAGCAGCTCCTCCAGACTAAATAGAAAAGGTAAATTATTAATTGAGCAAGTATTCATACGATTAACTTCGTCAATCCTAGTATAAAAAAAATTTCTGAATTTATTGAAACTGTTTGAAACCAATTATGTATGTACAAAATATTGAATACTCACATTAGCAGCGAATGAAGCGCATACATCATCACTAGCAACGATCATGTTATTTTTTAGTTCGGCGTTTCCTTCGACAGGCCTCTTTCTGCTATCGGCTAGTGTGTATACCCTGTCAGAATCAAATCCAACAACGTTCTTGGCCGCCTTTCCGGAAATCAGAATATCGTCAAGGGCAGCTATTTGGTGGTAAGTCAGACCCAAATCGCTGTAGGCCTTGTATCCTAACAGCAGTCTCAACTGTTGCAGCTGTTTATTGAGAAAACAATTATACATAGATGTGCAATAGTAATAGTAGTAATTTTACACTTATCTCTGATCTGAACTGATATACGAAGTCAACTGAAATCAGTATACTTACAGAAATAGGAAGAAGACTCTTTTCGCATGGAGTAGCGATAACGCCTACGATAGTTTTCGATGCGCCTGGTCTGAACTGGTAAGCAAGTGCCGCTTCATATGCATCAGTCAATTTGAAGGTTCCTAATTCAACCGTCAATTTCTGACCAAGGAATTCAAGCTTTTTCTTAATGTCACCAGTCCTAGCCTCCTGAAAATTGGGATCAAGATGATGAAAATGTGTGTGAAAGATAGTTCAAACTGTATCACGTGACTAATGGAAAAAGGTTCCAAGGGACACTCTTGAAACGCTTTTGCAATTCTTAAAGGCAAAAGAGCGTATAAGTTTTTTTTTTTTTTTTTGTTTTTATCATTTTCTTGATTCATCCTTCGACGAGAAAATCTTCGAAACGGAAAAATAAATACATCGTGATTCAAAACTGAAGGAAATTGAAAGTGAAACGGCGTATTCGCCGAAATGAACGTTTAAGAAAGAATTCCATATTTTTGGTGGATTCCTGCTCTACGGCTGAAAATTTTTTGCCTTAAAGGGAACAACGGCCTTTTTCCATTTCTACAATTTTTCACGCAATGTTTCATCGTATGAATCGAAACTGCATTTTGTGTGCTTCACCAAACAGCTATCAACTTATTTTGGACAGTACCTCAATGGATACGGTCGGTGTTCTGTCAGTAAATTTGATGTTCCTAATATCTCCGGTAATGTCAAGGCTTCCCTTAAGCGTGTAGTGTTGTGGCTCGTCAACTTCATCGCCGAATCCAATCAGACCAATATGTACGTCGCTGAAAAAACCAAGTCACACTGTATGATAGAAATTCTTTACCTCGTTAATATTTCACCTTCCAAGAATCGTAGGTCCCTGATTAGATTTTCTAAAATTTTGTAATATTTGTTCATATTTACGTTATGCCATGTTCCCTGAGTTCAGCCTTAATGATCGCAATAAGAGGTACAATCAACTCATGGAAAATTCTTTTATTTTCGGTTGCCTGCTCAAGTACGAAGATTATATCGGCCTGTTGCTTGGGATGCTGTACGCTGAAGGTATCGCCGATCTTTATTTTCTGATTTCCAACCTGGCAAGATCCTGTAAAATAAAAATAAAAATTGGTAACAACAATTAGTCAAAACGTACTCATCTATTTCTCACAAGAAAATACAAAACTATAAACAAATATCTATTATTTAAACGTTTTATTGTACGTACCACAGGAAGTTGGAACACTAACGAAAATTCCAGCTTCTCTACAGACGGAGTAGTAGGCAGTAGCAATGAGACAAGCACCTTCTTTCTCAGCACCAGCATGGGCAGCGTGCTCGCAGCCTTCACGGTAAGGACTTGGATTTATGAAGTTGAAACAAGCGCTGTTGAAGTGAAGTATACAGTGATTAATCGTGAACAATATTTTTCAATTTCAACCGAGGAATGTTTAGAATCTGTAACAAACCTCAAAGGAGATCTTCCGGTGAAATATTCGGTACAGACCGCGGATTGATGCGAAGTAGGGTGGTGGACGGCTTGTACGGCTGGGCATCGACCATTCAATTTATAGGCATTGCCAAGCTCGGCGGCGCTTTCGGTGACCTGTAGGTAATAGAAAAAGTTCGTTATTTGCATGCTGAGAGCAAAATTAATAACAAAGAACTCTAAGTTTTTCCCGAATTGAGAGAATAGTCAGAGAATGCTTGAATCATCAGACTTTCGCTATAAAGTTACAGTGAATAAAACAAAAAATTGTACCTATAGACGAAGGAATTAATAGACGTAAGGAATAAAATGAAATACATGAATTACCTTGCCGGATGGGAGAGTGAAATCATCGGATGGTTCATTGTTTCCAGTTCCAAGTATACCACGAAGTTTTCCATGATAAAATCCAGAAACGTGGAGTCCACATATCAAAGGAGCCTTGTTATTGCAAACCAATACCAATCCATATTCAGACGAGATTTTTACCAGAGGACCATTAATGAGAGCACGAAGGTTCTTCGTGTTCACTGGGAAATCGGCAGGCTGGTTGTTGATTAGAATCTAAACAATACATCACTCTCGATTACGGATCAATTCAATCGATACGATTCAATGAGAGTAGCAGAGTAAAAGGATTCGTAACGTTTTATGGAAAAAGAATTAGAGATTTTTTTTAGCACTGGAAACACTCACGGCTCCGGATGATTGAAGAGTGATAGAATCCGTGGGATCGGTTACAGTCACACTGGACAATTTTCCGTTGTCTAATTCGGCCACAATCGTGAAGTTACCATCGCGTGCATCTTGAGCCAAAACGTAACTGCATTTTCCAGGATAAGTCAGGTGACGACCGTCGAATGTGAAGAAGTGTCCTCCGTCTAAGAATACTGCAAACTTGCTGAATGGTGGTACCAGGTTCAATGGATCTAAACTTGGCCTGAAAATCAATAATTAAAAGTACTTACATTAGCCTCATTTTATCCACAAATACAAAACAGAGATTTTCAATAATCGAAACGTGCCAAAACCAAGCAAATATGTAATTACATAGATCAGAAATCGATCACTTTTCTGTAGAAGAATTAAGTAGACGTAATAATTTACCTGTATGCATAGAACAGATCAGTGAATGTTGGCAATTCCCGATTGCGGAGCAGTGAGAGAATTGAAATCTTCAAGGTTGAAATTCCAGGAAGTCTGGAGACAGCACTGAAGTCGAATGGAATTTGGTGTTGTAGAACATCAGCAAAGTTATTTGTGGTAACACGTTCCCGAGCGAGTTCGATGATGGAGTAAATCGCTTGAAGGGCGTAGCCCCACAATTTCTTCAGTTCTTTTACGTCGTCAACCTGTACGAGTGAAACAAAAAATGAAAATGAGGATACAGTATTCTTGTGAATTTTCAAAAACACTCGATAAGACGTTATAGGAATTCATGACAAACCTTTTCCTGCTTGACGTGAGCGACGATGTAATCATGGGTCGAAGTTACAAGATCTACGAATGCCTTGTTCGGCAAGAACCGCCTGATCGACACAACTATCTCATCGAGGACACGGACTACTGAATTACTGACGTTGATGTTTAGGAGCTCCTCGTATTTTTGCTGAACAAATTCATAAATTGGTAGCGCTTTTAGTTCCGCAACCAGTACAGTGAAGAACTCTGTGACCTCAGACTGGATGTTTTGAGTGGATTTCAAAATTATTGACGATACGTCTCTGATAAGCTCTGAGGCGATGGCAGCAATCTGTTTGAACTCGTCCCTATGAGTGTTGAGTATGTCCACAAAGGCCTGGACATGAGTGGTGAAAATTTTACTAATATCGTCAACTATTCCCAAGATTGCAACGGAAATTGCGCGCCCGGACTTCTGGAGCTCAGGCAGAGTTGCCTTGATTGCTGCCTGGACTCTTTCGACTAGATCCCCGGTTAACTTTTGTAGTTCGTCATGAAGTGTTTGAAGTTTCTTAATAACTTCGGTAACAGCAGCGATGGGGCCACTAAGTATAGTTTTTCTGTAAAGAGAGATGCGCGTTGATCAGAGGAGCACAAAAACCAAACTCGAGAAATTGAAAAACCAATCGATAAACAGAACATATAAAAAAAATTTCTCGGACATCATTATGTGCGTAATAGTAGCTTACACTCTCTCCTGGATCTGTTTGATGCCTTCGGTTTGAATGTTCAGTTCATTCTTCAACTGGTTAAGCTGAGCAACGAAATGATCAAGGAGCGGTTTCAGATTCGGTCTTGCCTTCCTCAGATGGTCAATCAAGTCCTTAATCTCTTCAACAATTTCGTCGGACACTCCTTTGATGAATACATTTGCCGATTTGAGGATTTCGATTACGCGAGTTCGGTATGCATCCTGAAATGAGACAGCATTAAGCACGTGTTGGATCATGTTAAAGCATGTAAGAATACATGCTAGACAATAAACTATTTCCAAAGTATAAATTCATCAGACTTACGATAACTTGCGCGATATTATCCTTGTTGAATTTAAGGTCTGGCTTCAAGTATTGGCGTTCATCGAGATGTAGCAATACGTGGAAAAGCTCACTTTTAGCTCCATTTTTGTAATAATCTGCTTCAATCTCGGCCAATTGTCCAACTAAAAAGCGACCAGTAGCTTCCAATTTGTTGCCGGGATTAGCTGCGAATTTGAATAATGTAAGAAATACGAATTTCGACAATCCACTGCACTTGATGTTGAACACAAGTAATAGACGTGTACTCACTTTTTGCCTGATAGAGGTACTTGAAGCTGTTCAGGTCTCTCACTTCGAAACTTATGGCGACCGGGTCCCTGCCAAGTATCGATAGATCTGTCTGAATTTTTTGCAAATTTTTGGTAAGATCGGTTCTGGTGTCAGCCTTTATTAATTGTTGGTCTGGGGAGTAGATCAGAAGATGAGCTTCCTGTAGGTTGGCGGAGAACAGAATACCAGTAGATTTCGGTTTACGTTGTTTATCGGTGTACGACAAAACCGATCCGAAACCAATTTCGCTACGAGAAACTGTGACATGCTGATCGAGGCCGATGTTCAATCGCTGTCCTTGACTTGTTGCTGTTAAAGTTCCAGTGATGTTGTATCCCTGATTGATTGGTGTCTTCAGTAATTTAGCAACAATTAGAATCCTCTGATTTCTGGTTTCGAACACATCGATATCCAAGTTACCATCCAACAGATGAGGACCACCGAAGTGGACCTTTCCTTTCACAGTCAAATCCTGGAAATAGACATAACACAATTATTATAAATCTCGTGAAAAACAACAGAATTTTCACACGATATTATTCGATAAACTTTGAGGAAAAGTAGTCCACAAATTTCAACTTTTTAGAGTAGTAAAAAAAAAATTCGCGAAGTAAAAAGTCATTGAAGTGAAAGAAATGGTGGTTCTGCTCACGTACCTTCGGATGGGATGGGTAGCTGAACCTGGACTCTCCACTGAGGCTTCCGGAATTCTTATCGATTACAACATCGCCGGAAATAGTCAAGCTGGTCTTTTCCTTTGGACGTGATCTTCTGTCCAGGTAAGCTGAAAGATCTATCTTGTATGTTCCTGTACGTTTATTTTTCGGAATATCCAGAGTTCCAATGAGGGCCAACTCTCGGCTTGGCAGAGTTACGACGATACCTAAACGAAAAAAAAAATTATAACAATCTTAATTTTTTAACAGAAACAAGGTTCTTTGTCTTGAGTTAAGTTAAAAGATTCCTCCCATTTATATTTGTTGTTACTTGTTTGGAAAACACAAGCATGTCGTTTCCCAGTGCGATAAATATATTCATGCATGTGATTTTCGTATGATTTTCACACGGATATATTACTTACCAGATTCCGTTAGGTGACCATATACGTGATAACTGTATGTCGCCTTTTCCTTGGCAGAATGCAAATAAAGAGTTGCCGTAGTATCGAATCCTGATTGTAGATCAACTACCTGATTACTTTTAAGACCGAATTCGTATGGAACGTTGAATTTTCTGAGGTCAACTTCGACGATGACTTCATCGGTGCGTTTGAATCCTGCAGAAGGATTGCGGGCGGATCCTGGGAAATTTTTGAAAATAAAAAAAAAAAGAAGTTTTTAATTTTCAACGCATACTGCAACTCGACTTGACTTGATGATGAGATTAATTGACGTATAATTTGATGAAACAGCTCTGTTAAACTCAGTAATAATAGACATAAGGTAAATTAAGCTTAAATAATGCGACTGACCTGTGCTGCTTGTTTTGGTCCTAATGTTGACTTGAGCACAGTCTGCACTTTGCTCGCAGTAACTGTTTAGGATGTGGAATTCCTTGTTGGTTGCTTTGAAGTCACCAACGATACTAGATTGTCCAAAGTTGATGTTCAAAAGAATGGCAGGACCTGTTTCTCCGTCAATATCACCTGATAACTGCTGCTGGGTGTATTTGAAAGAAGAACTCTTCGTATTCTCCTGAATTCTCAGACTTCCGTTACCTTCTACAATTGTCTTGCCACCTTCTGTATGTTTTTTGTAACTAGTGCTGTAAAAAAAAATTATATTTAGCCAACCATTCATGACGCATATACCTATATCGTTATATGAAGATTAGGGAAATGTAAATTAGACATATTTTACCTTCCAGCAATGATGTTCTTTCCGTCAGAGGTGATACTGGTTACAATTCTCTTCGCACCCTTAGCAACTTTGTTAGTAATCTCAACACGAATGTTACGGGTCTTTAGCTTATCGGTATCAAAATTGAAAACGATATTAAAGTTGTCGATACTCGGTACGTTTACGTTGCCATCGATGTTTAAATTTCCTTTAGGACTATTTATTCTGTATTCACCTATAGGAATTATAAAAATCGTTCAGAGATTAACAAACTTTGTTGATAATTTAGAAAAACGCATTTATTTTGCGATTTTCACTCTAACGATTAAACTGCAAATACAGAAAGAGAATATCCGAGATGATTCTAATGAAGGGTTATCAATTTTTCAAGTTACCTGTCCATTCCCTATCTCCAAGCTTGTTATACTTCAGGATTTGATCTGTCTTGCCTTCTGGGCAAGTGAGGATTGTATGTATATCCAATTTATCTGCAGCCAGATCGAACTGATTGCTAGCGGTATATTTAACTTGATCAATTATCAAAGTCACGTCTGTTTTGCCGGAAGTCGGCAATCTGCTGATTGCGCCGGAGACCGTTTCCTGATAAATGAAAAATAATTAAGATGAGCGGAAGTCAATACGCAACATGACCAACATTCCTAAGTAGACACCGTTAATCGGGATCTCGGAAAGTGTAAAAGAAACGTGAAAGCTTAATCGAGCAAACATGCGAATGCATAATCCTTTGTCATTTCTCAATATCGCGATGCACGGCTTTTTTTATAAACGAAGATCCTCAATTTCGAATCTGGCTATCAATATTAAATTCTGAATCGAAATTAATATTGGACACAAAAACTTATGAAATTTGGCTAAGTTCAAAATTTTCAAACATCTCCGGTGACTTACAAATGTTTTTTGTTCAGCCTCCGATTCTGGGACAGATATCAAGTTTTCAAGTAAAAGCGAACTAGATATTCCGGTGAAATCGAAAATTCAAAAAATAAGGTCTGAACTTTCAGAGACCCTTAAGGCAAGGGAAATGAAACTTTAGATGAAAAAATAAATAATACAGGTATGTATACCTTGTGCTGAAGTTTTATCTCGATGTTGCGTGCTTTTTCAATTGGAGTTGTGGCCCTGATATCGACATTAAGAACATCCAGCTTATTAGTGTAGCTAGTATCCACAGCAACGGTTGTCTGCTTGTTGCCATAATTTACGTTCACTGATCCAGACGTCTCCTTCAATGCATTTACTGGATTATTCTTGTAGGTGTAGCCAACAGTTACTGGTGCATGGCTCAGAACAGTGACGGTCGCTTTTCCAGTTCCTTCGACGCTGTGACTCTCATCGGCAATACCAGAGCTTGTCAAATGGGCATCAACCCTTATGGTTTGGTCATCATTATAAGTCAGTTGAGTCTTCTCAATGTATTCAAATCGACCACCGAGTGTACTGGGTATCAAAATCGACTCAGATAATTCCAGTTTGATGGATTTCAGCTTCTCACTTGGTAATTTGATGTCAATCACAGTTTCCGCGGTCGATGGTCTGTCGACATTGTTTCCACGGACATAATTTCCGGTAGCCTGTTGACGAAAGTACAGATTATATTGTATGTCAAAATTTGAAAACTGGATTATTTTACCAATCTCGTTTAAGTTTGGATTTAGATGTTCAAATCTAAAATTTAATCATGCGACAGCGTTTCAACATTATATATAATATCATACCTGTAAGCTCAATTTTCTTCCCAAAGATGATCGGATTTTTCCTGAACCATATGCACCGTCGTTTTCACGGTCCCATGAAACTTGAAGCGAGAATGGTGAAGGTATTTTCGCTCCTGACAAATCAATCTGAAACTCTGCGGACTTCTTGTCAGGTCCATTTGGTAGATTCTTCGAGGCGAGTACCAAATGGATATCATCACCGTTAAAGTTGATTAACCGTAAGTCCTGCTTAGATCGGAAGGTCGATGCCTTAACATTCAACTCATGAACTTCTGGATTAAAAATGAGCTTACGACTCTGTCCTCCCTTCGTCACGTAGTCAATTAATTCGATCTGCATCGTTCCGTCCATCAATTCATCTCTGGTGGTCACAGCTCTGTTACCTTTTCCAACAATATATCTTCCATTAGGTAAAGTTAGGTCAAACTCAGCGGACTGGCGCCCGTTTTCTAAATGTCCTTGAGTTGATCCCTTGGCGTTGAACAAGGTTTTGTAATCCAATAGTTCGATGCTGTTCTTGGTATCAAATGAAGTCGATGTAAGGTCGGTGTCAGACGAGAATTTCAGACGTTTTTTCGGGTCTTTTGCGGCATCGTATAAGATCTCAACATTAGCGACGTGCTTAGATCCAGTAATTGCAACATCACCGTGTCCTGTGATCTTGCGATTGAATTTTGGGATGTTGATTTCAAGTTGTGCATCACCTCCGGCCCCTCTTTGGAACCTGAATTTACCGCTAGCCGTCAAATAGTTCTTAAGATTCAGCCTGAGATTTCCATTCGGATTGCTTCCACGGTGTAGCGTCAATTCGAAGTCGAGATATTTTGCAGTTTCATAATTAACAACTGCTCGAGAGTTAACGCCGTTCTGATTAGATCCCAAACCAACATCAATTTTCACCTTCTTTCCGTTAATTTTGATCTCAGCTTCCAGATGGGTGTTGATATTTCCGGGTTTTACATCGTAATCAACGACGGCTTCGAGCTCGTATTTACCACCCGGTTGCAATTCTAACGAAGTCTCAAATTTGTTCTTATGCTCACTAAGAATGACACGCTTTGTTTTAAACTCGATGCTATTTGCCTGCAGCTTTGCCTCGAACTCAATATCATAATCTCCTGGTTTTTCAGTTCCTGTTTTAGCACTCAGTTCAGATTCTAGATTGAATTTGGCATATTTAAACTCGAGATCATAACTGATGGACTTGGGACTTATTCCACCTTCCACGTGAGCAACCAGACCAAGGGCAGGATAGGTGATTCTCCTTTCAACCGATAGATCAAAGTCCTTAGGAGATACATACCTGACATTGTGCTTTCCGATATAAGTTATGCGTTTCGTCTGCGAGTTCAAGTCACTTCCATGAACGATAATCAAATTTTGCTCACCGATAAAATCATTGCTTCCCTTGTTTTCATACGATATGCTGAACCCGTGTTCCTTATTTCTCGAAGGAATAATGGATATTGATGTTTTGTGATTAAAACGGTTTGTTGCCTCAACGTTACCATTCAACGCGTAATTATCACCACCATATTCAATCTGAAGAGCAGCGTGACCACCGGAACTTGTTGTTGCTATGTTACCATCGATGCTGATCAGAGCTTGACCACCGGCAGCTAATGAAACCTTATCCAATACGTATGACTTTCCATTCGGGCTGTTATTAACTTCAATAACTCCTCCGGCTGTGTACTGTTGTCCGTTTCGCTGAGTCTTAACACCATTCTTTACACCGGCAAGTTTTTCTATGTGATCTGGTACCTTGTATTCAAGAATAGGCCTATATTTGCTACCACTAGCGACTATACCAGCCTTGATAAAGTACTCGATACTATCGTGACGAACCGTAACGGTAAGAGTTTTTTCGTTAGCATTATTCTTGATTATTCCTTCAACAGATGCCTTCTTCCAGGGCGAGTCGAAGATAACCTTTACAAGTTTCTCGGGCTCAAGGGCTCCATCGATGAGAAATGAAATTCGACGATTCGTACGGCTGTTTGGTGTTTCAAGTAAGATTTCAAAGGATCTTGCCTTCGGATTTACCGTGTTGTAGAAAGCCTTGAAATGATAACTTCTCACATCGTTGTTTTCTAAGTAAACGGATAATGAAGCTGGTCCACTTAGAGGGAACAGAGGTTTCTTCTGGCCGACTACCGCGCTTGTCGTTTGCGGGTAAGAAAGCTTACCACACACCGTCAGACCGATGATGCTTGATAGTTGATCGAAGCAATCAGAATGTTCTTTACCTTTTCCAAAGTTGACATCGACATAGTTATCACCCTTAGCCCCGGAGCTGACGAGAACTTCGCTACTAATACTGATCACTTCTTGCTTTTGTCTGGGAATACCGATGTTAACATCAATGCCATTTCCTTCTAATAGTTTTACAGTCACGTCAGTTCCAGTTGCTGTGTGAAGGGTGGTGATAATTTTGACTCCGGATTCAATACCGTAACCTTCGACGATCAAACTTCCAGCAATTCTTATCGACGCGCTTGGTTCAAGAGCAATTTGAACTGCTGCTGATTTAGGATCCTTGTATATGGCAACGAGATCAATTTTTCCACTTGTTTTAAGGTGAACTGCACTTGTTCCAGTAACACCCAAAGTTAATGGTAAACCAAGACCAGTGGGATAGACCAATTCAGCGTCCAAAAAGTGCATATGGTTCTTGAAATGATAATCGAAATCCTTAGCCTTGTCTACGCCAGCCTCAAAAACATTTAAAATTTTATCAACGATACTGGCGGAGCTCGGTTTATTTTTGCCACCTTGGTAACTTAGGAAAGCAAGCTCTGCTCCGAACAATTTAATGGACAGATCAAGTTCAAGATCATCGTTGAGCTCAGTGTCGGGTAAATGGACCTGCTTACTAAAATTATCAATTTCTTTCGGATTTACGCTACGACCATGACGGCCTGATTTTCTCTGCAAGCGCTGGCCAACCTTTTCAACAATGTCGTCATAAGCTTTTCTCGCATTCAAGACAACTTCTTTCCGGTTTGAAGATCGTAGATGACCTTTGGGTCCAAAGTATTCTTCGATCAGTCTATCCAAATTTTCAACACGTGCGTCGAGTTCCAAAAAGTTAAATGAATGACCGAATATTTCAGTTGTTAGATTCAGGCTTGCAGAACGGGGTACGAAACTGTTTTGGCTGTAGATAACGTTGCTTTCCGCTGAAGAGCCGACACCGAAAGCATCGATGCTGTAAGAGAGTTCGTTGTTGTAGGAATATTTACGGAAATCTTCTGGGAATTTGGTACGTGGCTTGATGAGACCTAGCTGACGTTGGGCCTCCAGTTTATCCGGATTGGTCGAAGCACGTAGATTGCGAAGGTGAGAGGTGATGAAGGATCCAACTTGATTGATAGTTTCGCGGTCGAGTACTTCTTTCAATTTATTAGCGACGTGTGGACACGGGCAGGCAACGAGAGACAGGTAAGCCTTGATTCTGATCTCACTGTCTTCATTGAGATCAGCCAACGTCGAAAATATAACTTCTTTCCATTTCATTGAACATCTCGTTGGCAGAGCCTCGAGAGCGGCAACTCGGACACGATTATGGACCTTCGTATCAGCAGCGATCTTGGCAATCTTGAGCAACGTAGCATCATCTAGATACCGTGCATTTCCAAGCCCCTTAAGTGCAGAGATTACAACATCTTCTTGCTCCCGTGAGTTAGCCTTGATCAGTTTAGACGAAATTTTGGCAAGTGCTGCGTTCACTTCGGGTACATTTTCGCATTTATGTTCTTGACAGTATTTACCAATCAGAGAACCAATGCCAAGATAACCGATACGTGGAAGACCAGGCTGGTCCAGAAGGCTGGTAACAGCAGTAACGGACGAGAGACTAGCATGACGAACAAACACAAGACTGGTATAATATATGATGTTTTCTATTGGTGTGAGCTCCCTGTTCTTTACTAATGCAACGAGTGCTTCTGACGCTTCACCAGTTCCTGTGCGAAACAGAGCATCCAAAAATACTTTCCTTGCGGAATCTCTATCGGAACCAGCTCCAGATTTGACGTGTGAAAATACTGTCAAAATGTCACGTTCACTGCTTTGACGCAAGACTTTAATAAGCTCTGCAAAACGACGAGCAGCAAATGGAGTCACAGCATCTGGCATCGACTCCTTGGTGGCCAGAAGTGCCCTGGTGATAGCGTCAACGGAAGACTTCACTACTTGATGCGGTGCTTCGAAGATCAATGACTTAGGCTGGGAAACCGGGGCGGGATTGCTTGCACCTGATTCTCCTTTGAACGTTAATGTCGTTTCAACAACAGTCTTGAGACCAGCGTCTCCATTACTGAACGGTTTATATCTGTAAGTTTCAACTGAGCTAGCCTTGCTCAAAATACCACGATTGAACTGCTGTTCTACCTTCAGCTCGGCGGCAAGAAGAGGAGTTGATTTGATGTTGGAATTCAAGTTGAAGGTGGAAGATATCAGGTCTTGTTTTATGTTTTCGCGATACGAACACTGCTCAAGATTACGAGACTTCCTAATCGTTCGAGATTCGCCATTTTTACTGAATGAAAAGTCTGTGGGACATCCGCCGAACACGTCTGTCTGTAAAATGTGTTCAAGTATTGATCAAGTAACTGCGAACTGACTTTCGAAAACATGATTCAACCATGTCAAATTTGTCATCAATTCGTTCAGTTGGAATAAAAATAATTGTGATCTCGCGTTGAAATTATTCGAAAAACTAAAAAGGTAAGCAAAATTTTGTGATAATAACCTCGGAATGGGTGGTGCTGCCGTCATCTTGAACAACCGCATCTTGGAAGAGAGAAATGACGGCTCGTTTCACGTTCAGAGAAGCCTGAGTATCTCCAGGTTCCGCACAAACTTCAGTGTCAATATGCCCGTTGTGATAGTTGAACTGCAGTGCGTGCCTTTCAATTTCGCCTTGAGAAGCAGCCTATTGGAACATTGTGAAGAATTGAATATATTCGAGGTTTTCGTTAATCAGAATATTATAACTTCACTAGCAAGAGTCAAACTCACAGGGTGAAAATAATTCACATGCGTGAAATGATTGCGATTTTTATCTATACCATAATGAGTCAGAAATCACTTACCGCTCCATTAATTTTCACGTTCTTGAGCCTTATTTGATGAATACAGTTGGGATTTACGGACAATTCAACAAGGGCATTCAGTTTAAGGGTTCCTTCTCCTTGACCATCGGTTATGGAAGTGACGGTTTCACCGTCCAGCTGATATGTGTACGTCCTACCTGCTTGGTACGCCTGATTCGTTTGGACTAAGTGAAGAAAAATTTTATCTTTAGTAATTCATAAAAGCAAACAAATTTCTGTGAAATTTCAACCGCACAACGTAGAGAAACTATAATAGTCAGGTATGCAGATATTGGTCTTGCAGTTCGTTGTCACATATTCAATTAAAAATTTGAGAATGCTTTTTGATTAGGAGATGGCGTGTGAAATATATCCGTCATTTGTGATAGCATTTTTTTTTTTTTTTTCTTTTTTGAAAGTATAACCCATTGAATTGGCTTAAAGGATGCTTTCAGGTAAATCATGCAGTGAATTGAATTGCTGCTCCGAAAATAATTCATTATATCACAAGAGATTGCATGTTCAATTGGTATGTCTAAATATCAGTTGGTACAACTAAACGTCACCGAGAATCAAAGCATTTTTAGTTTCAAAGCTTTGAACCAGAATCCCAACCGTAATCGCTAAAAGCCCGTATTTTGGATTCTCTTTAGATACATATTAATTTATTTCAAAAAATACTTACTTCCATGGCAGCCAGTTGAACATTGATCTGTAACAAAAAACGAACACAAAATCGAAATCAGTATTCCATAGTAGCCAAATTATGATTGAAGATATCAAAAGAATCATTTACATTATTTTTTCATCCGAAATAGATCGGTATAGTTTAAAAAAAAAAAATTTCAACTGTGTTCAGATGTGGCGATGAAATAATAAAAAATAAATGAGCGATTATAAAATTGCAGAAAATATCAACGCAATACTTTTTCTGCGACTGACTCAAGATTAACGCGGAGAAAAAAAAATCTATATACATATATTTGTGCTCTGAAGCAAGTGAACTTTGCAATGGGGTCAAAGCTGATAAAGTATTAATCATAAACTCTTTAACCCTCAGTTCTGAAGACCGGAGCTATTCTTATTATAATTCTTAGCTGAAAAAAAAATTATTCAGAAAAGATTAATATCGCGTCTACATATTACTTTGGAACATGTTGGATGCTGTGCTAATTGACATATGTGATACGAAAATTAGCTGTCCAGTAAAAATTTATCCCACATTAAGAAGCTCCGGCAAGTTCGAGAACCAGATAAGGCTGAGATACGTAGTTTCAAGTTTTCAAGATTTAACTTATTTGTAACCGAATAATCATAAGAATGTTCAACATTCATATCTGAAATTGACTTTTTATCCGAAGTGCAGAGCTGCAAGTAATTGCTCAAAAAATTGCGAAGTATGATGCTAAGCTTTTGCTTTGAAATTTAGAACTTACTGATAAATGAGAGCAAATATTTATTTGAAGTTATGAAAAATTGTTTAAAATTCGCGTATCAATTGGAATAATAATTATTGTGAAATCCATCCAACATAGCAATATTATTTTCATTTATGAGATATGGGTACTTTATCGGTCTGCAGACGATTAGCATTAGCCTACGTAACAAACAACCGAATCGAGGATGATAATGATAAGAGTTTTCCGTATGAATTAATGAGGAAATCTTAGTAACAAATCGTTTATTTCATGTCTGCAGGACACTTTGAATCATCTTTAATAACTTCTCGCGGTTGCTAACTGAATCAGTTCCGACCTGTTTGAACTTTGGCCATGCAGACTCTACAATAGGTTGAAAGATCAGGACAGTAAATTATTTGAACCTTGACATGCGCATATAGAGATATGTAAGTAATAAAGCAAAGAAGTAAATATTCGAATTATAAATGTATTTACTTAACGATGCTGCTGAACAGCGATTTTACTCTAAAACCAACGTCATTTTATCGAAGGCAAATTTACTATGTATCACAATGAACTTTAGCTTCAAATAAGATAAGACACGTCATTTTTATTATACAAATAATATGCTGCCACACGAGATTAGAAAATTATAATATTAAGTATAAATGACAGCAGCTGTGTACAGATTTGAAAATTTATTATATCGGTTTTTTGTTCGATGGAATAAAAAAATTTTCAAACCTTTTACAACTGGGATATAATTCTATACCGACGTGCGAGACTGTAATGACTTCTATACGTATATTAATTAATTCAATCAAAGACCACGTCTACAGAGACGTGCATATCCATTTGTACCATCATCTCGCGTTGCTAATCGAGAGACAAAGGACCGAAAGCAAAATGTGAAGAAAAGTATTGTTCGTTCTTTATTCTGTACAATAGACCGAACGATTTTTTTCAAAAAATCACCTCCAAGCTGAACTGCATTTTCAATTATAGTCTGCATATCGCCGTACTGATTGTAATTTTCAGTTCGACTTTGCAGGTGAATCATTAAGCAAAAAATCGATTCTGATCTTATTTTGCAAATTTTCTTAGGTTGTCATTTTTATTTTATTTGTATAATTTTTGTTCTTCTTTCTACTTTACTCGATTGAAAGTGAAACGCGAACCGTAAGGGATAATACATATTATTACGACACATGATTGAGATTTATCTTGCCTTGAGATTATTCGACACGATGAAACTGGAGGGGATCTACTATTTTCGTAACTCACATTCTTTTTGAACGGTATAATGATTTTACGCAAAAGGGAAAAAAATCCGTTAGATCATTATAATAAGCTCAACTGGTACAGAGTTGAATACCCTGTACAGATTGAAATCATCTATATGGAAGTTTCGCATATACATGTCGCAATGTTATGTAATTATTATTGGGTCGCGAAAACCGTTGATTATCTTATCTGCAGAAATGATAAATATTTCTCAATAAATCTATCCCAAAACTTTTTGGGTGTCCGTCACGCGTCTATACATGATTACATAAAACGTTAAGATACGTCTGAAAAAAAAATTTGAGCTAAAAATATAAAATTAGTTGATAAAATCTTCCACTGGCTTGTCTCAATTGAAAAAAAGGGGGACCTAAGCTATACGATAATTCGTTTGATCGGTATGTTAACACCAGAAACACGATTTATTACCAAAAATGCGTTCCCGAATCAAAAGGATATCCGCGTATTTGCAAAGCTACGAAGGAAACATGAAGAATATAAAAATTGGCAGATGTGAAATTTATTATCAACGAATCTATGAAGCAATATTTTCTGAGAAGTTTCATTGCCCTTCATATTCAGACGTATCAGGTTTTCATACTCCGTAGCAAGCATTGCAACTATACACGATTAAACAGTTTATAAAAAGAACAATTGAACAACTATATAGTCAAGACTATATCGTTTTCCGATAAATCACTGCATCGGTGCAATAAAAGTATATCAACAAGTTGAAAATGCGTTCAATTGTCTTAATCAACCAACGCTGCAAGCAAAATAAGCGATAAAGCACTCTCTTACAGCCAAGTAAAGTTTTCTATTTAATTACTCGCACTATATCACATTCTCGTTAAGCAGCTAACCGAATGTATTTTTAATACAAGTGGAATGCCTGATTTTTTAATCTATGTACTTTCGATACCGCATTAACGTATCTTTACAAGATTCGAGGAGGAGTTAGAGGAACAAAATCACGCCATCGAATTTAGGACCAATTTCAAAATTTCATTTTATGAACAGATGAAAATTCTTGAAAAATATATCATCCTGTTAATCCGAAGCACGGGATACAGTAAAGTGAATATATTGACGGGGGATAACTCTATAGTATTATTATTAGGTATGATATATATACGTAGGATCAATTCACTGAATGTCCGGTTGAACACAGGGGAGAGTGGTCAATCGTTTAGCTCATATGCGACCCCGTTGTCACTGGTCGTCTATTAAACCATGTACGCCGTAATATCAGCTTTGAACTACCCACCGTAGGTAATTCGGAGCCAGTTTCTAAAATGGATTTGATCTCGCGTACGTGATATGCTTTTAATTCACGATGTGCATGTCAATTACAATCATTTTGCAGCTCAATTGATCGTTCGATTTTACAGGCCTATTATACTCGTTCATGACGTAAATCTACGTGTGAACTCTTCGTCCTTTTCCTATTTCACGGAAAAATTATTCAAAGACCTTGCCAATAATTTGTCGTAATTTGAAAATTATCGCCATCATATATTTCTCACAGGAGAGTTTCAAGTCAAGAATAAAGAGCTTAAGTGGAGCAAAGACTAAAGACCACTTACATCTTTATATGTGTTACGAAGTGCGGAATCGTGACTATCAAGTAATAGTTGCAAAGACTCGTGGAATCAAGATAGACAAGAAAAAAGCAAAGCTCGGTTCGCTGTTTCCACTTAAAACGTATCAAGCAATTAAGCCCAAATTTGGCCTTGATCATAATTGGAAACATCCAGTTGAACTTGATCCGAGCTTTCGAAACAGTTTCAACATTAAATTTAACAACGAAAAAAAAGAAGCTTGCGTACCAAAACTGTTGAATTTTTTTCAATAAAATGAGAAAAAAGTTTACAAAATTTTACCACAGCTTAAGAATGGCTGCATTTTGAAAATCTACAAGTTTTATAGTCACAGTCACAAAAGCTCTCACTCTAACACTTCATATCGCTTAATGGTCTAAAGTTTCTGGCTAGTTGCTAAGTTTTTGAACGAAATTTTTTATTTCGATTCGTATATTCTTAGATTAATTATAATTAATTAATTATAAAGGGTTTTATCGACTCACTCGCTTCTGAGGGTGCAACGAAGAGTAGAAAACCCAGGAGCAGGCCCGCGAGGGTCAACCTCGGTGGATGGGCCATGACTTGAGTGAGAATGTAACACACGAACGAATATCGTTGTACTACAGAACGAGCTGCGTTGCTTGAACGGAGCATTTATTCATCCCCCCCTACCCACTTTCCTTCTTGTCTCCCCCGTCCCCTACAATGAGAGATTTGTTTGTCCAGCAGAACGAAGACACGAGGTCCGGTGATGACGAGAATTCTGTGAAATATGTACTGTGAAACTTCGATCGTTGCCCGTTTGACCGCAAATAGTACGGATTTGATTCAACAGCCATTCATTCATATGTGTGCTTTAGTACACTCTCCCTCGATGCCCGAAATTTGATAGTTACACCCATTTCGGGTAGCAATAGTTAGGGATCTTCGAATCCGGTCATTTTCAAACTTACAGACAGCTGGAGCCAGGCTGGAGATCCAAATTTTGAAAATTCTGAAGGGTCAATATTCCGAATTTTTATAGTACCTACCGCGTCACAGTTTTGAGAAAGGGTATTTTCCCGAAAGTTTGCATAGTCGATTTTGAAACTTTCAATTCGAAAAACACCGAGGGTTCGAAATACCGAAAGATTAGGGTCCGAAGAGCCAAAATCCCGAAACTTGAAATTCACGCATGGAGCGTCGTACCCTTCCATCAAGTTTTCGGATTCTTGCAGTTGGGGAGTTTTGGACTTTTCGAGTTATGAGATATCTGCATGATGATCTTTCCGAATTTTAATCTTCTGAACTTCAACGTTTCTAAAAATTCGAAATCCTCTCGAATGAATTCTTAATTTTGACCGTTCGGAACTTTTAAAATTGGGAATTTCAACCCGGCCCCAGATAGCTCGTTCAATAAGAAGCCTTCCAAACCCCGATCATGTTCTCTTGGCTGCACTTGACAATACTGAAATGCATCCCCATTGAAAGGAGCCTCTTTTTGTATATTTTTTGGACCAAGGATCTAGCCTTTAAAATCTTCTCTAGCATTTTTATTATTATTTCGAAATAACATAATCTTGGGAGTAATAGTTGACGCATAACGTTCACAACGGTGCACATCATAGGTGTTTGAATCGCTCTAATCAGAAACGTACATACTACATACAAGAAGAGGTCTCACTTTTTGATCCACAAACCAATCCTCCTCATATTTCCAAAATTTTTGAAAAATTTGTCGGAAAATTTATGAGAAAAGTTTTCAAAATTGATGCTGTATCGTTCCAAAATTTATCGGGCAGCAGCAACCCGGCAACACATGCCTATACCTTTGAATTTAGTAATTCGGAGTTAATTTACTAAAATTGAGGTTTTTCGATCTTTATGGATAAAAATCTTATCAACTATTGGTTCTACCGCTGCTCTTCTCCAACTAGTCTAAGACCTGACAAACAACGACAAATTATTCACTTGTAAAAAATAGGCATAAGCTACTGAGCAAGCTACCTTATTCTTTCAGGTATAGTGGGTAGTTTAGCTTGGAACGAAATTATAGATCAGAGCTGTATCGCCAAATTCGATATTTTGTGAACAACGAGTTCTTCCTTTATGCAGTTTCCCAGCCACCGATAATAAGCGTTAATTCTTTCAGTCAACAATTACATGAAACTGACTCTGACGAATAGTTAATGCGAAGTCTGCTACTGTCGCCTCATCAAAAATGAGTTAAAATTCACCTTTTGTCATACATGCAGATTTTACGTAGTCATAAGTTATCTCGTTAAAAATTTTAATAACAGCTTATAACAAAGCGTGATTCGAGAAAAATTTCAAGCATGATATATAATACGACCGCATGTGAACTTTGTAAGCAAATTCTCTAGCTGATACGATAATGATATTGGAATATTGAAATGGACAGTTTGACTGTACACATAATCTGACTCGTGATAGGCAAACAATAATAAGTTTATTGTAGCTATCTAAAGTTGGAACTAACCTTGTAAACACTTTATCCAATACATATGATCCACATATCTAGATGTATGTACATAGTTTTGTTAAAACGGAAGTAATAATGCCGATGCCGTATGTCTACGGAAATTTACAAATGCTCAAAATCTACAAATCCTTACAGTTCTTAATGACGCACATTCGTATCCTGAATTGGAAAGTTTTCCCTTTGGCTGAAAGAAATCTTTATCGTCTTTCGATATTTCGAATGGTCATTGTTTATAGACGACTTAAGATATATTTACGTGTGCAGTTCGTATGCCATGTGGATTTGCTGATAATTTTTTGTAGATATAAGTAACTGGTATATTGTTTCATGATAAATGTAAGTCCCCATTGGTTTGGATACCTGCAGCTGTCGAAAATTGAATATAATTTATTAAATTGGCCTTAACAAGAAGGGCTGGATCAAGAAACCGAAGAGAATAATAGTTACAGCGAGCTGATTGTCGATTAACATAATATGAATCATGCGCAAAAACTTCCACCGACGTAGAATTTTATCGTGAGTTCTTTGTGCAGCGATCGTTCAAGGAAATTCATCTTCGATTTTACCGGGCGATATTGCGGTTTTCTTTTTCCAATACGTGTAGCACATATTGCGTTACATTTTTACTTAAAATTTATAGAAATTGTTGGTAACGCTATAAGTGACACAATTTTATATGAAATTTTCTAATGAATTTGTTTGACCGATTCATTTCTGCGGCACTGGAGCTCTTTACAATTTATGTACGAAAAATAGATCGAATGTACGTTTATTAAATATTTTTGTGAATTTTTCATAGAAATTTTTAACTCTTTTGAGGATTTCAGATCGTAATCAATCATCGTCAGAGTGACGAGGACCAAACCTCGAAATTAAACCACGATTTGAAATCGTGAAATGAAAAATTGTAATAAAAAAAAAAAATTCCTTGACCATGGAATCCCCGTTAGTCAAATCGAGGTTTCGGTATGGTAAAATGAACAAAAAATTGGGAAAAATTTGAAGACAAAGAATACTAGAATTCATTTTATTTTTCGAATCGTTCCAAACAATTTATTGGGATTTAACATGATGTGTGATGTGTAAATCATCGAGGGTTCTAGTATCTTAGTTGAATTAACCTTATTTAAATATTTGTAATCACAACTTGTCGGAAAACAGCTGTGAGAAAAGGTCAAAAAAACAAAGAATGAATCAGAGATACAGTCCAATAAATAAAATATGTACTAAATGCCAATGAAAGAAAGAAAAAAAAAAAAATCAGTGGACACTGTTGTACCAGAGTCCGCAACATATACATCGTTAGTTAAATTTTTACAAGTTATAGCTACATTACCATTCTTTTTAACGCATATTATTTTCCGAGCAAAGTAATAGTGTTATATTATAGTAATAGGTTGAATGAACCGAGATATAATGTGACTTACGAGGCATACTATCTACAAGCTTCAAACGCTTGCTTCGTGGTTATAATTATTTTATCCGATGTTTATAGCGTCAATGCCTCGTAATTACTTGATTAGTACTTATAAACTTTTCCTTTACGCGGTGTATGTATGTACATACATACATACGTTACAATTACGATGACATATACCTACATGTATACATCCAAATTTACAATTATGTTTTAATCTGAAAATATTATACCAGATAAGAATAAATGGAGAAATTAATTTTCTTAAGAAGATCTCCGATTTATCCCACCACCATTTTCAGACTCCGAATTTTTTTTTTCTGTTGTGTTGTAAAATCTGATGCCTTCCACTGCAGTCGAATAAAATGAACAGATTTTGTTTTGCTTGTCAAGGTTCAACTATAGGCCAATTTAGCTGTCAAATTATACTTTTGCAACCGCTAACCCGTCTTTGTCACTGGGTTCAATTTTAATTCTCCCCCTCTGCTCCTGTGCTGATGCTGATGCTGCTGGCTGTTCCTCCATAATCTTCCTCCCACTCACACCCCTTATTATACTTTATTGTCATTTGTCAGAGACTGGTTATCATTACACACGTTTCATAGGCGTCGACAACTGTACAACAAAATGTTTTATGTCAACCATGGATGGGTGTATTTATCCAGGAAAAATTCTGAGCCCAAAATTTGTATATTTTCGATAAAATTCTATAAATTTTCCAAAAAATCAATATTCCTATTACAAAGGCTCGAACTTTCTTTGCTACATTACAATAACGTAGTTCCTTGGAAAATAACAAGCAGGTAAATCGGCTGACCACGATGAGCCAGACCTAAAACTTCCGGCCCAAATCTTTCAAGGGAAAGAAAAAAAACACATGTATGCAGATTTCATAGAATGATCATTGGTAGGCAATTTTCAGATGAGAGGGGTGAAAAAAAAATCTGAGCTTGTATTCGTGATCAACGATCCAGAAAATCTTGAGATACCAATTTTTATTAGAATCCGTCGATCGTTTCTCGAAATGTCGCCGATTAAATGACTTTTTGCAAAATTTTGTTCTTTGAATATCTCGAAAACTAGTGGACCGATCAATTCCAGAATCTAACCAGTTCTATGTTTGGAGAACCCGCGTCGATTGATATCAAACTCATCAAAATCCGATCATTCGTTCTCGAGATATCGTCGAACAAAAAAACTGATCACACCCAGACGTCCATCTGAAAATGGTCAGAGGTGATTCTCTTGACATTGAAACGTGGAGATCTGGTGGAAACTCAACTTTTCATTTTCGGGGTGATTACAATAACTTCCCTTTTGCTAAAGCGAAAAGTTGATAAAAGGAACAGCAATTTGGTTGTCTGCGTTCCTTTTTTTTTCTAATTGAAGTGCACAGACTATTTTTTCGACTTGTTTAAGGAATACTTTGAGATTACATCGTTGCTAAGCTGTAAGAATAAAATTTCAAGGAAAATCCATAGTCTGCGTCATGGGACAGTAATTAATAAAAGATAAACTAAAAGGCAGTGCGATGCTTCAACAGATACCTACGCAAAATATTTGATTGTGCATAACCTTTGCTCTTCCCTGATTAGATATACACGAGTTAATATATCGCAGGGGACCGGTATCAATATAATAAAATGTACACACATGCGATTGCCAAGAAACTAAGAACATCATTTAGCGTACAATTATTACTGATCTCTAAGTATTGAGGCGTTCGTTTGGTTCCAGCTTCGACAAGATCCTAAAATTTCGGGAGAAAAAAATGGGTTTTTCTTTTCTGTATAAAAAGTACAGCATACTTACTCGGTTAGATTTTTCTCGAAAGTTCGATGCACAATTTATATTGCAATTTTACAAAAATTTGCAAACCCATATATATTTTGGTAAATAAAAAACGAAATAACAAATTTACCATCGTCAATTATTTATTATAATATTCAAACCGTTAGGTACTGTGATTCATTCAAGGAGCGATAAAATATTGTGCGTTTTCGATAGAGAAAAAAAAAAAAACTTTCGTATCGATATATATCTCCTTTGTTTCTTCTTTATGTTATAAGGAGGATGAAATTTGTGGCCACGCTGCAATATTAAAATAATACGGAAAAAACATGACGAGGAAATCGCCAATCAGTTCGTTTTACCCAAACATGGGTCGGTATCATTATTATCATTATTATATACCCGAGTAATACCGCGATTATAAAAATGTTAATAATTATAGTTAATCGATATTCAGCGTGTGTATGTAAAATAACCACAGAACTAATTATCACACAATTATGTACATGTATGTATCTATGTATGTATGGAGATACATGTCCGAGAGAAATAGAGCTTAGCATTGAAGCAGAGTTAATGCCGAAGTCCATATGAAGAAAATGATACAGTTCGTAAATCCTGGAATATTCGATGACGTTTATTTGTATGCTGATCATCGCGCACCGATTTTGTTTTCTTCCATATAACAAGCGATAAAATAACGACTTTAAATGATGATAAGCATACCAAGCTTGGATTATCAAACTGTTTTCCATCGAAATAATTTGTTGGTGTTTACGGCAGTCTAATCTCCAGATTTATTCGAGGTCTAGTTTCACTCTCAAAGTTTGAAGAATTAAGTTGTTGTCTATAGGAAATATAATAGGAAACAAAGAAACCAAAATCTGAAAGCAGCTCGATTGATCGACTTAAGAATCATTCTCAAATTAGTAATTAGGCACCATGATGATTAAACCATGTAAGACGGGATTTTTATAAATTTTTTTGGACTGAAAATCGTGTCAATCTTAACCACAGCTGCAGTGTCATAATTTCGCTCTCAGAAATTTGGATGGAACAATGGCAATTTTTTTTTTCAAATTCTGCTTCAAGAGATTCCAGCTGAACCAAATCTTGAAAGTTGATTACCAAATATCGTCAACAACTTCAATTAATGAAGTCGAATAATTTCCCATAAGGAAAGCCTAAAATTCAAGCTCATTATTATACCAAATAATAACGAAACGCGATTTCAATGAACGAGAATTTTGAAACTTTAACATCCGAGGGGAAAGAGCTGGCCAACTCTACAAAGATGATACTACTTTCGTTTAGTATTCATCAGATAATAAACTGCATTAATCTGACATGCATTCTGCAGTCGAGAAGCGTTTTCGGAACCTAATAGTGGCGGGAAAGGAAGGGAAGGGGTCATTAGGCTGACGGTGTATGTCTGAAGTGCGAACGGTCCCTGCATCAACCGTACCTACGTGTTTCTCTGTAGTCACAAAATAAGGAAATGACAACTTTCTCGGCAATTTCAGTTAATAAAAACAGTAAACGAACATCCATTACATAATCTAGTTAATTGCGGTCCAAGAAACATCAAATCTATGATACCTAAACGTGATCAAAAAGCACCAAATTGGCAACACTTGTAGATAAAGTCTCTCATCGGAACCGAAATGATGTACTCGAATTATTAAGACTTTTTCAATTTCACGTTGTAACGTCTTAATTCGGCTGTTAATTGCTTGACTTGTGTCATATATTGTTCAAAAGCTAAGACAGCTAAAAGATTCAATTCAGCGGCAGGAGAGGAAATTGTATTAAAAGCCACAACGACCGCATCTAACTGCGCGCGAGAACACCAGAATAATATTAGACTGGCCTTGCATACCGTAACTAGGAGTAACTCTCTGAGTAATATAAAAGTAAAATGAAAAATTGCAACAAAAAAAAATTGATTCGTTCACTCGGTGCAACGAATCGTTAGCCAAAAAAATCATTTGAGAAGCGTGTTCCTGTCAACAACCGTTTAATCCAAACAGCTGCAATAAGTAGACTGTGACCTAAAGTATATCTGCAAACTTCGTTACGTTTACTCCTAAAATTTCTCTAACACCATAAAAAGCCGACAATCCTGCATCCAAATTGTCTATTCTCAAAATATTACCACCACAAACGATTTATGATCCACATTTTGGCACGATTTCTCATACTTCGAAGAGGTATTGCTCGGATAAGGTCATATTGTAATTTCGTAGACTTGAGGTTTCGTTAAACCAGGAAGCTTCAAGTGTAGTAAATTATATGACGGTCTATACGATAGAATAAAAATTTCCTGAAATGAAGGTAACGTGAATTTTGAGGACCGGCGCCTGCAGTAGTAAATTTTTCAAAATTAGGATCGTATGCAACCCATTGCTCCTGATTCTATGCTGAAAATGAATCATCCGTTGAGTATAAGCGTTAAAATTCTGTAGCCAAGAAATGGACAAGAAAATACTCTGCAGACTTTCACGTGAATGGGTTATAGTCGTATTATATCTGCAGCACGACTTCAATGCTTAGCCTTGGGATGAGCTTCACCAAAAACACGTAGGTCGAATGGCTCCACACTGAAACACAAGATAGCAAAAGATAAACCGTGAAGACACAACAGAGACTTAATCTTTGTTTTCGCCTCACAAAAAAAGAGTAAGCTCGTATACTTCCAACTGCAGCAGACCACAATATGTCTACAAGACCAGGGCAAAATGAACCATCCGTATAATTAACAAAAATATAAAATCATATTTTGCCTCGGCTCATTTTGCCTCGTTGGTTTGCGATGACTCGGTGGTTCATTTTCGCCTGGATGTTCATTTTGCCCCGGGTGTTAATTTTGCCCCGGTCTCCCTTACTTATATTCAACATTGAATTCAAATTGGTCCACGTTTTGTGAGCTTCAGAATTTTTTAACCAAATAAACCTGTCCGATATCTCAGAGCTATGTGGAAATTGAAAATATATTTATTGCTGCAGGATTGAACTAATCGTATCTTTTAAAAAGATTTTGTGTCTTTCAGTATTCTGAAACCAGGCCAGGCCTTATTTGGTCACCTGCAATCACATAGATAGGTGGAAATTTATTTCATCTTTCACTCTATGCCACTAGAAACTACAGACATGTCATATGATTAGAAATTGCTTCTATATGTATATGATGCAAAAAAATGGAGATGATGAGGTCTAAAGGCTGCCTGGGTTGAGGCAGAATGTTCCATTCGCATTTCGTCGATACCCCTCGAATTCCTTGCTTCATAATAATCTCCTTTTTTCGCACATTTGCAATTTTTTATATTACGAACACAATGCACTCCGAAATACAATGAATCCTACCTGCATGTTTGATTGCCAAAAATTACCCTTACCGATACCCTTCCTGTGGTTGTGAATTTTGGAAACCCAGGTTGCCTAGAACTCCTAGAAGAGCTGTGAATGATTTGCGATTAGATCTTAAATACTACAAGATGTACATCAGGATGGTCGTTAAATGGAAAATTATACTGGGCGATTTGTTCAGATTTATATTTTCAGCTCCGAGTCTCCCTGTTTCCACGTGGATTTCTTTTCATTCGAAAAAATACTAATTCAAGTAATTTTTGGATTAATAATTGAATCAACTGTTTCGAACAAGTTTTATTGCCGTGAAAAGTAACATGAAATAGTGTACTAGGTATGAAAATAAAAAATTAATCGATAAGCAGGGTGGTCCATTTAACGTGAGCATCCCAAATATCTCCGTTGCTGTTACAGTAACGCGAAAAATTTCAAAAGATAATTCACTTGATTTCAAAGGGCTGATACAGTGTTGAAATATTAATATATATCAAAATCATGATTTCGACGTCCTCAAGATCATCAATGGTTTTTTGAATGGAAACCTATACCTTTTATGACGTAATTTTGTGTCCGTAGTCCGTAATCCGATTTACGACCCTCCAACATTGAAATTCTAAAAAAACCCATACAAGAACTACCCTAATGTGACATACGTTCTGGCACTAATTATCATTAACAGTCAGCTAAAGAGCATTAATATGATTCTATAATTTGAATTATCTTTCTGTATTCGCCCACATCAAGTAATAATAAATATTTATTTATATCGAACTGCGTCGGTTCTTACCCTCTCTCTCTTTCACGCTGAATATGTAGAGAAACAGCTGAGTGAATATTCTTGATGATGCGAAAAACTTATCTCAACAAGTCCCTTGTTTCCATGTGAGGATATCTGTCAACAGTACAGATTAATTGTTTATTAAGAATATATAAAGACTTCTTTGTTCTAGATCAAATGAAATCACAACCAAACACAACGATCACATAATACTGAAAAAATTATATTCTTGTAAAGTGTTGAAGTTATTAAAAAGGTATTTCGAAATGCTATAAGCCTGGTCGTCATCGTGAAAATGGGTGGAGGTCCAAATTCCGAAAGGCGAAAATATGCATAGAATTCGACCGATACTTCGAATATCAGAAGAGCAAAAATTCAAAACGTATAGGTAGGCAATTACGTATAACAAGAAATTGTAAAGTAGATAAGGCAAATTAAGCACACAGAAATGTAGATATAAGTTTATTCGAAGACCAATATTGAGAATAGTAAAGATCGCGAGGGGCTAATATCGAATTAGCGCAAAAATCGAATACTTCAAAATTCGAGCTGTTCGAATTTTAGAATATCAAGAAAGATTATAATCAACCCTAAACTATCAAAATAAAAGAACAAAAACTCGGGAAGTCAAGATCGCGATTCGTATGAACATAGAAGGGCCAAATTATCGAAAGTGCCCTTTTTCTTTTCTTAAGGTTCCTAAATACCCAAAAGTCGATGAAAATACAATTTCTCGAGATTTGGATGTTTCGAGAATTTGACCCTTCTGCATCTTGCAGTTATAAAATTTAAGTTCTACTCTTTCTGAATTCGTGTTCTTAACACATTTACGTTACGTTTATCGGGCATTGAAAATATTAGCTATTCTCGATGTTATTTTTTGGAAATATAAACTTTACACTTTATTTCAATCTATATTCTGCTCATCCGTAGTAACCAACGATCTGAGAATACATTTTCGAATTAATGACCGTTCGGATAAATAACCTTTCGGTTAAACAGTTCTTCGACTTACATTTAGTGATCTATCGGTAAAAAAAAAATTTGAAATCAAAATCACTTGATATTTCAGTATTCACATATCCGGAATTCGAAATTGGGCATTCTATATATTGGTATTTCGAAATTTCGACCCCTGCACCCACATATTCAATTATCTATGCCCACTGAGTAAGTTACTTCAAAAATGAATAATTCTTATACATTCTGATGCCCTGATAGCAGAAATTGAGTAACGGTCTGTAGTATTTCGTTTTTCCATTTTGCAAAAATACAAAAATAGAGATTTAGGAAAATTTTTCATACTTACACTGCACCGCGTTTTGTGGCAGTCTTTGGTAAAATAAACAAGGCAGGATGAGCAGTCCCAAGGGACTGTAATCAACAGCCACTCACGATTCATCAGTATCATAAGTATCACGTTAATAGAGGATGAAAAATAGCGATATTTATTCATGTAGGTAAACTATCATAATAGATGTAATATCCTAAGATTTCTTGCCAGGGGCATAATCCCCAACCGAAATGAGAGTAATGCTCCAAAAGACTAGAGTTTTGGGTCAGCGCAGTAGGCCCGAGCAGTCCGGACGGACAAAAAACCCTGAAAAATGATGAATCTTTGTAGGTAAACCATCATGATAGATGTAATATCCTAAGTTTTCTTGCCAGGGGCATAATCCCCAACTGAAATTAGAGTAACGCTCCAAAAGACTAGAGTTTTGAGTCAGTGCAGTAGGCTCAGGCAGTCCGGACGGACAAGAAGCCTGAAAAAATGATGAAACTTTGTAGGTAAACGATCAGACTAGATGAAAAATCCTGAGTTTTTTTGCTAAGGGCATAATCCTTAATTGAAATGAAAGTTATGCTCCAAAAGACAAAAGATTTGGGTTGGCGTAGTAGTGTCGACCAGTCCGGACAGACAAAAATCGTCCTTAGGAAGGCAAATCCATAAGGCATTCTAGAGATATACTTCGTATATAAAATGAGTGCCTAAAAAACGATACTAATATTGCGATCTACAATGATAGTTTTCGAAACGCCTTACGACGATGAACACAATTTCGTAAGTTTAACAAAAATTTCTTAGCAAAACGATGATCTTTAGGTATTCATAATGGATAAGCGAATTAAGTAATATGTTTCTGAAATGTAGCTAATTTAAGTTGTTACTCAACCGAGAGATTAGGATGTATCTGAAACATGATTGAACCTTTTTGTACCGTACGAATTATATCAACGAGTTACTCCTAAACTACAAACGATAAACTTGTCACGGTTCGCTTAGTGGTAAAATACTTGAACACATATCGTCAAGCAATTAATATCCGTTTCATTCGGTTCGTATATCGCCAATTAGTTCTTAAAACGGATACGATCATGTAGTTGAAAGTATATCTAAAATTTTTCACCCACGTTAATGAATAACATTCAGTGTTTCATTTTACAGTAAAATCCATGTAGAAGATTACTTTATCATCCAAAAATTTCAAAGTTTGGCAAACACAAACTTGCCAATCGAATTCCCTGAAGAGTACATGAGGTACAGATTGCTCCTAAAGATGGAATAATATCTGGATTCGATCTGGAATAGATTATGGTATTTTAAGATTGAAGAAGTTCCAGATAGAATTAGAATCGGGTAATAAAAATAGAATTTTGAGCTTTCAATTAATTATTGAGCCAGCCTTCCTCATTGGACAGTTCTAGGAGATAGATGAGAATCAATTTTCTAGTAAATAGGTTATTTTTATGCGTAATTAATTGCGTTTAATGATAATACAGTGATATAAGCATCGAAATTGTTCTAAAATTGTGCTTCTTGATGTGTAGATTTGACTACCGCATCGTGGTATAGCTATACTCTTTGTTAATTGCCAAGGTCTTGTGAGTCCAAACGAACGGAAAACTCTGAAGTCTGACTATGGGCCTACGACCCGAAGCCGGTCGAAATGTTTCTTTTTTTTTCTTGTTTTTCTTACATTTATCGCAATTGATGAGCCTGATTCATCAGATGAGATAACAGTCACGGATATTGAGCTTAGTAAGCAAAGCCTTATCGCATTGCACTTGCATTAGTAGACCACAAAGCAAGAAAATGATTGCAGACGAGCTGAAAGGTCAATTATTGTTATTGAAGTTACCCAGAGTTCTATCTGGCAAGAATATGTAATTACATTAATGATTTGATTATTGAAATATACGGCTGGACGTATGTTTTGATATGAAAAATAATAAGAAAATAATCTGGATCACGACAAATAACACGATATTTATACGAATCAAATTCGTCAAAAGATAGTCGGACTTAAACTGTAACCTATGCGTTGAACTGCGGTGAATATTTTATTGCGAATTGCAGTTGAAATAAATAACGATGCTAATTAGAAAACCTTATAATTCCTATTTTATCCAAAAATGAATTTTAACGCATCTGTTAACAAACGTTTAAATGTATCTTCTGGTTTCGTGATACAGGCTTATACTAACTTGAATTTTAGGTGGTAAATGTCGAGCACACGTAAATTTCCTAACTCAAAAAAGAAACATAAAAAATGCTGAATTGTTTCCTTTTTGGAAACTCTCTTGCGGAGGACAAATATTGCTTCTTCTTTCCCCTGTGAAATTCCGCAAAATAGAGTTGGGAGGTTTGCTAATCAAACCGTCTATTATACTCTCAAATATATGCGATACTACATTCATATACATAAACTACTCAACAAAATTAGCGGGTCACCCCTAGCATGACCCTCCATTTCCAGAAACCTTGACCGATTCACTTGAAATTTATATCAGGGCTAGTCCAAAGTGTTTTCAACTTGTGCCCGAAGTCGCCACTCTGTACTTCTAAGGGTCTTGATGTGACACCCCGAAAACCAACCTTATGTGTAATATCAGTCACAGGTCTACGACTTCGGGTTTCAAAAAAATGTTTTTCCTACACCGAGTGATGATTCTGATCACGAACTCCTTCGAGGCTACCGTTAGAGGCAATGAGAGAATGTAAACTATGCGACAACAGGACGAATACGAATTTATGCACAACTGAGCAACTCATTCAAGAAGTCAGTCCCCAAAAGAGTCTAAGAATTTTCCACCCGACCCATATGGTCGAAAGGGATGAAATTTAGGGATTGGATGACCGCGGGTATAAGTCTGGTGGATATACAGGCTACGGATCAGATCTGAGGTTCTTTAAACAGTTTTATAGGAGCAGGTATGGAATCAAAACTACAGACCGAAGACCTGTGATTTTGATTATTCACACGGGGTCGATTTTGTGAGCGCCCTATTACAACCCTCAGACCTATAGCGTTGTGAGTCTGGGTACAAGTTGGGGACACTATGAACTACCTTTGGTATAAATTTCAAGTGAAGCTGTCGAGGCTCTCACCAATGGCTCGGTATAATCAGGTTGGGCCGCAAATTTTGCTGAGTAGTTTATTTATATGAATTGTACCTATACAGTGGACATCAATTATCCGAACGATAATTTCATTTATCCGAGAGTTTTTTCATTTATTTAGAAACTTATCATCTGGATAGTGGAAATTTCGGTGGGTGTTCGTGTTCAGACAGTACTTTTGGAAGTTTCGCGACACGTGCCGAAATGATAGAAATAGTCATTTATATTAGCGTAGTGATCACTTATTATTGTACAAATTTTGAGAATTAACGTCGTTCGCATCCCAGAAAAAAAAAAAACTTATAAGATTATAAACAACGTCATTGTAAAAATGAATCGCAATTTTTTTCAGATTTCCAATTCTCATGCATATAATCAAAAACTTTGCAACAAATAAGACTGGGAGTCAGATCGCTGTGGCTTCAGTAATTAGTATCGTACAAACTATATTGCAATTTTTAATTCGCAGAATCTGTACGGAACACACACGTCTTACTTTGGAATCTGAGAATGCTTGGCTATCATCATAAGTTTATCTATAGGTCAAGAATGAGTCGTATAGACTTCTCTTTTTCATCTCGTTTTTTCTCCTTCAACACGTAACGTTTTACCGAGGGTAAATGAATCGCAAAAAAAACTTGATAAAATTGATAACCTGGCTCATCTATGACGAAAAAAATCAAACAAATAAAAAAAAAAAAACGTAAGTAATTGGTTTGTAATTAACTACGTCAATACAATAAGGCACACAAATATGATTCTTATTAGGTAGGTACATAAGAGTGGCAAAAAAACGAAAAAAAAAAAAAAACTTTTTTAGTGATTTTGTAAAGATTTTATCACTTAGTCAAGTGAACCATAAAATTTTTTAATCAGATTGAAAATAACTAACTTCAATCGATTCATTTTATTTATTATACAGTTATATTTTCTTTCTTATTTGTCATCATTTTTGATAATTGTTGGAATTTACAAGATTCTTTCATCAAAGATTATGAGCTTTTATATCTTCTTATGTTGCGAGGGTATTTTTTTCGTGATATCGACCATTGATTATCCGCAATTACATCATGAGAGATTATAATTAAACCACGGTTTTGTCTGTCTTATGTTGCTGTTAATTTGATTATCTAGATTCTAAGTTAGTTTCATGAAACCACATAATTAATAGAATAATAGAAGATTCTTTGTAAAAAGACAAAAATTTCGAACCTATAACCAACGGGTACACATATAATTCAGGAAATGCAAGCGAATGAATTGGAAGATGAAATTCAAAAATTGTCTTTCACTCACACCATATAGGGATTCATGAATAATTTCAACGATCAAATTCAATAATGGAACTTTTTTCAATATTATAATTGACTATTCTCAATATCATCGTAAAAATCATTCATGAGACTTCTATATGGTATATAGAATGGGTAAAAATTTTCGTTTCCTTTATCAATTCATTACTGTGTAAATTTCATCGAAATCGATTGCGGTATAAACGATGATTTCGGATAATTGAGCGATTACTAAAAAACTAATTTTTAAACAGTTCTGAAACTTCGCCGATCTTGTTTCTTTGTGAGCCTCTACAACATGCTAACATTAGTAACAGCAAATAAAAGATTAAAAATGGTGAGGGTCACGGCCAGGTCGAAATGGCCTGCAACACCGCATATGGAGCATTATCCGTCAGAACGTACGGGAATAATAATTCGAATTTTTGATTTCATCGAAATTTTTATGGGTGATTACACCTAATGAAAGGAGCTAAATTCGAATTATTATTTCCGCAAGTTCTGACGGAGTTATGACCAATTGAATTGGTAAGTCATAGAACTGATTGTATATATCGATACAGAAATGACTAACACTATTATACATTAGAACTTGTCTAATCTGATCGAACCCATATCGGCATTAAGATCTCTGACGGATTGGAAGGATTCGAAAGGACTCTAAACCATTAAAATCTAATCGATTTCAATGCAAGTCTGGCACATTAGGGAAAGATTCTTTATGATTCTTTCGAAAGATTTCCAATATATGAAGATGAAACATGCACGTATTTTACAAGAAGACTGCGGGTACTTCGACTTAATTTCGCGTGGAATAATTACGAGATTTCTGTCCAATTATTAAGTACAAAGAAATCAAAGATCAAAAAAATGCAACTCAGATGTCCAATGTATAACGAAAAGAAATACTTGAAATGCAAGAAGAACCATTTCAGAAGAAAACGTTATGCACATCCACGAGAAAAAAAACCAGAAAGGTAGATACATCAATCGAGCAGAAACAGAAATGGTTTTGTATACAGTTTGAGGAATATTTCGCCAAATTTTCCACGACTTTTACCCACATGAAACACCGATATCTTGACAGGAGTATAAAAACAACAAACCAGGCAATTCCAGGATGGAAATATACCTGCTTCTCGCATTTCTGAAGATCCACATGGTCAACGTTGCCATAATGAGCTTGTGGAAAGTTGAAACTTTCAAGGCTCAATTAGTATGATATTGTCGGATCAATGTTCAAGCTTATCACTCATATAGCTCTGCGCAGCTGGCAAGCCAAAAGTCTAACAAGCAACAACTGCTAGCCATATCAATAGTTCAGTGTAAATCTAACTTAAACAAATTCGCGGTATATTTTCGGTTTATCCCAGTTTGCCTCGATGAGAATGACGTCAGTGATCGACGCATCTTGGCACATGATTTTCGTCAAGTGCTGCGCCCACCGAAGATCTGTGAGAAAAGGATAATAACCAGGACCATCAAAGGGGAAATTTTGATCAATGAGGAAGATATACATAGATTCTGAGACTGAACTTGATATACTTTCTTCTGCCTGAAGCAATATAACTATCCTCGTAAATTTTAGAGGTAAAAGGGTCAAACCTTTAATAAATCTATGTATAAGGAATCCAATATTTGATAGAGGCGTGATCGATGTGGCGTATCATATTCATGGTAGCTGGCAAACACATAAACTGATAGATATACAACAAAACGCAATTTCTCTAATGCTTAAAGAAGCAATCGATTATGCAACACTGTCATAGAAACAACGTCTCCGTCGTAAGAGAGAAAAAAAGGAAAAAAATCGGCGCGTGTATAAAAACAAACACGTTTTGCTGACTCCTTATCATCTTTGAATTAAGATTCTTGGTAAAATAATACTAATTAATCACATATTTCATCTGGAAGTATATACTTTCCAGCGTCGTCGTTGAACACTTTCACTGCAGGAGATTGAAAAAATATGACGTTGAGTAAATCAGGATTTTTTTTTTTTAACGTACAAAATTTTGGCGAAAGTTTACCATCGACCCAAGACTCCAAAACTGTATAACACGCAACCTAATTCAAAACTATGATACCAATTCCTTATTGCGATGGGTTAAACTCAAAGAATATCAGAATAATGGGAAAAAGATGTGGAGTGATATATGAGGGCTGAAAAAAAATCGAAGAAGACCTCAGATTCTTCTAATTTCACAAAGGTTTAAAGTCCCAGAAATAAGCCCATTTAGCATCACCGAAAAATCGGCTACCCACGATGGGCCAGAACCAAAACTTTCCGCCCAAATCTTTCAAGAAAACAAAAATCTGAACAGCGGTTGATCCTGCGGGCCAACCCTGAAACTTGCCGTTGTTTTCGAGCTCAAGAGCTCGATTTTTTTTAATTTGATTTTTTTTACACACAACTATATCCTTTTCCGCAATAACCAAACTACGTATAAGCAGAGACCTGTTGATGGCCTGCAACTAAAAAAAATAGTCTTGAATTAGCGTTAGAGCTAGAAGCGATTTGACCAGAGGTGGGATTCTCTGTAAAAAAAATTCTCAGACTAAAGCATATCGAACCGACTGATATAAGTTTTTTTTTTTTTTTATGTATACATATATACTTTTCGATATCCCTTCGAGGATTTGTATAGGGGTTAAGACTGGGAAATACTCGAGGGAATGGATGTTCAGATGAATGGGTAACTATAAGTAAAATAATAAGCCATTTTATTCGACCATTTATAATGGTAATTGTATTTTTTTTCTTTTTTTTTTCTTCATTATGACAATTTACAAATATTCGACTAATAAGTAGCTACTAAAATAGTTAAGGACTGTTTTTCTAATTTTTTACATCAATAATAATATAGCGTTACGATATGTTATCAAACAATTTGCACATCGTTTATATCGATTGAAGTTTCAACATCCGTTTAGAAATTCGCTTCGTGGTTTATACTTTGACGAAATTCTTATGGAACGTACAATTTTTCACAAAGCAACAAGTCGTTAATCGTTATATATACCATTAGTATACTCTGTGGCAGACAATTTTATACACGTTATAAATTATTAACCGATAAATGTTACTTATCGGATTTTACACGATATCTCTGGGCGGAAAAACCGATATCTGAACTTTACTGCGAGGAAATAGATACATACGCTTTCACCGTGAGTTGAAAAAGAAAAATTAGAAGTCAAATGTCAATGTCAAATGTTTTACAGATGCAAACATTACGAAGAGGCAGAAATACTATCGTTCATCGGACACTTCGATTTGTTTCTCGTGTTCCATGACTCAGTACTATTATTTGTACGAATACCCTGGTGAAAATAATTCTGAAAATTTCTACAAATTTTCAAGAAAATTGGAATATTTCATAGTTTTCCATAAAAAAAATTACAGATTCTCCTTACTTTTTCCGTGAAAAATTGTAGTTTTGTTCCAGTCTTATCGACAAAAACATCGGACTTTTCTGAACAACTACGAAAATCTACAATTTTTTTTTTTTTTTTTTTTTAACTATGAAATATTACAATTTTCCTAAAAATTTGTATAAAATTCTCAGAAACATGAAGTAATCGTCGACGGTTTCAGATCGGTGAAATAAAATTTCTTCTTCAATCGCTTATAGTTCAAATTCTCATTAAGTATTTAATTTTTTTTTTTTTTTTTTCTCTTCAACTTTCCCTGGTAAATTATAATCTAATAATTTTTCAACTAATGCTCGTTTACGTAATAGTTTTCCAACGTTGCAGGGCGAAGTTGTGCAACCTTAGATACAGATAAATCCCAACAACTGATTCAGCATAATTGCAATAATTTTTAAGTATTAAAGTTCACTCTACATATACTAAACGCTAGATTGATATATTGGTGTAAAAAAGAACGGAATAATGATTAGTAAAAAAAAAAATTTTCAAATAAAGAAAAACGAAACACATTTTGTGGTAATATACAATCGTGTAATACTTAATAGCGCTAATTGCCATAGAACAAGCGTTCTATGAACAATAGTATAGGTATATAATATCAGTACATTTTGGTGCCTTAGACCATACGATATTCATAATATTTATTAAATATCATGTGCCTCTAGAATATAAGTGATTGTAAATTCTATATTGACTCCATATTTGAGTGATTAGTTTTTTTCTTTTTAATTTTTATCTAATAATCATGGGATAATTATACAATTATAGAGCATTAAAAAAAGGGAAGATATGTTATAGGATAAGGCAGCAAAGAAGTGATCGAATTAACAAACCGTAACTAGCTGCAGCAGTAGTTAAGTAACGCAAACTACAATTAATTGCTAATAAATTTTACATAAATTTTATCTCAGTGGGTTCGAAAAAAAATTGAATTGCAGATCGCAAATATCAAAGTATTCATAATTGATTATAATAATTCAAGATATACTTTGTCATTTCGCTACCGGAGAATGTATAAATAAAATACCTCTACAGCTATTTTATTATGTCTATTATACATATACGTTACCCTGACATTCATTTTTATAATTAATTAATAATAATTTATTATAAAACGGTATTATTTCTGAATTTTTTTGCGATCCGTGTTACTCAAATCTACGAAGAGACCAAAATTATCATATTTTCTATTCGCACGTTGCTTATGATCGGTTCCTAAGGCTTTTCAATATGTACTTTCCCCCTGGAAACATCGAAAAATGCTTCAGTCATAAGTTTCACGATTTTGGAATAAATACAACCGAAAATTTTTTGATTCATGTCAATTTTAACTGCGATATGGAAAGAGAAAAAGATACTAGGGTTCGGTAAAAATAAATCAATAAATAAATAAAGCTGCCGTTGATTTCTCTGAAAGGATAAAAATTAGGAAGAAAAAACTGATGAATTCAAAAGAATCGAAGTTTTAAATTGTGTGGAACTTTTGCCTGAAGCAATATTCGAGATTTCGAATACGAAAATTGTAGAAAAAACCCTGCCATCCATCGATTTGAATGAAGTAAATCAACTCTTTTACCTAATTCTCAATCAGAGCTGTTGAGGAACAATAATTTATCATTAAAATTTTATACGATTATCGAAGAACCAATACCCAACTACTTAGAATGAAATGTATAAATTTTCCTCCCTGGAATTTCTACTAATGAAAGCGATTTATTTAAATTTATTAACCCATAATCACAAATAATTATAAACTCTAACAATTCAATTAATCAGTTATCCTATACGAATAATCTCATCACACACAAACACCTTATACAGTTTATACGTTCAAGTACCGTGTAAACTTAGAAAACATAGTTAAATAGACCATTTTTTATTCCGAAAATCTAAATGTTTTACTTTTATTTTTGTTTAACTTCATCTCCTTTATAGAATTATGCATTTATGGGTTTGTTGACCCTATGCGGTTTAAGTTTGAAATTTTGAATCTCGCAGCTTTGTTTTATTACCCGATATCACCCGGTCAAGTAGCTGTCGTATTTAACAGATCCGAAAAACTACTAAATCATATACGTAGGGTACAGATTGCTCGATCAATTCAAGCGGATCGTTAATATTGAATAATAAGTTTCCTCCAGACGATTCGCAAAATTTTTATTAAAGATTGTCTAAAAATTAATCCGATTTGCATAGGTAGATGTGTATTGCTTAAATTTTACTCAATTTTGTATAACCGAGAATTGGAAACCAATTCAACAAAAATAAGGTTCAACATTGGCCTTTGTCGAAATGTGTATTTTTATCACGCAATTTTGAAGCGAATAAATGATTTTCATCCATAAAATAAAAATACTTGAGCAGATTTTCATTAAGAGGAGGCTTAATGCCTCAAGAAAAAAATAAAACTTAATTTTAGTGTCATTTTTATAGAAAATAAAAAGATAAGATAACAAATTACACACGTTTTATATGAAGGCAATTCTACGTTATTATGTTAAACCTCTAGTTAACAAGAACAAAAATTATTTTCATCATTGTTGCTTACGAAATGAAACTCAGTTTGACCGTTTGTGAAAAATAAAAATAACTCGACCAGATAATAATTACCATTAGCTATCCATAAATTACGTAACGTGTTATTTTTGACTAATTTTCTCTCTCTCTCGTAACACGCGTAACACTGTAATTTTATATTTACATACCAATTACAGTACATGTATGTACATGCACGAAATTGAGACAAGCCGCGAGTTACTTTCATCAATCATCAAAACTACACAAAACTTCTCAATGACAATACCAACGGATTTTATTTGTATTAAATTTCTCTTGCTTTTTGAAGATGAACTTTTTTCAATTTGAATGTATTTCTTGATATAATTTTGGACCTCCTCTATCTAACGCATCGGCTAACATTTAGAAATTTGTGAAATCTCCCTTTCCGCAAAAATATGTCACCCAATTTATGGACCGTTTTGTAGAAGAATAAATTACACCTGTATCGAAGCTATTCTCAGATTTTATATATAAATGCCTATCTCAGGGTGTCTTACATCCCCTAAATTGAACTATCACCAATATACATACTATATTCAGGATTTACCATCTTCTGAATTTTATTGGTTGTTATATAACGATTATATAAGAGATTGATTATCTGCACATGTAGAAAAAGGTTTCTGTGTATCAATAATATAATCAATCTTTCCTTAAATTGTTAGAATAAGGTTTATTTTCCTTCCCTCTAGTTAAAGGCGTTTTTAAATTGTCGAATAACTTGAAAGCCGAAGAATTTTTTTCGTGTATATAGCCAAAAAAAAAATAAAATGTCTAGAATGTCTAGATCAAGACATTTTTTCTTTCCTTTTTTTTTGTAGTAAATAGTATAAATCTTGTTAAGTAGACGACGGGCTAACAATATCCCAATTTATAATAACTAATGGTACTAAATTGTTACCAGCTGCAAAAATTTCTCACTACGATTACTTGAGCAGCTATATTCTGAGCAAGAACAAAAGATAAAAAATTTCCAAGATGATAAGATCATCTACTATTTAATTAAACAGCTCTCGATGAAAAAATATTTTTGTTATTTATCGTTTATTTTTTTCCTTTCTGTTTTTTTATTTTTATTTTTTTGTTTTCTTGTTTTCTTATTTACATACGATTGAATTAGAAAATAAGTATGTGCGATTTGGGCCATAATGTCCACAGAATGCCATATTTGTGTATTAATATTTTTCAATCGTTCTAAGAACTATCTGTAATAAAAAATTCGAAGTAGATCGGACAAATTGTTTGTTTAGGTTCTGACTTTTACTGCGAAAATTTTGAGTCTCTTGACACTAATAGAAACTCCGTTTTTGAAAAAAAAAAAAAAAAAACGGGAACAAAGCCAACTCCGAATTGTTTCAGAGAAATATTGATTTTTCAATAATTTGAGAGTTCTTCAGAACAAATCGAAACATCTCACCATTTAAGTACTCTAATTTTATATTCTGTTCGTTTGCAAAATTTCCAAACTTCAAAACCAATTTCACAATCTTTCACTGACTTTGAATAAGAAATAAAATGTTCACACCGCGGATAACAAATTAAAAGATCTTTTCAAAATTCAAAATAGGTTTTCAAAATACAATTAGATATACATAGAATATACTTTTTCTCAGTTGATGAAAAGGAGTGGCCTTACATGAGGATGAAAATATGGTAAAAGCACTGTATTATCAATTTAAAAAGTCGAGTCGACTGTTCTGAACGCATTTTACAATCAGTCAATATTTTTGGACGGGAAAGACTAAGAATTCATCTCGACTCGCCAGCATTTTCAAGCAAGGACTTTTCTTCGCAGAACTTCATGAACTATAGAGTCTACACAGTTATCTCAGTGGACAATATGACCCATTTACCTAAAAGTAGATACGCACCCTTTTTTCACCTCGTTAACCATCTAACTGCTGAGTATTTATTTTTTAAGGCGATTATGGAATCGTAGATAAAAGGTGTTATTAATTTTTTTTTTTTGTTTTTTTTTTCTTAAATTAGTCCAAAGAATACCTAGAAAAGACTTATATTTTCCGATAACTGAAGGCACGATGTAAATTTAATTGATAATTGAACCTGTACCTGTATACCAACTGCATACGTAGCAAATAATATTTAATATTAATATAACGTAAATATACAGGTGTAGCACTTGAATGGTTAACTAGAGCAGAATTAATACAACTGGTTCTGCATAGTTTTATTTGAAATATATAATATAAGAAAATGATGTCAAGTATAATGCAGAACAACGTGAAACTTAAATAACAATTAATTCGTTTTTCAGATAATTGATATAGCTATTAATTTACAGCTGAAATAGCCATAACCCTTGTGAACATTACATTGTGTGTGTGGGGGAGGCTACCTGATTTGTACATATAATAATGTACAACGTTAATCATGATTCTACCAAGTGAACAAAGTGATAATATATTCTTGTCATTTTTTGCAGTGTAAAAGCTATAAAACGAAAATCTTCTATTGCATCACACGACCAAAGAGCTATTGTATCCAATCAGTCGCTAATTGGACCTCTTTAAGGCTATTAGAATATTATTTTATAAACTGTAAATTATCTAAGAGAAAACATTTTAATTGAAGACCCAAGATGCTAATGTACATGGTCATGTATACACATTCCTATATGTATGTATAATATTATCATGAATTTCTTTCATCAACCACATTAAAAATATCATGTAGAGAAATACTTCAAGGCATTGAGCTAAGCATTTCTCAGTCGCTGACATGTGTTTGAAAAATGTACAATAAGAATTGCAATCATTAATCAGATGTCAATAGGAATACTCATGCCTAAATTGTTTTGCGTAAATGCAATTTAATAATAAGATTTCTCTTCCAAAACCAATTTATAGTCGTAAGTTTTTTTTTCTTGCTCATATTATTTTATTATAGTCAGTCGAAAATAATTTCAATTTTCAATCCAAGCATATTCAATATTTACCCATAAAAGAAATTTATTGAATATGATTAACGAGCATATCGGCGGTATTTGAACGGCTTGGAAATATTTAGCCGATGTAATTAGTCATGATGGGCCTCAAAATTAAAAAACTATATGTATACACCGTACCATAATCAACTTACCTTGATTTTGGTACTGTGCGGAACAAAAAAAATCAAAAAACAAACAAAAAAAAAGAGATAATAATCTGAATAAAAAACGTCATGATATACAAACAATATTAATACAAAGAAAGAAAAAAAATTCTAAGAAACTTAACAGTTATTGAATTTAATCGTTTAGAATTGCTTTTGAGATGTAAATTTGTGTTTGAAAAATCTTGCCCATTAATGCTTGAGTCAATTTTTAGCACAATAAGATTTTTCATCACATTTAAAAACGACATAGCCGAGTACAACTGGCATTTCTCAAAATTAAATAGAATTTATAATACTGACTTACATGGATGACTCTATAATCTAACAGAACTATTTAAACTGATAACTTTGTATCAAGCAAGTTCGAGCTCTGTGTTTCCAAATTAAATAGATTTAAAGAGTCAAAGTAGAGAGATTATTGTCATTTAGTTTATACAGTGGATCAGTGTCTAACTTTGCAGAGTGTCTCGCATAAAATACTCCAAGCCTTTTGTTCTATGAGAAAAGTGTACAGATCTGGACTTCGTTCCCGGTCAATTTTAATTATATTCATTCCAGGTAACCGAAGTATCGATTTTGAACAATTGCAAAGACGCCAAAATACCCGGCGTCAAATGCAAAATGTAAGATCGATACTCGTAGTTTTGTTGTGAAACAAAAAAATTTGAATACCATTTTAAAGTACAAGTTGCGCGAGACACTCCACAATTGAGCTGATATTTATATTTCGTATTTTTCAAACAGCACAAATGTAAATTAGCATTGAAAAAATGTCTTTTTTGTTTTTAAATTGTAAGTTTTAGGTACTGATATGATTACGCTTGATTTTTAAATAGCTAATCATATGAGATTGCCAGTTAACAGTACATAGGTATAGTTAATACAGAGCTTTGAATAGATGCAGACTACAATTGCAAGTCAATTCGAAAAAGTTTTTTAACTACAATCAGTAGAAATGGCCACCCTAAGGACGTATGGTAAATAAATAATTTCAAGCTAATAATACATCAAGTAAAGAGTGCTGGATACCAGAGTGTCCATGTCTAAGTTCAAGGAGATTAAAATTCTATTTCAGCAAATGAATCATACTCGTGGCATTGTTAGATCTATCATTTACCCTTCGTTTAGTGTTACTTTGATATTTGCATGTCATTGCAAAGATCAAATAGTAGTAAATATTTAAAAAGAAGTGGAAAAACCAAAATTTTGTATTGCATTTGGAATTCTTTAAGTAAGCTTCAATTTTTTTAGGCATGTGGGTAACTAAGGATCTAAACTCATGTTGAATTTCCTATGAATTACATACATTTGTAATGAAAGTCTAGCCACAGGTATCATGCAATTTATCTGTTCAAAATTTCAACGTAAAACAGTAAAATTCTTTGAACGCAGAAGTGGTAATGCCTATATTGGTATTACAATTGTAGCCAAGAATCCTTTGAGGTATACATATAATACCATGCAGAGGAAGCATTTTTTATAACTTAGTTGCAGGTATTTGATGATAATCAATAATTAGAATAATATTTCAATTTGACAATAGGAAGTCTGGTATCCATTTGTTTTTCTGTTACTTAGCTCGCAATTCTTCCCTTTCGAGTGCAGGTAAAAGTTACGTTATGTTACATTATTTGATAAATATGATAATGTGACTGAAATAGCTGCAGTCGAAGCTCACTCCAAACGAGTCTCCTAATCTGGACCCTAGCTTCCAGCTGGTCCAGTAATTCACTTCAAACAAAATTGAGATATCAAGGCGTCATAAATCTGGAAACCTAGAAAACAAATAGTAATTTTTTGAATTAAATGTATCTTAATTTTTTACAACCAGTCAATGCAGATATTATTTTTAATCATGCTTTCATATGAATATAATTTGTTCTTTTCAATTTATATAAAAACCCTGCATTCTGTGTACCGAAACAGATGTTAGCTATTGATGATTATCACCTTTCACCAGAAAATTTCATACTACTTTATTTAATGATTAGTGAATAATAAAATTTGTACGTCATAAAAATAAATGAAATGTAAAAACATTAAAAAAAAATAATTTATTATTCAGGTCGAATGAGAAAACATTTCTTAAGAAATCAAATGAAAAATAATCAAGCTTTGAAAAATAATATTTTTTTATCCCTTTGTGATTCCTCAAATGTAGCAGTGCGGCGTTTCTCTATGGAGAAAAGTCTGTGGTTAGTACAGCAAATTGGGAAATGCAATGACAATATTAAATAGTTAATGATAGTCAATGTGTAGCGCATAGATTCTGATGCATAATTAAATTCTCCCACTAATGGGAGTTTAGGTATTTCCTTTGATATATTGTTAGATTATTAGTTAATCATACTTCTCTTTCATGGTCTTTATTCTCATAAGGTAAAATAGCAAGAACCACTATCTAGTTCTGGTTACTTTATTTCATTTAGTATATTGTATATTATCACATTTGATTTATCTAAAGAAATTTCAATTAACACTTGAATAATAATTTTTTTTAAGATATGTAAATATAATTTCGGAAAAAAAGAATTATAATTACCTACTTCATACAATTTAAATATTATTATTAAAGAGTTTTTAAATGACGTAAATAACAAAAGCGTATTAAAAAAATAATAATAATAAAAATAATTTGTTTAACAGGCCTTTGCAAAAAGTTTCATAACACCTATACCAGAATAATTTTCATAATTATTTTCCCTATTTTGACTAGTTCAAAGTTTTACAACCAATATTGTGAGCAAAAATGTATACCAGCTTTATAATCAATTTTTCTATTATGTACGGTGAAGAGTAAACATCTTAGTAGCCAAAATAGATTGACTTACATATTGCTTATACTGAAAAGAAAATGCAGATTAGAACTATTACGTGATAACTGTTTTAATAAAAAAAAGGGGAATGTTTCATAGAACTGTTTACTCTGATATGGTAAATTTTCGATAAGGCACTGCATTGAAAAATTAGTGTTTATAAGATGTTAATGTTTTGAAAGTTTTGTGAATAAAATTTTTTTTTGTTTGTTTTCAGATCTTAGTCAACTTAAAATTGTTGAAATTCTTATCTTCAGACACAGGATGCTGTGTGCAGAACCATCATCATCGTCAAATACGCCCCATAGCCCCTGAAATTTATTATTCTTATATTTCTATGTTCTTATACCTCTTTCATAGTTGACCATTAAGAACTCAAATTCTGTAAAAACTTTATAGAAATTTTTGCATACTAAATTATACATCTCTAATGGATTTCGAAAAATAAAAATTCAAAACTGAATACTGCCTAGAATTATAGTTATTGCATTTCACAATTTGCTAAAAACTAATGTCACATTTAATTTATAAGTATTACAAATTTTCTGCTCCTATTATTTAAGAAAGGTTTAATTATTGACCTTTTCCAAAGGTACAATATAATGAGGAACATTAGACTCTTGATGACTGCGCAATTTGGCGATAAGCTATACTTCTATGAGTCAAGTTTCCGATTCTAAGGAATTTCTGTCTCCTATATACCTATAGTTTTAAAATCAGTACTTATTGAGAGTCTATTGTCTATCTTCTTTAAAATAGATAATATAGCCATTTTCTGATTTTGCAGGCTCTAGACGAATAGCAAAGTTTCTGCATTTTTTGAAACTGAACAATTTTCGTGTCCAATCGCTGTAACTTGGTTTTTTTTTTTTTTTTTTTTTTTTCTCCACCACTATTCTAAACTCCGGTGAACAAAAAAAAAACAGTTTATATTATCTATTCTGAGAGAATTAGAATATTTAAATTCTTATTACGTTTACACGTGAATAATATGCGAAATAATTTATGAATACCGAATATCATAGGCAAAAACTCACCTCATGGGGTCTTCAAAGTAGTCCGATGGAACTTGAAACAATTCCGGTTGAATATCATTTTTAAATACAAATTCTTGAAATGTAATTTTAGCTGTGACTGTAGGTAAAATAGGAATATCAATCTTGACGGGAAATCCCGGAGGTAACTTCATCAGTACGAATTGTCTTAGTTTGCTAAAATGTTTGAATGTAGCAATAACTTCTAGAACATTCAACAGCATGTCAACAGTCAATGGAAAATCTGGACTCATTGCAACTGTTGCTTTAAACGATTTGGTACTTTCTTTATAAGCAAGAGTTCGACCCAACGTTGGACATTCTCCAGGTAAAGCCGTCGAATAATCTTCCCAACTGACGTGTGACTCTGAGGGTGGGTTTAAAGATGGTCTCCTCATGGGAGGCTGTGGAAAAAGGTGATACAACCATATAGACATTTAATCATCTAAACGGCGAAATTTATAAAAAAGCCCTAATTTTCCCCGGATCATCGAGAACTCAGAGCAAGCTAGAATACAGGGTATCGCTCGGAGATAAGTTTGCTATGATACTTGATAAAAACCTGATTGATAATAAACGCGAGATGAGCATGCGGCGTTGTAGAGTCCTTGCAAACACATATATTACTAACCTCACCGTTCGTGAAGCCCTGAAAACTGCCCTTCGTAAGTGATTCCATTATTGCTTTATTTTTTTGAAGATCTTCTTCGCTCAAATGTTCTCGTCTCTTTCTACTCTCCAGTACCATTCCGTTGATTTGATAAAAATCAGCATGGAATGGACCTACCATTTCCTGGATTAGAAAACAATGAATGATTAAAATTGATGGATATGTTCATATTTAGTAACTTTGTGCATTATAAATAGGTAATCGAAGAACTTATACCAACCCTTTTGTCTTCTCGAAATATCCAACCGGTTTGAGCACGAGAAAACGATATTCCTTTAGTCGACATCTGTACTGCCATAATATCACTGGACATTAAAATGTCCACTTCATCTTCTATCTCATCCTCAGTTTCCTGGAATCAATAAAAACCGTAAATTAGAACAAACTTAAAAATTTCGGTATACTGAAAGTAGTAAAGATGGAATTGGTATGATAATCCTTGTCCCTACTTTACTAAGGTAGATAAAAATTGTGCCAACCTCGTATCTCACTCTCTGATAGAGTTTTGCTTTGTTGTCAAGAACAGTTAGAGATTTGCTCGGCTTCTGGTCGCCATTAAATATGAATGAGATATCACCTCTTTCCCATCTCATGTCATTGAAGTCTACAAAAGTTGTGTCCATTCTTATCGACGCACCGGATTTATGTATCTTACAAATGTCGGATGGAAGTATCCTAGATACTAGGGGAACTGAAAGAAGAAAATATGAGTAGTAACATTGTAAAACTACTTGTCTTGATTCCAATCTTACCTGTTCAAATTATTTGAAAAATTCAGTAAAGGATCTGAGTCCACTAGATTGTGTTTACCAAAAAGAAGACGAAAATAAATGGCCTTTTGATTCAAAAATAATATATCTAACAAAGTAAACAGGATAATAATCATTCGTTTAAGTATGATCAGAATTATGTAGGTATTATTGAGACTCATCAGTCTTATATTTGAATAAAAAGTCAACAGCCTCAATTCTATTTACCCCAACTTTGGAAATCCCATTTTAGTTCCATGTAGAAATCCCCCATTTGCCTCAGTGCCTCAACTAGATTTGGTCTCCTCTCTTCCATTTGTTCTCTTACTTGTTGTTTCAATTTTCTAACAAGCAATGATACTGTAACAATAATTGTTCGGTTAATCTATAGATTATTTTATTTATGCACTTCCTTTGATTTGCACAACTTAGCTTTTAGTGAAAAATACAAGGCGATTTGTTGGCATTTAAATATCTGAATAGCATCTGTTTGTGGATCATTCCAATGCACAATATGCCTAACAATATCGTATGATTACAACTACTCACTAGTTTGTCTATCCCCATAACTAATGGCTTCAGCAAGTGGGCTCCACCCAGCAAGGTTCTTCACTTTGACCGGTGCTCCATGCGCAAGTAGTAATTGAACACATTCTGCAATAGATGCCATATCAAAATGAGTAATAAATCTGAATTTAAAAAGAATTCTGACAATTTTTTAATTACCTTTTCTTCCTAACATAACAGCTAGGTGCAGCGGAGTATTCCCTGTAACGTTATTGAAAAAACTAAATGAGTAACATTAAATTAGGTTATCCAAATTCATTGTAATCATTAATCATTCACAGAGTGTGATAGACTGTTATTCAATGCATTATTTCACTGATCAAGGATTTTCAAAATTACTTTTACAGGTAAAAATTAAACGGGAATTGAATCATCCAAGATAAAAAATGCGTTTGGCTTTCAATTATTTTTTTTTTTCTATACCTGAGAAAAGTGAGTAACAGCTCCGATTGAGAAATCTCGAGACTTACATAATGTTGAGAATTTTTACCATAATATCAAACTACTGGATTTCAAATGACTTCAGAAATTGTTTGCTCCTACTTTACTCTGATATAAAAATTAGGGAATATTTTCCTGACTTTTCTATTAGCGTGAGTCGAGTCCTCGAATGAAAACATTTACAATTGTATCTTCGATAAATTATTGCAAGATATTTCAAAGATTTTAGGTATTGTAACAGTATTATTCACAGATTTAATAAAATTTCAAAGGATTTCATCAATTTTATGTTACACAAAATGGAATGAGGGCACATTGAGAAGCGAAGAAGGGAATATTGTCTGATATCTAACTCAAAAGCGCCAAAATTCAGATTTATAATTCATCTACACCTTAGTGTAGGATTTTTCTTCGGGAAACGAAATATTTTAGAATCTACAAAATAAGACCAAGTTTGAAATATTTAATATTTCAGACATGCGAAAATTGTTTTTGTTTTGTTTCAAGACAAAATACAAATCCTGGGATAAAATATTATTTTTGTATAGAACCAAACAAAAATTATCTGTCCAACAAAACATTTTGTCTTTTTAATTTTCTATATCGCTCGTTAAACTCATCCTAGTTATGAAATATCAAAATAAATGTATAACAAAAGTTGAGATGGCTGTAACGTTATTGTTTTGGACTTAGATGACGTCGATCTAATCTAGTCGTTATACAAAATTTTTTAATGTCCCATATCTGCAAAGTGGCTTTTATGTACTTTGTGCCTGAACTGAACGATCAACTTTAAAACAACATGAACTTTGGCTGTATAAAATTATGAGAAAGACAAAGCCTCACAGACGTTAACTGATACCAAAATAAAGCTGAAAAACGAAAATTTCCTTGAGGCAAGACAATTTTAAAACTATGACGTTATAGTTGAGGTATTTAAAAGTGATATGAATAAAAATGATATTCATGAATGATGTTGTAACATTGTTAGTTGTGTTAGTTTGAATGAAAGAAAAAAGAAAAACGATTACGTAATTATATAATATTGATATCGATTTTTGGTATTGATCGTTCTGTGCATTCATGATTAAAGTTTAATCCAAATATGGATTTCAATGAATAAACGTGACGTCGTCGCGCGTCAATTCGGATATTTGTAGTTGAGGTTAGGGTTCGTTTCGCTTTGGCTAAACACGAATAACATTATGCGAAACTGATGATGTTTTCGTAGTATTTAATATCTATGTCAAATGTCGAACCTTGCTTGTCCTTTTCGGCGATGTCGTGAGTCCTTATCAAATAGCTTAGCTCTTTCACATCGCCGTGGAAAATACATTTGTGAAGTGGATAAGATTCTAACGAGGTTTCCGCCATATTTGTTTCTCTTTAAGAAATCGCACCTCGTAATTTTTATTACTTTTTCACTTTGTATGGAAGTAAAGATTTACGCTGACCGTTAATCATCCTTATCATTTTCTCCACCCAAATATCATTGTTATTATTATCTATCTAACGATCGCCCAAACGATATACACATGTAGGTATCTTCGGTCTGTATTTTCTAATGTCAGACATGCCTGCAGTCTGCACTGCGTCCTTCTGCTGCAGCTAAAAATTTAATCAGAATATTTTTCACTGATTTTTATCTAATACTTTGATTCCCGATTATATCTTCAAACACAATTTACATTTATCTTATCTCTGATACACTGCATTTAAGAATTTAACATCGCGAACATGTTTTTATTGTGTATTTTAACCGGGTGAAATTCCCCTAATTTCCTCGCAATCTTTTCAAGTATTTGTTTTTACGCAGGTCTGCGTCTATTATACCGTAGCAAAAACATTCAACTCGAAAATTTCGTCTTGAGATGAAATTGAAAAAATTTTATAATAATCGACTGATGTATCTTATCTGAAATAAAATAAAAATAGTTCTAAATTTATCAGATTGATTATTATCAATAGATTCCTCGACGTCTATTATATTCGGTTAAATATTTACATATTCAATAATCCGACTGTCAGAGTAATAGCGAAAGCTTTTGCTGAACGGTTAGTATGTGTCATTCAAGATGGCACTGTGACGTCGCATAAAATATGTCATTTTCGCGAATTAATTTGGTTTCTACAACAATTTCCGCCGTTAACCGCGATGATAATAATCGAGAAATGTAATCTACCGTAAATTCTAGCCATAGCGATTAAGTTTTTTCGATTATTTCAAATTTAACATAAAGTTTAAAAGCGAATTGTCGCGACCTCAAGAAGTTAGAAATACAATTCCATGAATCAGTAGCTGCCAGATCACTGCAGGTACACATACCTAGTAACACTCATTCAGACATAACTTAATTTAATTACCACCAGTCAGCCGTTCTTCTAATACGCAATATATTATACATAGATGCATACACATATGTGACTAATCAGTTCTACTGTCAGTTGATTTTTATTATCAAATTTTTTAAAACCATAAATGTCAAACCAGCGTGAAATTTCCATTGACCAAGGCAACGCGATGGAAAAATTTGCCGTCGACATAGATAAAGTACTCGATGAATTCGAATTCAACGAAGGTCAGTATTAATATGGATTAAAATTATATTAATATGTCAAATTTTTATTAATAAGACAACAGTGTCGAGTCCTTAGCCATTTAACTTATCTTTGCAATCATCGAAGATTCGAAAATTAACAAATTACATCCTTAAGTAAGTTTTACACCTTTCGAAGGTGTCTCAAAAGAATGTAAAAGAAATCCAGCTGGAATTTATCTGTTACTGGTTTTTCAATTCTTTGTAATTATTCTGCGCATGGTTTGAAGCAAATTAGTCATAAACGCGCAGTAGAAGTTGATTAGCGTTTGGATTGGTATACAAAAATGCTGCTAGTCTCTGGTACTTTGTTCTTTTTTTTTTATCACAAAAGAGTGATACTGATAAGAGAGACAAATAAACAGAATGCTTTTACACAATTGTAGTATATTCTGTGTTGTAAATTACTGAGGAACTGAGGCAGATTCAAATGAATTTAAAAGATTCAATGATTCTGTTTCACTCTTTTTCTATCAATTTTAGTTCTACGCGATTATTCGTCTCAATTAAAACATGCTGTGCTTCGAATTATAATAATATTTCATAGCATTCATCATCTTTATGGGTAACATTATTTGTTGAAAGTATTCGAAACACTTTTTAATAAACATAAAAATGGGTATTCAGCCTCAAACATATTTACAATGTTTCACAGTATTTCATAGATACGAAATATTTTTCTGTTGGGCTACTTCAGTTGAAATTTTAATCAACAATTCAATGATTTTTACTTTCAGATCGAGCAGAGCAAATTGCGTCTCTTCCTTTATCAACAAATCACATAAATGTGAGTCAAGAATCGCAGTTTATACCTCAAAGAAATCATAGTCAACCAGTTTTTGAGAGTGGAAATGTGGGGGATGTTTCATCAGCCGGCACTATGGACGGAAACGTTGATATATCTAATACAATAGATGTTAAAACGTATACAGACAGTGATCAGAAGAATCACGACTTAAATATTCACAAACAAATAACAAGATCGGATAGTAGAGATTCGGGTAATAATTTTTATTCCCAGGAATCGTCCGAAAATAAAATTCAACTAAAACAATCAGTTGAAAGTTTTGACTCTGAATCAACTTCTTTGACGATACACAATGATATAGCTCGAAAACCACTTCAAAAAAAACAAAATGATAATTCTAGTATGAAACTGAAAAAGCCTAGCGTAAGCAATGTGTTCAGCAGTTTGAATGAATACATCAATGCATCTGGGGCTAAATTTGATAATTTAGATAATAAAATAATTAGAAAAAATTCCAGTGATGAGATACGCGAAGAAGATGTATGTAAGATTAGTGATACTACCAAAGTTGTTAACGTTGTTGAAGATTCCAGCAATACCTCATTGAATACTACCTTAGGTGGGAAAGTAGAAGCAAAAATTGAGGATATAGAGGATGCTGGTAGTAGTGTTAGAAAAATATCGAATACAGTTCCTCCGGAGTATCAGAACATCTTGTTACCTGTTAAATTAGAAGCTGCAGTATCTGACAGCAAGGAAAGTGGCGAAATAGAACTGGAAGAAAGCATAAGTTTACTTGATAATTTGAGAGAAATAGATAAAGAACCATTGTACACAAATACAACATTACCTGCTGTAGTTGATAGGCCAAAAGAGTCTAAAAGTATTATAGATAGGCCTGAACATGTTTACGAAAACGTGTACATAGGTACTGATATTCCTAAGTCACAGGAATTGTATGCTACGGTAAATAAAGTAAAGCCAAAAGGTACAGAACTAAAAGGCCAAGAGGAGATAAAACACACTTATGAAAACGTAGACTTTGACGAGCCAAAGAAAATAGGAAAGACTGACGACAAGGAAAATGTATACGAATGTATTTACATTGGTAACAGAGAGAACTTTCCTGAAACAACAACGGAGTTGGAAATAGCGGCTAAAAAAATAGCTGATCAATTACATGTTAATGATAAAAATTCTGATCTGGATAGTAAAGGGATTAATCTCGCTAAACTGGTGTTTCAAACTGTGCAACTCGGTGCATCAGAGACGGAAAATAAACCAGTTGGCTTCAGTCATATCGACGATTTATCAGAGGAAGAATTAAACAAATACTTGGCAGATTTAGAGGCTGAAGAGAGAGCCCAGGAGGCAACCACATCCTATGAAAATTCGATGCCAACTTCATTCAGAGACTCTGAAAGCTTGGTGAAAAATAAATTTCAAAATTTACGAGACGACGAAGATGCAAACGAAGCGCCAATATTTGAAAGCGTTACCATAGGGGAACTACCTGAAGTATCGAGAACAGAACTTTTGGAAAAAGCTAAAAAGTTTCCAGTCATTGATTACAGCAAAAGTGGTCCAAGCGGAGAACCGACGGGAGATTTTTTAGCGAGGAAAGGTTCCGAAAAATTTCCCGAACATGCAAAAGTTACTTCCGAGGCGAAGGAAGAGAAGGTAAAGGGAAGAAAAAGTAAAAAGACAAATGAAAAGATGAGGAAAACCTCGGATAATTCGGAACCAAGTATAGAAAATATAAAACTCCAGGATGATGATCTGAAACCCATTGAAAATGCTGATACAAATTTTACCGGTGTGGAAAATTCGAACACAAGTTTAGATACTCAAGAATCCTTAGCTACTTTGGGGACGGGAGAAGTGGAAGAAACGGCAAAAACAGAAGATGACAAGAGTTTGCAAGAATCAAAACAAGAATACTCTACCAGTGATCCAAACGTTGATCAGAGTCTCATTAAACCCAATGAATCAAACGTTGATGTTGAAAGTAAAAGACTAGATTCTGTTCCGAATAGTTCAGATGATATCAGTTTGAGCGCCACAAACTTAGCTCAGAGTAATTCTGAATTGTTGCAAGATGGCGTATCTCTTTCCAACAATGTCGAACAATCCTTAGATAACAATGGGCAAATACAAAGTGATGATATCTCAAGCAGTATTGGAAATGGCGAAGTTAACTCTGAAAATGATGACGGTATAGACCGGCCACCCCGACCTCTAACTTTAAACATTGTGTCGACGGTAAATATGGACGAACAAACCGTCACAGGTAAATATTGTCCATGACCTTTTGATGATGCATTTAAGCGATGGAAAAAAGTCACATCCTAAATGATGTGAAAATATTGAATAAACCATGCCTGAATTAATTAAAATTTTATTGATAGGATCTGCCGGGATAACTCCGGGGGATGTTGAACACTTAGAAACAGACACTGAAAGAGAAATAGAGGCCTCACCCAACGCTTCAGAAACTTCATCTTTAGAATGCGGTATGGTGTTGGGAAAACAGCCACCATTTTGGGTACCGGATAGCGAAGCGCCTTTCTGCATGCTCTGCGAAGCCAAATTTACCGTCATTAAAAGACGTCATCATTGTCGTGCTTGCGGCAAGGTATTGAGTGAAACTTGTGCTTGATGAAAGAATGCTAGATTTTATTTAGAGGATGACTCAAACTGTTTGAGACGTTTATCTTTACAGGATAATGCAAGTATATTATAATTATTTTCAGGTATTGTGCAGCAAATGTTGCGGCATGAAGTACAGATTGGAGTATCAAGGCAATATTGATTCAAGAGTCTGTCTGCCTTGTTATCAGTTACTTGTTAGAGGTGAGCTTTTCAAAATACCATAAAGTAACGTAATTATGGAAAATTTTACCTAATATCAGTACCCAATTGGACTTGAAAAATTGATTGGGCTTTCCTTTGGACGATTCATTGTATATTAATACTAGATACGGAGAGATAAAAACAGATCGTTTTTTCATTTTCTGCAAAACGAATTTTATAATGAATGTTATCGTTAAACAGGTCCAAGCTTTTCCTAGGTACTATTATACGTATTATAAAATTGTAATATGTTTTCAAAATTTTAGCTGAAACTGAAGAAGGTGGTGGTGATTCGCCAAGTGGTTTTTCAAATTTTCCTGGCAGGGATATTAATTCACCACACGTAAGTTAACTGGTGTTTACAGTTGTTGCAATTACCATTAATGACATTTTTTCCCCAGAGAAAAATTCAATTGTGACAAAATACTTTATTCAAATTTATATATACCTACAGAGACCGTATATCATAGATTTCTTGATAACTCGTAGAGTTTACAGTATTTCTGGGAATTCTAGAGAATCCTCTGGATATATTCAAATTCGGATACGTTTCTGTACTTGGTTCTTCCAGAATTCTACAAAGCAGTCTAAATTCTTAAAGGATCCTGTATATCTGTCCACACATAAAAACAGTTTTAGTCAAATTCCATGAAACTGGAGTATGTTGCATTTTAAACAATGCTAATTAAAAGTCTGCACGGGCCAAACCCCCCTAAAGTTAAGGGTTTCCAAGATATTTCAATATAAAGTTCGAAAATTGCAGCTGGCAGAGGCAGCATATTTCCACACATATATTATTACATATTAGGGTTGGCCAAATAAACCAATTTTTTTTTTTTAGAAGTTGTTTTCAAAAACGTGTTCTTTATGGTCAAATAACGAGTTTTAAGAAAACTCAGCTCTTAATATTAATATTCGGAGGTCGCTCATCGCTATTTTTTATTTTTCATTGAAAATACATGTGAAATGTTCTAGTGGCACTTTTCGATTTGTATATCTCAAGAACTAATCCACGTAGAAAGATTTTGTGTAGCTACTCCTGTTCGAAATTGAACGCTCTACAAAAAAGGCCTGTTAGTCTTTTTCGATGAATCTAACTGTTGCTAAGTTATTCATGGTTATTAACCAAGTTGTTCGAACTTTATACTTGAATAACTTGGAAATCCCGAACTTTAGGGGGCTTGGCCTATGAAGACCAGCATGGTTTAAAATGCAGCATACTCCATCCATGGAATTTGACTGGAACCGCTTTTACATAAGGACAGATACAGACTCCTTTCCAACGTTTAAGGATTATTGTATTTTCATATATACCATAAGCTGTAAGAGTTACATAAGAATCTACTAGCCACATGGCTAATCAATCGTTCAGCTTAAGCTTTGATGAACACAGGACGTTAGGGGATGCATAACTGCTCAGGGTTTTTGTAATTCTCTCAACGCCAATGTGGTGATCGTAAGTCCTTGACTCCCTTATAAGAATTGAATTCGCAGTATTCAAAATCCCATAATGAATGTGAACGGAGAGTAAATGAAAACTGAACTGACGAGTTATAAAGAAAATATAACTCCATTTATATTTGTATGACATATTTGATATACATATAAGTACAATAAGCCAAGTGCATGAAAAGCACCAAACGCTTTTCCTTCATTTTGATAAAACAAATTCTTTTAGCATCCTCCTGAAGTTATTACTTTTTATAGTTTCTGTAATCTCCTATGCATCGATATATTTTTACCATTGCAATTTATTATTCCATTATAATTCACTATATTGAAGTAAAAGTATTGCTCTTTTTTTATGCGCTCGGTATATTTATATACATATACTTGTGACAAAGTTGTTTCTTCTAATCATCTTCCAAGAATTTTTTGTGTTTTAAATGCATGTCATATTATATCTGAGGAATAATCAGTGTAAACAATGCAACAATACCACACTTTATAGATATTGATATAAATACTTAACTATAAATTCTTTGTAGACAAATCCTTCACCTGCCTGCTTATTTTCTATCATAAAATTGTTGAATATTCGCTAGTACGTAATTCCTAAATACACTTATTATTTCTTTTCAATGGTTTTATCCCCCCCGTAACAAGTTGTTGAATATCTTTTGCTCCAAACAAATTTCGCTTTCTTATGAAATGATTTTATCGTCAATTTATCCACCGTTTTTTTAGCTATTTTCATATATTTATCTTAATTTTGTTCTTGAAACACTGTATACACTACTCGTCATTGAAAATCTCAATAAATTTTTGAATTTTTCCAAATCTCCCGGATAAAAATCTGCTGTTTCAACTTTGCTAAGCCATTTTATCGAGGAAGTATATATTTTACATACCCTAGAGTCTGCTGACACTGATAACAGCGAAAGTATAGATATCTCTGGTTTCAAATTTTTTTAGTTGATCCTTCAATTTTTTTTATGCATGCTGCCACAAAATTCTGACCAAACGAGGCCCATTAGACATAAATATCTGATTATGTGACATCATTGACAATGTATTGGTATTTGAAAATAAAGCTATTTTACCATGTTTCAATACCAACACACTAAAAACAGATTGAGGGGTCTCTAGTTGTTTCTTTTAACAAATATCAGATTGCAGTTTTCTGTGATTAGCATGAAATTGTATTACTTTGCCCTTTACTTAATTACTAATAATCTAAGTTAGCACTTTCACTATGATTGCCAAATCTTGGGAGTAGTTTCTTCAGTAGTTCTCAGAGCATATTGTTGATAATAATGAAAATAAAGTGAATATTAAAGATTTCTTAAATTATTCTCCAAAACATGGTCATTGTAATCTTCAGTCCATGCAATGAGATTGTTGATTGATCTTCTATAAAAAATTAAGCAAGTGTCAGGAAATGGAGTATTCAACAAATCGTTATAGGGGAGACAGCCAAATCCAAATAATCCGATGGAGTATTGTTCAACTATACCACCTTTGCAACAGTTAGCTGGCGGCTTGCCATCCCCACCAACTGTAATGGTTCCAGTTGGCGTTCTAAAGAGAGAAGGAAGTACAAAACAACGACCCGAAGGACCAAAATCTGTTATGTTCAGTGACGGTGAGAAAGATTTATGTCTTGGCTCTTTATGATTGATATAAAATTTGATTGAATTTTCAGAAAATCGTTGTTTTGATGGTTAATGTTTGAAAAAAAAAAAATAACATACTAGTGTATACAGTTCAATGTTCTTAATTAATGTAAAGTAATCGATTGCACTATGATATGCAATCTTTAATTACACGAAATAGTCTTCATTTATTATTTAAGTGTTACTGGTTTTTGAGATATTCTATAAACATGTATATGTGGTATAATTTCACACACATCTTTAAGTATTTTTGTTTTTTCTGTTTTTTCAATATCATTTTACCTTTTTATTCTGTTTAATTGATTTATTTACATACACACAGCATTGTGCTACTCCATTAACAATTTAACATTTTATTTTAAACCCAAACGAATAACATTCTGCACCAGCATCGGGCCCCTTCCCGTTTGTTTTGTTTTCAAACACCTCTAAATAAAACACAGGAATAAGGCCTGGCTGTGACCTGACAGAGCTAGATTCATCATGGGATCCAAAGCCGCCCTATCGGAAGCCTGGAAATAAACGATTACCTACTCCTCCAGGGCCATCGTCAGCTTCCACTATGGCTAAGCGACAAAATCTGCCGCCTCTAGATCCTAATACCAATAGTTATATACCACAAGACGAAAATCTGTTGCCACCAACTGTGACTATACACAAAGGCCGTAAGTAACGACTTTTTTTTAATATAAATCCTATTCATTCTCTAAATATAATCATTTTTTATTTTATTTTATGTTTTTCCAGAAATTAGTTATCACGATGTATTGGACCAAGCCCGGCTGTACGACTCATTAAAGAATGAGTGTGAACCGCCAATAATGTTTGCTATAAACAGGAATCTCTATGCTTATGTAAAAATAACTAATTGTACGTAAACAATATCGTTCACTACATTCAACTCATATCGGTTTATTTGAGATACGTTATTCAAGACAATTGATGGTCTCCGTTTCTTATTTACAGTAAGTTGTTGCGTCAACAGGATATGTTGGAACGTAACGTCTAGAGGCTTGGCCTGCGTCGGCCAAGACGAAGTAATTTTATTAGTAGAAACTCTACCTGAAGAAACACAAATTCCCAAGGACCTTCTTGTGCATATCAATTTAATATATGTTGAAGCTATTAAAGGTATCAGTTAAAAAGTTATAAACCATTTTATGATGTAGTTTTGAGATAAAAAGCATGAGAATAATTCAATTGATTATATAATTATAAATTATGTAATTATCGAATAACTCAGCGGCAAGATAAAGCATCTCTTTAATATCTTATGTTCAGGTAATACCATAACTGAACTTGGTGTATCTATACACCAAGGTGGAAACTTGTTAGGATCTCGAGAACACGCAGGATTTCTTTTCATTCGTCAAACCTTCCAATGTCTGCAAAGAATCGTCTTGCCACCTCCACCGTTCCTAGTTGGTCTTTTAGTTCACAGGTAAGAATGATTTTATAATCTAGCTAGGAGTGTTTGAAAATTTATTCTTCAGTAAAATTTCACCAATTTAATTACTCGCATTGGATTAAAAAACAAACAAAAAAATTACTTTCAAAAGCGATGAGTATCAAGAAGAAAAAGAAGAGGTGAACTTTATCAAAGATTCATTACGGATAACGACCAGGCACATGATTTTCCATTAAAATTATGTTAATGAACTTGGCAAACTTATTGAATTCATAGTCGAGAGTCGTATTTTGTCATTCAATAAGTAATCGGTGATATCGGATATCCGCATACTACAAAGAACTTGGAAAATCATTGGATAATCATCATTTCTTAGTCTTGACAAACTGAGCTATCAAAAACATATCTCAAGGAATAAAAATTACCAGCAAACATAGATCTTGTATATTGGAAAGATCTGAATAAGCTTGAAAATTGCTCATTTCATTGCGATCTCGAAATATTTATTTGGTACAAAAAAAAATTTTGTAACTGTAGATTTAATTTTCATATTTCAGATGGGAAACGCCATGGGCAAAAGTTTTTCCGCTTCGATTAGTGTTGCGTCTTGGTGCTGAATATCGATACTACCCATGTCCTCTGGTTTCAGTTCGGTTTCGAGATGCAGTCTATTCAGAAATTGGACATACCGTAATGAAAGTATTAGCTGACTTCAGAAACTTTGCCTATACTTTGCCAGGAGTCAGAGGCTTGGCAATTCATATGCAGGACAGAACAACTGATGTAATGTTCCCTAAAAATCGTTACGACCAAGTTATCAGAGGATTAAACAACTCAAACGATCATGTACTGGCATACGCATCAAACTTTAGTACTACAGCCGATTCGCATTTGGTATGCATACAAACCAATACAGGTGACGAGAGCAACTATCAAACTCAGGCGATTAATATCCATAACAAACCAAGAAGAGGTAAGTTCTATTCTTTCACCAAAGAGTCGAATATTAAAATAAATATTAAGATGTAGAGGTATTTTGTTTCTGTACGTTTGAATTGATCTACATGCTTGAAAAAATTATTTCTTGAATAACGTGACTAGCTACTCCTACGTAATGAAATAATTAACTTTATTTTGAAAATCTAGTGACTGGAGCCAGTTTTGTGGTCATTAATGGTGCCCTCAAATCATCGATGGGTCTCTCGGCTAAGTCTAGTATAGTAGAGGATGGTCTAATGGTTCAGATAATGCCCGAAAAAATGGAGGCTCTAAAGGCAGCTTTGAAAAACATGCAAGATTTCTCTATTGGTTGCGGCCCCCAAGGTGCTCCAGAGCCAGATGAAACTGTTAACATTAAATGGGTTGATAACGACATGCAGTTTAACATCGGGTATATATTATACTTATTTCAATTCATCAAATGATGGTTCAAATTTATCAGGCTTTTAAAGATTTCTATCCTCAGATTGTCTTGCGTTTTTATTAAGTCACATTTTTTTAAAGAATTATACACGATTTTATTTTTTTTTTATTTTTGAAATTTGACCTCTATCGTTTTGTCTTTGCAGCCGACAGTTATAAATAGAATACAATATAGCTTGTGAATAAACTTTCTGTGCAGAGTTAAGAGTCCTATCGATAGCAAACCTATGGATGGTATACCATCGATCAGAGTACACAATGGTACTGACTATATGGGAACTAGCCGATTCATACGCTGGACAGAAGTATTTATTATAAGGGTAGGTAGTTGTTTTCGAAAATGGTGATAAGAAATTTGAATAAAAACCCGTAACAACGTTGATAATTCATTGGTAAATTTATTATTCAGTCTGACGATCATCCAAATGGAGTTCATGATCCAGTAGACATCAATAGACTTTCGGAAAACATAGCACGAGCAACTTGTGCAGCACTAGTCAAGTTATTGGACCTCCTCGCTACAGCTGGCCTAAGCAAAATCGCTGTGAGAACAACTATACATCCAGACAATGTGAGCACTTTGGAAGACTAATAACTTATTTCGGAAAAAAATAATTTATTTTACAGCTTAGATTAGTTTACACAATAATAGAAAGATCGTTTAGACTTCCCTAGCATAATGTACATATATACCTCGATACAATCAAACATTAGTATCTTGATAATAGCATATTAGCATTAATTCAAATCATAAAGATTTATCTATCACGATCGTAACTTATTCCATCAGTTAAATTTTTAAGAATTTACAAATTACATTTGATAATCATTCTAAGAGTTACAATTTCAATTTGTGTAACTCAGTTATAAATTCTGCATAGGTCGGCTATGAGGCAGGTAGCGAAGGAACACGATTACCTCCTATCTATATGAAGAGTTTGGACAACGAACTGATTCAAGTACTCCATAAGGCTGCTCAAAGCAGTCAGGACACGTATACAGTGCTAGAGTTGATATTTCATGTACTAGATGACTGAAGGTGATTATACTTAGGCCAAGATTTAAAAAATTGGCTTACTTATCTTTCTTCACATCAAGCTGTTTTCTCATTTTAAGAAACCACGATATGAGAACTCATGTGGTAATATTAAAAGATAAGTAGGAGACTCTTTTATAGAAAATGCAATTAATAAATTATATATTAAGTGTGGCTTGCAGCGCAATGTAATTAAAAATATTCCAATAATCATTACTAAGTTTCATCTGTATGGAATGACTGAAAAATAATTATGTTAGAATTTTAATCGGATGATAATATGTCGTAACGGTAATTTTTAGAACTTAGTCAAAACTACTAGATCATTATTTGTTGTAACATAGATTATCTTGAAGAAAAAAAAAATTTCATTTGTTTTAATCTACCGAAGTTTCTAAACGCTAGAAACTTGTATGAAGATACTATGTGTGTACAGTTAAGCTTGGGAATGCTCAGGAATATTTAATAACATGCCTTCAATGGTAAATCATGGCTCATGAGTCTGTCTCAGGCAAAACAAGAGTTATTACAATTTATATAAGGTAAAAAATTTTCTGGTTGAATGATGAAGCATTTCACATGAACATTAATTCTTTTTTAAGAATCAAGTTTTTTACTCTATAGCACTAACTGAAATTTAATCAATCTCAGATTTTGATATCTGCTATGCTCTAATTTGTCTGCTTAATAAACAAGTGATTTTTATTTTTTTTATTTTTCGTTTTTTTTTAAGTAAGTTTCTTAACACAATTCGCCTCCTGTCGCCAATGTCTACTGAGACAGTTTCGTGTGAAGAAAATTGAACAAAGTGAGCAATGAATTTTTAATAATAACATCGCATACGTAGTAAGATATTAGAAAACGTATTTAGGATATCGAATTCAGAAGGCATGCACACAAAAGAAAAAAAAAAAGAAATACCCAACACGCTCAGAAAATACGCATGTATATATTTTGTATATCTATATGGGTTTATGTATAATATACAAGGTATATACATGTGATTCAATAACAGAGTATATTAAGTTTGCATCAAAAAAAAAAAAAACAATTTATATAGTTTAACTTGAAACTGAACAATTTATATATTATCTTTATAATGTTGAATGTTTTTAATTACTCAAAGTTTTATTGTATATTTTGTTAATTGTAAAAAAAAAAAAGAAACGAAAGGAAAAGATAAACTAATGCAAGTTATGAAATGAACGATATGCAAGACCACATGTTTAATCATGATATAAAATCACAAAAAATACGTTTTGTGCAGATCAATTTGTACCGACCAAATTAAAAAGGAAGAGAATGAAGCGAAATCCTCATGATTCATTGTCCGTCCTAAATTAATTAAAATTCTTGCGATTTCGTTGTTATATTTTTCACAACACCAAGATATTCAATATACCTATAAGATGTATCTATATCATGTATATATATGAATAAACAATTAAATTGTACATATTCTAAGACCGAGAAGAGTTCAAAACTTCACTTACTACTATTCCAATTAGATTATAGGATTTATTTAATCTTCGCTTAAGTATGAATTAAATTACATATGAATGGAAGTACAGTAAAGTAAAGGACTTAGGTCGTCTGTAAGCCGGAAAAATGTGGGAACAGAACGGAAAATCAAGTTTATTATTATAATAATTTTAATAGAAGCCCCTTTCAGTCGACACCCAGTCAAAAAAATTATTTTGAAATATTCATTATTATACATGGAACTGCAACTGCATAGGTCATACACACTTGTAGTTGTACATGTTTAATAATACTACACGCTTTGACGACAATTTCCCTGCCATGATTTCGCACCTTATGATCTACAGTTGTGCCTTGACTCATAAATTTGTCTTTCTAAAAACTCAAATCAGCTCCATTTATGAATTCGATTTATTTAGTTCATTGTTTGGACAGTATATATAATTAATGTGGAGCATAGTTTTGTCGAAGAATGCATCTTATAAGATAAACAATCGGTACATAATGAAGGGTAGTTTTTTTTTCTTAAGATTTCGGAAAGAATTGATTCTGTCAAATCATTTGCATCCGAAATAAAAAAAAAAAAAGGGAATTAATAGGTCACATCAAAATTTCGAATCTTACAAATTTCGACTTTTATTACCATTTCACGATAAGAATGGTTAAACAAATGCCTTTACAGTTGTTTGCGCTTTTTGAGTGGCAGTTGGTTGACGATAGCTCGATCATTTATTATCGAACTCGAAACAGTAGAGAAGTATAGAGCAAAGTATAGAGCTCCAAGTTCAACGTCCTCCGGCCTCCCATTTGCCGGGCATTTTATATCCCCCTCTATTCTAATCATTTGTTACATCTTTATTGCGATGTTGTACACATGACCAATGTCCTACGTTCCAGAGTTGCGAATGAACGTTTCAAGTGTTATCGAAGCGAAGAAAAATGAATTATTTTGCGAACAACGAATGGGGCAAAAACCAATATCAAAATTTGAGTGACGCCCGGTCTTACCACAGTAGGTGTTTACACGCCTATAATATACTATTCAGAAAAATTAAGTATTACATTATATTGAATATTGGATATACTGATAATTAATCAACGCGTTTCGATCCGTTGGAATACATTCTGACAGCCTTAAATCTATTTAGGAAACATCCTAACGTGGTGTTCAATTCTTTTACATCATTGCCAAAATATCAGATGATCGCTAACGACATCTGGCGTGAATTTGTAGCGATCCAACTTGAATTTGAACAGCTGATAGGAGATTTGAAACCATTACCATATGAAAAGATTTTTATCATTCAAGAAATTCGGTCCAAGCTTTTTTATGTAACATTTTTCAGATGCTAAGGCCCGCTCTATGATCAGCTCAGTAGTAGTGGGATCATGTTTTGCTCTATTGATTCTATCTTTATGGAGTATGAGCCAACAGCAAATGGTACATACGACTGTCATTCATCTTGATTCCAGACAGTCGTTGCTGGGGAGAACATCTCAAAGATTCTTATCCTACGGACTTGACTCAGGCTTATTAAGAGATATGAAAAACTTACCAATTAATGACAAAAGATTTGTCACTTTGGCACGTTATTTAAGTCCAGCCTATGTTAGAGTAGGCGGTACATCTGCTGACTGTTTATCATTTAATCAGGTTTTTAAGAAAAGATTTAACATTGATAACAGGAATCATGTCTCTGTGTTACTCAAAAATAAAGCCCCATTGATATTTGCTGTTGCAATTGTATTGCTGTTCTTCCTTCTTCAATTTTACTCCTTTTATTCTAAACATTTGAACAGACTATGCTTCCTGTTATTAATTGTATGTATGAATTCATGATTACGATCTAAAAGATATCGAATCCAATGCTCCATTTTTATTTAGGCATTGAATCGATCGTCAGAAAAATTGTTCGATCCTGTAAACGGAGAAGATATTGACAACTTTACGATAACTGATAGCGATTTCCTAGCTCTGGGTGATTTTGCTGAACAGAGCGGTGCTAGGATGATATTCGATTTGAATGTTCTTCTGAGGAATTCTGACGGCAATTGGAATTATACAGATGCTAAAAAAATAATTTCTATTGCCAAAGGACACAATCTGGAATTGGATTGGCAATTGGGAAATGGTTAGTTACAAATGAACGGAATTCAGATTATTCCGCAAGTCAGATTCTTCGTTGAATCAACTAAAAATTATATCGAAATCAAACTTCATCTGATCACATTGAATTCTAAATTTCAGAACCCAACTCATTCCGGCATGTTTTTAACAGAACAGTTACAGCTACGCAATTAGCATCAGATTACACGACTCTCAGAAATCTTCTAGATATATCAGGGTACGAATCGAGTAATCTGATCGGGCCAGAAGTTAATCACGTAGGGGACCCGGATCATAGAGGTGAACAATATGCCGCAGAATTTTTGCTGTATTCCGGTAACAGTGTGACCTATGTTTCCTGGCATCAGTATTACTTGAACGGTCGTGAAGCTAAGGTTGAAGATTTCATAAATCCAGCTGTCTTTAATGAGCTAAGGCCGCAAATTGAATCTGTAGCAAATGTTATTAACAGCGTTGGAAAAGACGTTTACATGTGGATTTGTACGTTATCAATATTATTTCTACGCATAAATACCATATCTACGCAATTTTCACTTCGAAATGTTAAACAATTGATTATTTTTATCTACAGCTGAAACGAGCACAGCTTACGGAGGCGGTGCTCCAAAATTATCGGACAGATTTGTAGCGGGATTCTTGTGGTTGGATAAATTGGGCTATAGCGCAAGTGTTGGAGTTAATGTTGTAACAAGACAATCATTTTTTGGTGGAAATTATGCCCTCGTATCACCTGACTTAACTCCAAATCCAGATTGGTGGGTAAGCGTTGCTTACAAACAGTTTGTTTCCGACAAAGTATTGCGGATAGAAACACCGAACAATTTTGGGCTACTGAGATTGTATGCTCATTGCACTCCGGAGAGTGCTCTACTGAGTAGAGTTCCTGCCATAACAATATACGGAGTCAACCTTGATAAAGAACCAGCAAGAATTATTATTCAAAGTTTTTATCCACTGCTGAGCCAAAAGAAAATATTCTTCTATGCTTTGACTGCGGATCACTTGCAATCCAGGTAATCCCTTAATTCATGAATACAATGTTCGTAATTACTTTCGAAAATTAAATATACTCATGTTTCTATCTCTGAATTATTGAACATTTAATAATCGTGCTGTGAATTTGATTAAAAAAGTCTTGTTCTTTTAGAAATGTTGATCAATGTTTGATCTATTTTCAGCTCGATACAACTGAATGGTAAAACGTTAATACTGGAAGAAAATGGTGATTTACCAACATTTGTGCCAATAATACTAGATCCTTCTCAATCGATTATTGTCCCGGCTTACTCTATGAATTTTATAGTGCTCCACGGCTTCAACGTATCTGCTTGTGCGGCATAGACAACAGAGATAGTATAACGTATAAAATATTCCTTATATCTTTGTATTTTTGAATATTATATACAAACCCTTTCAATTTTGTGATAATAAAATACCATTGATATTTTTAAGGGTCTTAAACTGTCAATTTATTGATTTATATTATACAATTCAAAAGTAATGAATATACAATATACATGGGGCATTTGTGTACAAGCATAAGTAATTATAGCATAAAGTATAAATCTTTAGACGAGAATGGAATGAGTTAGATATATTAATAAAATCAACGACCCAGGCAGTTACTAAATACATTTTAAATTATATGTCTGAATTGAATGAATAGTTCATCGAGTAAATATAAATTTATACATATCTTAAGGAACAGTCGGACTTACCTAACGACTAAATAACCACAATGTCGTAATGTTATATATATATATATATATATATATATATATATATATATATATATATTTATTTACGACTTAATCTGTCATTGAAACTATGAATACATCGTTTTGTGATATCATACAAGACAGCGAAATGAAATAACTTATTTACCACTATTAGGTATGTATTATCAAACCGGTGGAACCAAGTTCTCTATTTAAAATCTAAGAACCGCCACCATACCTAAACTTACTACTTTTTTTTTAACAAATCTCAAACAAGGAGTAAGGAAAATACGAATATGATACAGCGTTAATAGCCCGATACCGTTTTAATAGTCTCGCATTAATTTACAGAACCATGGTATCAGTGATTTTGTTTCACGTTTTCAAGGTTTTATGTGTATTACAGATAATGTGAAGAAAAATAAAAGAAAAAAAAAAAAAATAATTCTCAAAGTTACTGCCATATATTTAACATATCTAACATTACTTCATACATAATTTACACTGGTGTTTGATGTCAATGTATTTAATTATAAGATATTAAACTCAATCTCTACGACATTCGTTACTTGAAGATTTTCTAAATTTTTTTGTTTTTTTTTCCACTCAATTCAATATCGACCAACCAGATGTTTATTTACATGTACATATTATAAAATACTGAAATTTATTATTTTCACTCTGAGACCGCAATGGTGATAGTTTTACCCTTGGGATCATCGAAACGATCCATCGTACGAATATCCATAATCATAGTCACTGCCCAGATCATAATCACAGCAAGAATAGCAGTGACAAAAATACCACTCAAAATTGGGATAGTTGTAAAACCAATGCAGTCATATCCATCGCTAAACAGCGGCAGTGAACTAGAAGGATTTATCTTTGGATCGACTTCTACTTGAAGAAGAGCAAATTTCAATGCAGTTGAATCGTTATGATAGAATAAAGAGTCCTTAGTACAATGATATGAGAAATGGTACGGGAAGAAAATTGTGTTCGTACTCGTCAATATCGACAGACTGCCATTTGATTCATATTCAACGCTTTCGAAGTACCAATATTTGGATGATGTACCAGTGAATTGTAATCGCAGAGATACTTCAGGAGAATTTGTCGGAGCAAAACTCAAGTCCAAACGAACGCTGCTTGATGAATTGGCAGATGATGAGACATTCGTTGGTTGACCAAGTAAAGTAAAATTGCTAGCACCTGCCGCCTGGTAAACAAATAACACATAAAAATTTACATATCAGAAAAAGTATAGAAATTTATTACTTCATCTCTGTGTACAATTTACAACTTAAAAATGATCTGAAATTTTCTTGAGACAATACCGATTCAAAAAAATAAATAAATAAATGAATAAAACTTTCCCTACACGTGCAAAATGTAGAATTTAGTCGTAAGAATAGAATAAAAATTCAGTGTCTGTATTAAATTTCTTGAATTATTGTAATGGAAGGTGTTTTGAAGTGCTGTAATTTTTTGTATCAAATCTCGATATATTTAATGAAATGATTGTAAATATGGTATATTCTTACCTTAAGCCAGATTCCGTTGCCAGAGTATAGTAGTATTCTCTCTGCATAGGCGATAACGCTGTTTTCATCTCGGGTTGTGATTGCTCTACGAGTTCGTTCGGATCGGCTGTAGCTACATGAAGTTCCGGTGATGAAACCAATTAATTCTGGACTTATTTCACGAAGAAGGGTGTACAATTCGGAAACAGTAGCAAGATTTTCGACCGGAACAATTATCAGCTGACCGCCAGAAATTGTTTCTGGTTTTTCATCTTTCGAAATGTTGTAAGATTCCAGGTTCTCCAATACATTCAACGGAGAATCAACGGAGGGAAAATAACTTGAGTGTAAATTATCGATTTGTAACTTTTCCTGGCTTAGATCTTCGACGCAAAAATTTTCTTTGCTAAATACTACCATCGAGGGTTGGGACCCGCCCACTCGGTTTCCAACTACTTCGCGGAACTCGTTCTTGGACATTATCCGCAAGGCATCGACAGATTGTGTCGATTCAGGTGTTCTACCACCCAATATTACAACGGGAACGATATCTGCGGATATAATGGCGAATATTTGTGAAAATATAACTGCGAGCCCGAAGGCTGAGATTAAACGCGACCCCGACATCTCTACACACCGATACTGGATTGAGTAGCAACGGAAAGTAGCAGAAGGCAAAGCGCCTGACGCTGTCATATGACGAGTCACGTGATTGATCTGGAGCGCAGCCCACGGTCGTACTTGCAAGATTCCAAAAGCCGAGCGGGAATTTCAAAACTACCGAATTATGAAAATGACACATCGAAACGCAACGTCAAATGTAAAAAAATCGAGGATAATATTTGTGTTTCAGTTGTATACATACATACCTATGCATACACGAATAAAAATACTAATATTAAAAATATCCTCGTCTGAAGCAACTATATAGGGTCATTCAGTTTAATTGAGCAATATTTTCAGGATCGATTCTTTATGAGAATCTAAGGCTAAGCATCCTTTAACAAAAATTTGAGGAATTAAAAGTTTCACAGATTACAGAAGGTGTAAGTTGAATAAATAAAGAGCTTATACCCACATAACTTAAGACAGAGCCGGATTAAAAATGCAAACTCCAATGCCAGCGCACGTGACGACACGAGGCAGGAGAATTTGTAAAAAGGTGAAAGTGAAAAGTGTGAATTAGGAATCGAGTGTGGCAATTGGGAAAAAGGCGAGACAATAAATAATATCAGCTGCAATCGCTCACTCCCCTATTTGATCGAAGCAACTGATTATTATCAGTAAATTTGGCAATTTATTGCTATAATATCAATACAATATTACGCATCGTCACAGTTATGTACAATTTGTATTAGCTCCTAGCACACATGTTAGCAGGTTCGGAGTATTTCCATTATGATGCCTGTCACATGCGTATATCATTCACGCAGACTTCATCCGAACCGTTTGACGCCACGATATCCACTGTCCCACTGATTGACTCTTCTTCTTCTCCTTCTTCTTTCTTTAGGCTTATCCCGCTCACGACAAATGCCAGTGTCCTAAACCGATGGCACTAACGTTCCTTTTTGCGGGTCTAGTCGCGCCAACAAGGTGCGAGTATATATATAAGAAAATAGCAAAAACTTCACGAGCCATCGATTTTTGGCAAACGAGCGATTGCATATATCAGAATGAGATGAACGACTCTCAAAATAAAACGAACAACTATACCAAATATTAAACAAACAACTGCCTTAATATGTATATGCAACGTAGTTTTTACGGATTCACGTCGCTCTGCAATTATTGGATATGTAAAATAATACCAAAATGTACAAGTCAGAAACTCACGCCGCCATACAGGGCAATGGCACTGCACAGTTTTCATAGTTAAGGTGTCCTTGGATTAGTTAAATATCTATAAGCTCTGTAATTAGTCGACTTACTATTAGATCATATTCTGTAACTCGAAAACCATCAATACCTAGAATTTTTGGTGAACAACATTTAGACTTATCTTGAAAATATATGGCTCGGTCAAATTGGATCACTCTGTATAGTGTGCATGACAATAAATGGGTGAGAATGTACCTAAAACAAAAAAAAAAACAACGAAGTGGATTGGAAGGAATCGAAATGGATTGATTTTTATATTTAGTAATATATATTTCTCGAAAAATTGGATTGGGTATCGCAGAGATCAATTCCAGCGTGCCTATACGATCCCCTTAAATCTATTCGATTAAATTGACACTTCAAGACCAATACACGCACCATTCATAAGCGAACCCAACTGACCCGAAGGGAAATTTTATATCAATCGCTATCTTATGCGGGTTTATCCTGCATAAGAAAGAGTAAGTATAGGTATGATATACAATTTCGTTTTATATCGCTACTGTTCGGTTATATGAATAGTGCGTAATTTTGGCCTTTATACGTCTTATCGTAGTGAATTAACGTAGTACACGTCAATTGATTCCTAATCTGGAATTCGAGAAAATCTAGCAAATAAAAGTCGTTCGAAATTCCGATAATTTTTTTTATTGGAATTATTTGAGGACCGGTCTTATCAATCCTTTTCAATCTATTTTAGTTTAGGTCAAGTTATTCACAGATAGGCATATGACACGTATTAGTAATTGTTACCAAAGTCGTATGTGTAACTTTTATCCCGGGAGGATTTGTAGCTATTATTTTCATATTTTCGGACGTAACTTTTCTTCACTACGGGTATACATATATACCCATATGTAACCCAGACGCATTAACTTATATTTGCAAATCGAGACTGAACTGTGAACTAGCATTTATCTTTTGCGGAGACTGTGCCAATACCTGTGGGGTCCCAGTCGGGTCTCAACTGTAAAAAATACAAACAATACGTGACCGTCGACCAAATGCGGCAATATATTTTCATCTAAATTCAAAGCACCGTTTCAAATAGCGCTGGAGTTTAATCCAAAGACGTCGAGAGGGATGAAATATATTTTGTACACATATATTGATCCAGGTGAAATTAAAACAAGTTAAATATGGAAATTTAAAACTTAAGTTGGTGAAACTTTCCAAGATTTGTTGAGGCTTTGTCATCTGTCTTTATTTACGAAACCTATAGATTCTCATGAGTATAATCATCAAAGCAATAAAATTAACAAAAATATTTATAGTGATACCAGTTATGAGAAATGATATGTTTAAAAGAGTGATTGAATAAATTTTATACAGACATTTATTATTACCTGGAATAATAAATATAGTAAAATTGAATTTTACCCACATTTATATGTATTTTGGTCGATTGGAACTACGGGTTCCCTTGAGGTCTCTGATCTTGTTCAAAATTGGTGAGCATAGGCATTTAATCGCTTGGCTTGGCAGAAGTTGGTTTTAGATTTCCACTCTAGTCCGGAACTCGAAAAATTAATTTTTTGCTTAAATGAAAAAATCCGTTTCTGATTTTTTTTTTGTTTTTTATTGATGTTTTTGAAAGTGGAGACTATAAAAATCATTTCGGTATATTCGAAGTTGCAGTATTTAGAAAACGCTATTCGCCTTTTAGATACATTATTACCGCGGTCCCTAAAAATCTGAAAATAATCAAAACAAGTTTTTACCTCCGGTTGTATAATTGGCAGAATCCTCCCCTAACAAGCTTTCAATCTCCTTTGTATCTTGATTCAACAGCAGGCGCGATATTTAGAAAACTCGAATTTATTTTACAATTTTTTACCAAAGTGGTGAAAATCCATATATCGGCCAAAATTTTTGTTTAACAACCTACGCTGCTACCTACACAGGGATTTGAAATTTTCAAAAAGAAAAAATCCCTTCCGTTTAAATATTTTACAAATATTTTATTATACCATAATGCTTGAATTTTCAACATCTTTTGAATTCGCAAAATGATGTATTTTGGATCCCCGACTTTCAATCAAAACATCAGAATCGACTGAATCTTCTTTTCAAATTTTTTCATCAAGTAGATACGATAGAAGAAGAGTTGTGGGCCATCAATCGGCGCCGGTCCATATTCACTCACCTTATCCTACTGTCCCATTACCATTGCCAACTCAATAGTATACGCTGCACATACGATAAATAACGACAGGTCCTAGTTACGCCAAGATCGTTTGCTAGGCAAATTTATTTGGTCAAAATAGCGAGATAGCCCAAAGTATTGACCAGTAGACGCCGCAGGCCCACGAGCTTTTGACCGACAAACTCTGGACTGTGATTTCTGGGTAAAAACAAGTTTTACGTCTACTATAAAATTCCTTTCCTCACAGTAAGTATGTTGCATGTATGTATACATACAAAATTGTTAAATTGCTGATATCGATATTGATCGATATTTTGATATCGATTGTCTCGTTGACACAATGACGTTTTTCAATCTTTTAAACAGTGTACACTGTTTTGTTACTTCGTGGCGCAATTTTTTTACTCGACATTACTCACACGATTTCTATAATTAAATATATTTCCACCGAAACCGCAATGGGTATAATAATATGAACGTAATCTTATTCCGCTCATCAGACTCTCGGAATTCCCGAAAAGTTACGTGTAAAAGTTCTTATTGGAAGTTCCGTCTTTGCAAATAAGATGATCCGAAACTCAGGAGAGCCGGTTAGTTTCTCAGATTCATAACGAACCAATTGCTAAATTATCGCTACGAGATCTGCAAGTTTAATATTTTCAGCATTGTTTCAGTAAGATGAAACGTCTGCTGCTGTAACCTGACAAATGATAGGCTTATATTTAATTGCTAATCAATACTTTCAATATATGGCATACTAGCGTAATTTATTCCAAATATCTGAAGTTATGACGATTTTAGGGTATTGCGAATTTTTCTTAAATTCAGATAAATCTGGTGAATACGTAAATCCAAAATTTCATTGTACCTAAAATAACGCCAGGAATTAAAAATCCCTGTCGAATTTTTTCTGTATCGATATACAAAATATGTTGCATGGCAAAATTACTTTTTTTTTATCCGACTTTATCCTTAAGTACATACATAAAAAAAGTGGCGAATTCATAGACAGCTAACAGAAAAATCCTGGTACTTATAATCGTAAACTAAGTTTGTGGTCACGTACTGTCAAATTAATATTTACTTCATACGAGGGTTTGAACACTCTGAATTGGACGTGACTGTCTGCGTCACTTCAAAAGCCTTTGTGAGTTCAAAAGACCTAAAAAAAAAAAAAAAAATGCAAATTACTTTACTCAACTGCTCACCTAGATGTATACTTGACTTCAAGAGTGGCTCCCCTCGATTTCATTCAACTTATAAAGTACATTGTTCAATCGAAAATCTCACTTTTTCGCGAATAGAAATATTGGATTACATCAACAACTTTCAACTTCACATTGACCAGATTTTTATTAGTCCGACTGCGTTACTTACCTTCAGAATAAACGCAAGTACGTGTCTTTTCAGTGTACTGCGACGATTAAACTCATATGGAAATGTTTTTTGGTTGATAAATATTGTAACATCTTGCAGTTTCATTTTACAATATAGCCTCTAAACGAGGCGGAAAGAGTTGGCTGATTTTTGATTGTATAATCTCGTAATAGAGTCAATAGATGAAATGATTTCTCTTCGTTGAATAAGGATAAGATTTTCTCTATTATACGCGTAGTTGATGCGGAAAAAAGTAAATATATTTGCATCAGCTCTGGTTTATCGAATGAATATTGGCGAATCAACTATATCCTGCAGTGAACTTCTTCAACTTTGGCAAACTAACTTGACACACATACTCGCTCCTATATACGTATTTCGTTCGTTTTATAAAATGTTGCTGACGAAGTAGGTATACGAGATGAAAAGACGAACCAACTGCGCGGTAGTAATAACTTCGAATGCAGTTGCGAGACTTGATATAAAAGCTCGACTGCCTTCGCCAGACTTTACAGGAGACTGATACAACAGACTGCAGTTGCATGGAGCTGTATAATAGGAACAGCAAGTATCATCAACCCGCTAGACCTTCGACCCTCCGCAGCCATCAAAGTCATCCACGTGTCAATACCACCACCTGTGCAAGATGCCGTAAGAGAAGACCAGGGAACCCTAAACATCCACAGCACTGTCCGTCCTGTCTTTGTCCACCCGATGTCGTCAGATCTTCCTCAGGTAGATTGAGGTAAATGCTGGTATGTCACGTTATGTTACAATTAGAATAATGAAATTAGGCTGTCTAATAGGATTTCACTAATATCAGTCTAACGCCACTTGCGATGCTACAAGTAATTGAATACGACGTTTCTGTCGAACAGCAGTTACTGTAATAGTGGAATCTTTGAATTTATTATAGGGGTACGGATAATATGGAGGAAGTCTTGGCTAGGTTTGAAGAAATTACACGTGTCCCACGAGAATCTGGACCAACTCCGACGTCGAACATGCGGCAGACGGCAGCCCACGATAAAAATGGACCGATAAAAATCAATCCGAAGAAATCAAGTAGCTTGACTCGTCAACACCGAAAGAACGAACATGACGAAGAGCTAAATGCTCTTTATCAAGATTTGATCAGCTCAGGTTTAGCAACTGAGGAGACACAGGGCTGCAGCAGATATCAGGCTCCGATCAAAAGCGTTCGAAAAAAGACCAATCTTCAGACGGAACGTATTCCTCCACCTCCTGAAAACCAGGAAGCTGAAGATCTCGACAGCGATGCTGTACTCCGATATTTCCGGGACTACAAAAACCTGAAAGCGACTCCGGCGAATATTTTACTACCAAAGCAAGACACCGTTCAAGAACAACGCGGTGATTTTAGACAAGAAGGTGTTGATTGTACGCCGAGGGCAAAGACTGACATCAACGAAGATGAACGGAGAAGACAATTCGAAAGGGACAAGCGAGAACTGAACGAACTTGGTCAAGAGGTTCGTGATTTTGAGATGAAAAACGTCAGGGGGAACCACGACGGGGATCAACAGTGGGAAAAGCAGAAAAAAACACATCCAGATGACAACGGTGATCATCTTGAACGAAAGGTGAGTTTTTTGCCAAGCAAACTTCCAGTGCCAATGTACGGTAATCAAAGTACTCGAAGCAGAAGTCCGAACGGAGATCATATCGAAAAGTGTAACGTAAACGGCAAAGTTGAAGCTAGAATCAGTTATCATTCGACGACAATGCCTGACCCCGACGGGGACCAAGATTACCATGAGAATCTACAACAGTTCGATTACTCCAAGGAATCTAGAGACTCGCTGGCCCAGGACCTGAAGGATATTCCATACTGCGATGTGCCATACAGATGTCTGTCAGCTCCAACGCCACATCCAAGCCAGACGGAGGAACATAACGTGACTGGTATCCCAGGGATTCATGGGGGCCAAGAACAATGCGATCAACTACCCCCCGTAGGCTCGTCCAAGAAATACGTTTACGCCGGTGGTGATTTGGATTTACACGCTAGCAAGAGCTACATCGTCGACCTGATTGACAGAGCTTTAAGCAGGGAACTCGGTACCGTCCCAGAGGAGAGAAAGGTACTATACCTTTTACCACCTCGATTCCGACGTCTTGTAACCCCATCAACCCGATTTGTAGTGTACGAATTTCTTTTTTTTTTTACGTTATATTGAGCCAACGGGGTACAATTTACAAATAGATTTCTGAACTTAGTATTGCCCGTTTTATTTCTGGAATTTATTTAAGGGGTACCCTGTCTTTGAAGTTCGGAAAATAAGGTACGATTTTTTTTTCAGAAGTTTGCACGGGATTAGCTAAAGAGATAGTTCTTTCGGACGAGTTTATTGGGAATTTCATCTACAGTTAGGAACAAAGTTAAAATAACATGAAAATTTATAGAGTTATGAGACTTTTAATCGAACGATAATCTAAAACAAACCATAACAAAGTAAAATGAGGGTTCTTTGTCGCTACCATCGTCCGGTGTACCACGGATATCGTTTAAAGAGACACAAAATTATACAAACGGTAATATTTTATGCAACGAGTTTCGATTTTTCTTTCTTCTTGATTGAGAAAAAATGATTAATTTGTTCCTGAAACTCGTGGTAGGCCGGATAAAGATAGAGGGTGAGAAATGTGCTGTATAAATTTCAACTCGATCCGGTACTCGGTTCGTGAGTTATGATGACATGGTGTGAAAACATTTGTTCGTGGAAAATTCGCTTCAAAGTTTGAAGCTGGTATAATTACTTTTTTTCCGTTTTATATCGTGCAGAAATGCGACACCTCACTTGGCGCGATCTTTGCCTGCAAGTACAGTACGAAGCCAATAAACTTGTCCCAAAGATTATTTACTACTCGTGTAAACTTTTTTGGAAAGAACACCTTCTCTTGCAAGCTTCGAAGATGGTGTACTTCCTCAATGTCTATTCAATTGTGATAGTTTATTTTTTTTTTCCAGATTGAAACAGTGGCACATCCTAGTCAGTCGCAGAAGGAAATTTGCGTCGAAATAGCCAGAGCTCTTCAAGGTGATTGTAGCTCAACGTACACGAAGAACTGCAACGTTCAGAAAGAAGCCCCTGACTATGTCAGGCATTTGAAGGTACTGCGATGGGATTACCTGAACCACATTCAGGATGAGCTCAAGAAACTTCAAGACTTGGAGAGAATCCTAGACACGTACTCCCCCAGACAATCATCGCCCGTTTTACAGTCCAAAGCTTCCTCAACGGAACAGAAAAAGAATAACCATAAGACTGTTCTCTGACTTTTACATGTTTTATAAATTTTATTTTTTTTTTACGTCATAAAATGTATTTTCTATCCTACCGGTGTTATATTCGTACTCGCATAGCGTAATCTGAAAATATACGTACTATATATGCATAAAGTTCCCTGCTTACGAGGCAAAAGTAACTAGACGTGATAATTCATCGTCTTTATACACGGTTACGGTTGAAATTTTCAACGGAAGTATTTCCGCATCCTGAAAAGAAGTACATAAGGTACTTTTGTTTTATACTTCAAGCCGCATATACTATGCTATACTTTTTCAAAGCGAATGATGGAACTGAAAACCGTTCAGTAAGTACATGAGCGGAAAAAAAAAAATATGGTACAAAAAAAGCTGAAGCATCGTTTCATCCCATTTGAAAAAGCCTCCATCCTCAGCGGCTACGAGATCAAATATTTTCAGAAGGGCATATAGGTATATGTATGTATGGTACCGCAACTGTATAAAGTAGCCTTTGTCGAATACCAGCCGGAGGATCACTGGGGTAGTTTCTGCCTTTCTGGGGATGTTCAGTCAGCGCGTGACTGCCACCGCGAGAGGACGTGGCTGTTCTCAATCGATTATTCTCCCAATCTAAAAGTCTTCTGCATAAGCTTACAGTTTTTAGAAACCGAGATTATTCTAAGTATATTAAAAAATCAGACTCAGATCGTCTACTGAGTTACAACGCAAGTGACGAGGAAGAAGCGTTTGCGCTGGTTCAATTCGGTTCGCTTTCAACTTTTGTCTATTATCATTTCTAACGATCGAAGATATTTAAATATTCTTCAATAAAAAGAAAAAAATGCTAAAGGACAAGTGGCGTAAGTCCACGATTGCAAAACAAAAAAATTAAAGATTAACGAGGGCCAGAGCAAAATGGGGTACTTAAGGAGAACACAATTATAATAATCTCAACGTCTTCCTATTGCTTTTTGCTTTCAATTAAAACTAACGTCAAATTTATATCCCATTGTTTCTAATTGAACCTACTATACGTAAAATTTGCTGTATCCAGTTTTTCCATTTTTCAAACTAAGTGCGAGACATTAATTATAATGAACGTCTTCTCACACTGATCGCTTTGAAAATTTCAAATAAATTGCTAAATCGAGTTGCCGTTTATTAGCCTCGTTTATTTCGACGAATTACTTTATATTGAAGTATATAATTTCAAGTTGACATCCATCAGAGCAAATTTTTTTTCGATATATCTTACGAAATTTTGTAGGTACCCCATCTTGCCCCGGTCATCTCTGCCTATGTATAGTTCGTAGAATGTAATTAGGCTTTTTCTGAACCGAGCTTATATCTCAATATACTCGTAACAGCTGAGAGGTGGTACAGATTAATTCTCATGATTTTTGGTGTATCGATGTTGCCTCTTGTTAATAATAATTAAACGTGATACTGTGTGAGAGCAGCTGATCGTTATCCCTAAAAGACATGAGAATTCCGTCGGAATTCTATTTAGACCAAGGGGGCAAATTTATGGCATAATTCACCGTTACCGAAAGTATCTTTTATCTCTTGTTTACCACCGACTATTCAACTCGAAAAGTCAAACGTTCGTACGCTCGGGGTGGACGGAATTTATCGGCAATAGCTTGGATCACATTCCCATGGCATACCGATACCTACCACTACAAGGTCGAAGATTCCGGAAATCCAAAGTACCAGAAATACCGCAAGCAACTGTGTAAACTAAATCATTGTCACGAGCAGAAAAACACCCAAATGTTACCCCTGAGCAAAGTGCTACACTGGATCAGGGACGAAAGACCATTTATTGATTAACAATATCCCAAAATCTGTACAAGTATGTGAAATAACTATTTTATCTCGTTATGGGAAGTTCATAGCCAGGGGTTGATTGACATCTATGATATATGTGTTGAAAATCTCGAGATATATTTTTTTTTTCTCGGTTTTTTAGGAAACTCATTCCATCTCGTCTTGATTATATCCAATGAAGATTGATTGAATGATATTTCGAGCCATAGTATATAAGTGAGTTTCATTTCTCACGAAGGTGTTCTCGTCCGTGAGACGCCGCGTAATATCGTTACATCTAGGCGACCGCTTGTTCAATTCTGGATTTCCATTGTTCGATAAATGGCTACGCGACAGTAATTTGCCAAGCTGTGTATACACGTATACCTATATGGACATAAATTCTGGGTAATGGATTCAGATATCCTCCGGGATGCGGAGGTGTACCACCGTACCTATAACGTCCATACGATATTCAATACATATCGCGTAATATTACACACCGCGGGGTTACTGCTTCACTATATAGCAGCTGTACCTTGTAGTTCTTTTTTTACGATTATTTTTTCGTACCTGGATTCGCTACGACAACCCATTACATGTATGTGTGCATACAAACGATAGACAATCCACCACCGGCCACTAGACCTCGGTCTCTATGAATCAAGCCTTCCATTGACTAACGAGCAATTATAAAGAACTATGCAACCTGCCTACGCTTGAACGGGTCAAGATCCTCTCGAAAGATCCAAGTGCACCTAATTTCTACGTGTACAGCTACACGTACGGCTATTTTCTGGGTTATTTGGTTGCCAAATCGGAGGTTTGTCATTTCGTTGTATTATACATTTTTTAGGGAATTTATTTTTCACTTTCAATATGATGGATCAAAATTGCACTGCACTGCAGTCCGTGATTGTTACTAGACGGTTCGATTTGAGCATGGCTTACTGCAGCATCAATACCGACGTATATTGGAAGCATCTATTATTCCCCTTGGGGAAATGAAAATCGATAATGATTGACGTAAATCGTGACGGTAAAGTGTAAAATTATTGATCCGTAACTATATGATCGGAATTGACGTTGCTTGTGCATCTCAAAGTTTGTGTCAGTAACGCCGATGAAGAAAGACACACGAAGCGCGCTGAGACTTTAATGGATAAAACGGATCGTAAATTTTATGTATAGTTACAGTTATGTGCCAGCTTCTAGAATATTTACATAGAAGATTACATACATATATTCTAAAATTACGATAAAAACCCGTCAAGTCAAAATATGAAATTCAATTTCTGCAAAAATCTATTTTAAAGGGCTTTGAAGTAAACTGTAATAGTTTAACTGGAAGCCGATATACTGTAACGCCGTGTGAGAAAAACTCTCTCAGACTTGATGATTCTATTTTATGATGTACATACCTACCGATATGCGAAGGAAAATATTCTGGGATTATAGTGAAATTTCGAACGTTTTATATTTTCATAATTTTTTATCTTTGATCTGCTCCAGACGTTTATGCATAGATAAAAAAAAAATTTCGGCTCATGGAATCATATGGAAATTGGCTCCACACGGCGATAATATAAAAATCGATCAATGAATAACAATAGATAAAGTAAACGAATTAAATTAGCCACAAACATTTACACCTAGGTATAGCAAGTGGGCAAAATTGGGTCGATATTCTCCGAGTATAAAAGTACCGCAAGCTCTTAGAATTGGCAATGAATGACTAAATTCATGTATTGCATGCTGTAGATTGCTCCGTTTTCGTTTCCCATTTGGAAATTTAATCATTCACTGCGTGAAGTGTCTGCTGCGGTCAATCCCAGAGGCGATAGATAAAAACGACTATTCGACACGAACCTACTGAAATCTGGGTCCTCGCCATTCAATCTCCCTTAACTATAACTTCCTCCGAATTTCGTCGGCCGCAAGCTTGCAAAAATGAGGCAGGATCTTGTCGCAAGACAAAGCGCAAAGTCATGTAATTGGTAATGAACGACCCAACGCTTTATCGCGTCGGCAGCTTAATTCCGTTCCCGGATTTCATTTTTCGTTCTTTTATATTCTGAGTAACCTCACGTCTTATGCCCGCGAATAATGACTAAAATTATTCCTAGACATTAGCCAATTTAATTTATGATTTTTGGTATTAGACACTAGGATATTAGCGACAGAATTCTGCAGCTGTGAGAGTGCAGAAGTGGGCCAAGACTCTCTCGGTGCAGAAGTACCACGAGCTCATAAAATTGCTGATAAACAACGGAATTGTTATCATGCTTACTCCATTTCCGTCTTCTCTTCAAGAAACCATTATTCTTTCTTGATATGTAGTTCACTTTGTACAGCAAAGATAAAATCGTCAATACACACATTGGCTAGTTGAATTTTATCGGAAAATAGGATCAAAGTCACATTGCACATATTCAAACTTTCAACCGAACAGAATCATTAGCGAAAATGTTACTGGCGGAGGAGTTGTCTAAAGAAAAAAAAAATCAAATTTTTTGTACCGTCTTATCATCCCATTTTCCATTTTCGTTCCAAGACCTTATACTCTTAACATTTTCTAAACCATCTAATTTACAATTAGATCGGCCTAGAGATAAAACAGCAATCTGGGGTGGCTGCAGTTTCATCGCGAAACCCGCTATTTAACGGCATGCAGCTACAAACAGAACTTTGAGTTATCAACATCTTTTGTACTGCAAGTTGACAAAAATTGGCCGATATCTTGTTCAAACGGAAGTACTGCAGGATCCCCGAATTGGTATATGAGAAGGAAAGTTTCGAAACGATATGCCATATAGACTCGAAAATTTATAACAACCATTATGTCTAATGGGCGGCATAATTGTGACACATTATGATTTCGTATATGGGAAATCAAATTCAATCCGAATTCGGGTCTCATCGCATGTGTCTCACTACAGTGTCAGAGTTGCGGAGAAAATTTATAGCAATGGGTGATACGGATGAAACTTTTATTCCGTATAACAAACGGTCCAATTTTTGCCATATTGCCAGCTTACTACCCACTCCGTATCTGTTTCCAATTCTGCTTCGCTCCACCCCGTTCTATGTCAACTGCCACCCAGTGTACATTTCGAAACGTTTGTTCTGTTACATCCAACTTTAATATATCTATAGATAGAAGAAATTTACCACATCATGGGAGCGAGAAACGCCACTACGTGTTGGGATTCCTATGCGTGTTCTGTTATCTCGCTTGGATGCTGAACAGCCCAATGGAGATTACCTAAAAAGGAAAAAAAAATAAAAAAATAAAAATAAGAAAAAGTACGTAAGATGAAAAAGTAAAAGAAGAACGTGACGTACAAACCAAAACAGTTCCGATTCAGACCCAGCCTCATCGGGTCGACAAAAGTGATGGAATAAAATGATCCGCAGGAACGAGGATTTCCCTCGGCAGAACCAAACACACTCCGTTTCCGAATTCTGTCCTGTGCATAAACATATAGTTATACATAGCGGGGTTCGATTTCTCCCGCTTTAGTGGTGCTCGGCGTCATTTATAGGAAACCCATTGCAAGTAATAGCAAAGCAGACTCAAAGGAACCCGGTAGTACCTAGTATGTTCTTGATAAAGGAATTCAACCATGTGATCGATTTTTATACGTTCACACGTATATATCAATGTCACACACTACTCAGAAAAATGATCTGGTTGAACATGAACGTAAAAAATTTACTCGTGACTTGAATGAAAATTATCGGTTCATGTTCTATACTAAATCACTTTTCTTCGTGTATCGTAGATATTTCATGATCAATAGGTAATACAGTATATGCGATATGAGTAATGAGATCAACGTTCTGTCGTAAGTTCCCGTGTACTAACGTTGCCGACCATTAAAAACTATTCCTTATCCGTTTACAAGGGTTTTAATTATCGTTAAAAATATTGTAGAACAGTTTTCTCGCCTATAATTACGAGGCTGCAGCGTGCGACTACTAATTACCGTACTTACTCCTAAGTTATTATTACATTGCATAATTCACCGATCAATATTACGTTAAAATGAGCTAAAACGCGCTTCAATCATTACGCATTTTAATTAGCGTAAATTTTACTTAATATTTTGTTTCCCGAAATATTTATAAATTAACCCCAAGAGTATAATGTTATACTTTTTCATATTGGTTTACAACAGTTTTTGAAGTACCCCATTTCGCTCCAGTTTTTCTTACGTATCGTTATATCATGTCCATCCATTATACCTGCACTGCGCGATCTATCGCTGGGTAATTATTATATGTTAATTTCTTCCCTTTGTACCTGAAGCAAAATGTGTGAGGCCTCTACCATAGTTTCACCCTCTCATTTTCTATTTAGTGAAGAAAGCCTTAGCTTTGTGTAACGATAATCTAGTACCGGTTCCAAGTACCAATTTTCATTCAGTCTCGGCTGTTGTTCCGTTTACTTTACGATTCTCTCTACAGACGCGCGTTGAATAATACGGATCGCAATCAACCGTTTTGTTTTTTAAACCAATATAAACCAACCTATAATCCTTCCAGTTCCTTGGCGCGCAGGATTAGGAATAAACTTATTTAAATCCACGGCGAGACCTATAATACGATATTCTTAGTTGAACAACACTGAAATTTTTTTATGCTTCAAAGATTGGGTTTATAATCTGCATATATCTAGTTTGAAAACGGAATATCATTTCTGTACGATTTTTTACAAAAAATAAAAAATGATGCTATAGATGGTTTATAGTTATAGAGCCAGAGGGCTGACGATGACCCATGTCTCGTAGAGTATACGTATATATTTTTTCTTTGTCCTCATGGGAACCGTGAAACTCATACAGGGAAAGCAATGTGTCGCAATTACCCCCATTCTCCTTTCTCATTTTCTGTCACAATCTAGCTCCTTTAGCCCCGGGCAAGATAGTCTATTTCGACCCGACCCGAAAACTAAACCAACAGTGATTTCTAACCATCGAACGCTTCAGCAATATGTTATCTATATTATTAACCGCACCTAGATTATACTCACAATCGGAGTATTTACGCTGTAGTTACCAAGGCGGAAGGGAATTTGTGATTCACGGTAGCTGAAGGGCTACTGTATCCAATGTGACCCGGAAGAATTTTTAGCAACCCCAGTTTTATCTCGAAAATTCACTAATATTTTTATTTTTATTTTGTTTATCACAATCATGTCACGGTCAGGATTCGTGAACGATCGCCTCTCGTATTAATATGCAAAGTAAAGGCAGTTATCGTATGAGCACTGGAACAAACCGCTGTTTGGATTTGACATTCTTTGTCGTACAAAAAGACGAGCTTTTGCAGATACGTCATTTATTGTCCCGGAGAAGTGAGAGATAAGCATAAAGTGTTTATCAATTTTTTAACGGAGTAATTTTCGCGTTGAATAAAAAGAAAGAAATATGTTTGTCTGTTTGTGTCTGACTAAGTAGAGATAAAAAATGGTGAGATCCAGCAGCTGTTAATCTTGGTCCATGTACGACAAATGCTTTTACTTTGGTTGCATTTATTTATGAAAGACTATAGATAAAAAATACTGACTTTTACTTGATTATACTTCAAAAGACTGTTGTGATAGAACTGGGTCGTTGATAAATTCTTTCGCGACACAACGGTCCTTCAAAAATACACCCTTAAGGTGTTCGGGGATCTCTCATTTGAGAAAGAAAATACGACAAGATAAAGGACATCCTTTTTTTATAACGACAGCTGTAATTTATAACGTGTCACGAATTTTTGACTTTCACACTGTTCGCGCAAACCTTGACGTTCAGACCGTTCAATATCGTGGGAAAATAACCATCAGCGATGATCATTCTGCTGTTACAATTTTTAATTATACTGTGAAGTACGTGGTTCGGTCACGATTGGAAAGATTCGTTTGATTGCATGCTAATAAGTATTATAATGACGTTTATCGTATTTAAATTTTTAACTCGATTCTCCCCTTCTTCGTGTTCGAGTGAATCCCACTTTTCTGAGGACACCCACGTCCTGTTCCAGCTTATTTTATGTTTACTTTATATTGCCCGAACGGGCTCGAAAAAGCGCTTACGTAGATTACGGAAGACTAGTGATTTCGAAAAGATATATATTTTATACGCTCCGATGCGGGAATTGTAGTGGAATTTATTTACCTCGTCCCATTAATTTTTTTTATTTTTTATAATTTTTTTGTTTCATTCAGAATTATACTTATCCTCCAGTTTTTCTTTCATTCCTCGTCTGAATTTCCATTCAAAAGACGTATCTCATGTTTAGCTTGTTATATAAAAGGAGCAAGGGTGACAGTCACAGCTTTCTCGAAACCTCGTTCTCAAATTTACATCTTGAGTAGTTTCCACATGTAGGTACATACTTATATACCTTTATATGTACATACATAATATACATAAATATACCGATGATTTATTTCAGTACAAAGACAGTATCAAAAAATTCGCGTCTTCGACTGAACAAAATTCACGAAACTTGACACTTTTATTATGCTTCTTTGACATTCGACCGAATTAACTTTTGGCTTATCAATGTCGAGGTGGTGAAAATCCGAGGACTCTTATCGGCATTGTATCAGACTTTCACGACAGATTCTTCTCGGTGAATTCATCGGTGTGTCTACAGGAATATAAAGAAACGTTTTGTCCATCGATCCTGACGAAGTCGTGCTTCAGAAATACGAATGAACGGATATAGAAGAATTTTTTTTTTCATTCCTTTTTGAACGATATGGTATAAGAAGAAAATCGAACATCTTACTCGTTTTATTGGAGAAAATAAATGGAAGGATTTTTAAGCGAGCGTTTTGAAAAAGAGAGTAATAAATCCAGAACAGAGACCATAGGTATAAGAACTACACTTTGCGAACCGCGCGAAAAACTTCCCGGCTGTTTCTTCTTTCGAGCAAATACCTACCTACGTATAAACATCAACCTGCAGTGTGGATAGCAAAAGGTGGCATAATGGGAGAGATGTTTATAAATGAAAAAGTAAAAATAAAAATCATTTTTTGTCTATCGTTCTTTATTATTTTCTTCTTTAGAAATGTTGTACAGGACGTCAAGGTATAAATCCAACGGGATGGGATAAAGTACCATTTGTATTATTCAATAGTGAGATATCGGGTATTACTTCAATAAGACACTTGAAATGAGTATAGCGTATCCAAGAGCCCTTTCGTTTTGTTGGTATTATTCAAGTACGAAGCTCCAAAAACTAAAGCTTCGTTCTCATAATTATTAATCGAAGTGTAAATTTCCGGTGAACATATTTTCCCCGGCATATGTCTGAAATCGAATCAAATCAATTTCCTTCTAGTTATTCTCATAAATCGTAGGGCTAATGGTCTCGCTTACATGGGCTGACTAGCGCAGGTCGATACTTTCAGTATCTGAAAAATATTTCCCTCAAAATCATCTCACGATTCAATTAAATTACTACAGAATTAGGTACTCAATTTATCATCCTTCAGTATTAATTCACCGTCGAAGACGAAACTACTATCAAATTTGATCATCTACTGCGGTTGAGCATATTCTGTAACGCTGCGTTGATGCTGCTCGAAAGACCTCATCTGTGATGTGTACTGAAAATAGAATTGCGTAAAAAGAAGAAACAGAAATATGAGATGTAAGGATTTGTTCATTCGCTCGAATACCACATTGTGTCCTTGTTATACGTATTCTTCTTTTTACGATCTGCAATATAGTGAAAGAAAGTATATACGTGAGTGTTCTCAGTGCAGTAATATTTCCTTGTAGGGTATAGCTACAGTATTCTTGATGGTACCTTGTCCCTCACCCTGCTAAGACATTTGTAAGGCGGCTTAGACCGCCTTATATTATGACAGTAATTAATGTCATTCAAGTATAATGAAAAGTTGTCCGGATCATAGAACTCGAAGTATCCGACTGGAAGAGTAATTTGTTTGAGGGGTAGTCGATGAGCAGCTAAAATATCGTACAGATAACGATCAAACTCTCTGAAATTAATCCAAAATTCATGTGAATTTCAAACGTTCAGAAGTTATAACATATAGAGTCGAGTCTCGCTTCCGTTACGAGTTCGCGTTTAGCTCTACAACGTCGTAATTTCGGAGTTCTGTCCAATCCGAGATAAGCAGTTATACGAGCAATATAGAAAAACTTAAGCCTCTATTTGCCTCGGCTTATGCGAGTAGGTATGCACATGGGTGAACATATACATATACATATACATATGTATGCAAATACGAGTACATATATTTATATGCTATACCTATATACTATTTTATTTTTTCTACCAATTCCTTCATCACGCCAGCGGTTTTCAAGACACTGATCATAAATAGAGGAGGCTTTTTTCGATGAACTGGAAGAAAATTTACAGACCAATGACACGTCTTATTCCAAAGCTCTTTCCCTTTAATAAAAAGTAAAAAAAGAAAAAAAAAGGTATCGATTTTTGAGGATTGGGTTGTTGCTGCTAACAGAACACATCTGTTCAGAATTTTCTTCCGGACTTATAAATTCTAAATAGAAGCTGAGATTTCGATCCTTTTTTTTCATGTCTCTTTTACCTCGCGATTAGAAGAAACCAAAATCAATATGCCAATTTTTCTAAGATTTTCACAGAAAATTGTGTATTCGTTGGCGATATGCCAATGTGCTTTTTGAACTTTGGTCCCTCTTCGTAGATCATTGTGCGGTCGTCTGCTTTATGCAAAAAGCGAAGAGACAGTTCTTTGAGTACCTATTGTATCATCATTCATGCTCATCTTGTGAAGCCTCATTCGCTATTTCGTTGAATGAGAATATCATCGTTCAACTGATGCAGAGAATGGTATAGAATTGTATCGTATTTCGGAAATGGTTTTTTCAATTGCCGCAGAAATTGTTCTGAAGTTTCTAATGAGATTCCGTCGTTTCCGAAAGACCTGCAAGCTCTGCTGTTCTACATTTTACGTGGGCGATATTCAAACCGCTTTCACCAAAATACGTCCCTATACGGCCATCTCGGAACGAAAGAAATTTTCACCCACCTTCGTTGTTTACCGAGCGAGAAATTTTTGCGTAAATTTGAATTATTAAATACACAATCTCAGGGAATCGCTCCGAAATTTTGGCTGTGAGAAGTCCCAAACGCATCAAAAAAAAAGTTATCCGGAAAATCGATGAATCTAATAAGGATTTCGAATTTAAAGTTGAAACCCTAATTTTTTCAAATCTTATTATTTCAATTGAAAAATGAAAAATGTAATTATCCATTCGAAAAATAGATGTCCTTTGAAATTTACTCTTCAGTCCTGCAGCGGTTACAATAAATAACGAAAATTGTACTTCGAGAGTACAACCAACCTGTACCGACCTCGTACTACTACTACTACTACTACTACTACTACTACTACTACTACTACTTCAGGAGCTTCAATTCCACATATTAAAATCTCCCCACTCGTTGGACCTAGGAGACCTTATGCCTTTCTCAACCTATAGGCACACGACTTCTGAGCTAGATGCTTTCAACCCTTATGTATATGGACCCCTCCCGCTTTTAATACCTTAATACGTGGGGTCTGACAACGGTCGACCTAAACTACTCCGAAGACATGTGGTTAGAAGAGGGTGGTACCAGGTTGGCTGGTTCAGGGACATCCAAGAGACACGCGCACAGCAAATCAGTTTGCTAAATTCCGTATGACGCTGCGTCGCTATCCAATTTCCGGCCGTCCATCATCAGATTTATAACCATCTCACACTTGAGCGTCTTCTTGCACGGTACAACGAAGCAGGAATGTGACGTGTCAATAATTTTAATCTTTATGGTAATTTGAAGTCATTTCGGACGAAATTTTTTTGGTAAAATGTAACTGAAATTCAAATTGACGTGTGTATGAATGGATACTTGTATATAATCCCTAAAAATACAAAACTTTGAACAGCGATATTCAAAAATCGTGTATTTTATGTATAAAAATACCGACATGCACGATGGTGGATTAGAATGAATTTTATTGCATATTGCCCAGTCTACTCGCCGCTATATAGACCTTTGGTAATCACATTTTCAGGCCTGTAGCAGTCGAGGTGTAACGAGTAATTACACAGATAGCCCTGCACGGTAGTCAATTTTTCCCAAATTAACAAGATACGCGGGGGCACGTGAAGATGTACATCCGTGTATGGTACATGGCTATATACGAACATGAGCTACCTGATGGTGAAAATTACTTTTCCACTCAGGCCAGTTGTTAATCCGGTTATCGCCCCATACTGATCGGTAAGGTTCTACCATTTGTTAGGAGATGAATTTTCCAACGGGAGAATATCGGATGCTCTTTAATGGCCGGGAATCACCGCATCGACGAGACCGAGAGTAAACTTCTAGGGAACTTGAAAATCCCGGCTTAAAATTTTATTGGAAAACCTATAACTGACAGGCGGCGCGTTGAATTCCTTGCTAAGGAAAATCCGAACGAATCCAATAGAAATCGGGGGGATGAAGTTGTAGAGTGAATTGTTGAACCTCCTCTTCTTTTAAAACGTGCTGTTCAAAATTCCTCCTGTGATCCAGGAAATCTCTAGAACTTTTACCGCCACTCTCTGCAGCTCTGGTTGCCATATCGATAATATCAGATTCCTTTGTACATTATACTTGCAAAATATTTCAAATGGGTGTACAAACTTTAGTCGTGAAAATAATGGTAACAAGATATACGCTTCGAGCTATGATGATATATAATCTACGTTATACTTGAAGCACACTTTCCATGTCATCACGGGCACAATCACCCTCGTCCTCTTTCCAGGGACTGCAGCAGGGGGACAGACAACGACGTAGACAGGCGTGTCATCCCTTGAGAATTTTCGATGCAGATATCATCGCATCGTATTTTTTATTATTTTTTTTCTTAGTCACTATTCCGCGAGTAAAACAAATGCAATTATTGTTTTCACACCCAGGCGAGGTACTACAGCATAGTAATTCACGAGATGAAGGGGACACATAACGGAGAATCCGGATTAAGTCCGGATTCAAGCCTTCGTTCAATAGCGCCGTTAGTATGAAGCTACAAGCTTATCGGTTTACCTCACGCATCTGCGTATCTATACTCTTACACGTATTAGCCATATGTATCTTGCTTGTAGAATACTTCGGTAATACCTACCTGCGCTTAGACATTATCCAAGTGGAAGTTCGATGCTTTACTGCGTTGTGCTGTTCTGAATGGGAAAATCGTTTCTCGATAATACCGCTTCGATTTCATCCTCACAAACCTTTGAATACGGCTGTTGTTCCGTTTAATAAAAAAATCCAACTTTCGCGAAACGAACTGACGAAATTTCAGCTCGTTATCGAGAGAGGGAAGGCTTCTGTTTATCGTCTTTGATTTATAAGCGAAAGAAATACGAGGTATCGGTTACAACAATGACCAGCTGTAACCTAAAACGAAGGAGGAATGCCTGGACAGTGTTTGTTACGTATACTGCGAAAACTGAACAAAGAAATTAAAGGTTCATAATTCACAGAGTTTTCTGCTACTGGGCTACTGCATAGTAATGATACGAAAAAGAATATTTGATCAAGAATATTTGTATAAATAAATTATATTTCCGTAATTTAAAATTCTCTTCTTCGTGTTTTGTATTGCTTAAAAGTGTGAGTATGCGCATTATCTTCAAGGGAACTTTTTCAGCGTATATTTATACATCCTCTGCATCTTCAATGAGCCTTTGTTCAGTTTCAATTTCAAGAATAACATCAAAAGTTGAACCAAATTGTGTAACGGATTCTATTCGTTAATTATTGAATTTTGAATCTATCTTCAGGCGGTTTCATTTGAATTTTTGATAACAATTACGCGGTTAATACCGTGAAAGCAAACCGCCCAACGATAACGATTGGGTAAAGTTTCGACAGGCTTAATACATCGAAAGTTTTACGAGTTTCTGAGTGGCCTCTTAAAGCTCACCATCGACACGCGAGTAAATTAATGAATAGATCAATCTCTTTAGGTCCGGAGATGATCAGCTTCCATTAACGTCTTGTAGCCAGGTAGATGCTAATGATTTCGATCAGTTAAATACCGTATAGCGTGCTTTTCAACCCAACGTAAACCACGCAGAAACACCTTGCAGATCAAAACTCCAGGGAGATATCTTGAATCCCACATATATATCCGTATTGTACCCGTACATGCGATGTGTTAATTGATCTTTTCTGTGTGGGTGCGTCGTAAATCCTATACATACCTACCTGCATATAATTAGCATAATGACTCATAGAAACGTGGGAGCAAACGACCACGGGGCTCTCTACAATTTACAACCCTTATATATTGTCGAATGTCACTCTGCAGGTATAGCAGTAAAAAATCTAATGGGATACTGTACTCTGATAGACAGTTCACGGAAGTATCAGTGTGTCCCAATAGAATTTAAAAATAATTTATCATGAAGTGGATCTTTTAAAATCGTGAATTCTATTTTCGTATCTAACGAAATACGATAACAACTTTGTATAGTCTAGCTACTATAGCCTATAATCTCGAATATAGGTATACTAATCGATTTTTTTTTTTTTGTCAGAATGTGTTCACGTCCATGTCAACTCAAGTTATCTCAAATAGTCATTGGAAGAGCTTATCAGAATATTGATAGTACAATTCATAAAACCTTCACATCTCAGATTCCAGAAGCTCGAAGTTTGGCAGATGAGAAAGAATTAGTTCTTTATACTTTTGAAGAAAGTTTTTCTACGTAGAGACGCAGTTCTGGAAACCGATGAATTTTAAAATTTATTGATATCTGGTGACAAACCAGATGCCATGAGTCGCAAACTTATTAAAAAATTATCTGAGGTACAACATGGACCAAGATACTACATCTCCCCTATCCAGGGACAGGGTCAATATTTCGCCCTAATGTAGGGGGACAAACTGAGCATTTTTCGAATCATAATTATCGCGTCGTCGACCGAGAATTATCATTTCCGATAATTACTATCACAGTTCCTCCGGTTTTTCGATTACGAATGTAATTTTGAAAATAGCAAAATTAAGTAGTTTACTTAGTCAATATTGATGATTAATTTCTGATTGAAATTGCACCTATGACCAGTCGGTTGTCACGTTTTGCCGATCGACCCAATTCACAGCCCGTTTCATTACGAACAATACGAACGTTCGAGAAAAATCTCGGTAGGATTAACTGAATTTACCATTGCACGAGCTGTCAAATGAATATTTCATACAATCAAGGCCGGATTAAGGAAATTTGATGCGCCTATAGCTCCGACTCTCGAATTTTAAACGCCAATTATTGTATACAAAAATTTCAATAATTTTCATCTTTATTTATTATGCACTTTCGAAGAGTTGAAGAAATAATTCCGGACAAACTTTTAGTAATACTAGCGAGGCTCGTTTGAAAATGTTGGATTGTGTCAATAATTTTCAATTTCAAAGTGATTATAAATATTCATTCGATACTCAACGAATGCTCATATAGTTGATTTAACCGAAATTTTCTAAATGGTTACTCTTTTGACGTACTTGAACGAAGACTTCATATTATCTTAGTAGATTTTTTTCTTTGTATGTATGTAGTGTACCTTGGGACAAGAGGAAATATAGTTTTTAATAAAGTTTGGTTCAATATGCCAGGGAGCAACAAGAATAAGAAGACGGCGAAGACCCTGTAAAAAATGTAGTATCCTCTAGGGATTCCTAAATCAAGGATACTACACGAGACGTGTTATATATAGTATGGGGCACTCCATACCGACTCAGCTAACGTCTAACCCTATACCTCTTTCGATTTCTGTCCTGATTTTTTATCGCACATTCCTCCGGATATAAGAAAAACCCAATATTTCCTATTTAGATTTTTATCTGAAACGGTTACCGCGGAATATAGTTTTTTATTTGGTTTTTCGTCTTCAGATTTGTACGGTCTTTGTATTTTCCAGCATCTGACCACTACAAATTCGTTCTAAATGAACTCGCCACAATTATATCGAATAAACGTGTTTGAATTCGAATTACGGTCCTAAGGAAATAATCCTCACAAACAGCGCTATCTTCTCTTCCTTTTATCGAGTATGTATACCTATCGAAGAAGGATATCCGCTTGCATAGAGCCCACAGGAAAAGTTAACTCCCATACAGCCACCGTCTTTTGAATTATTCATTTTGTTTAACAACTTTTATAGACAAAACGAATACTCTTTCGATTGTCATCGATATTCCACTTCTGCAATATTCTGGCAGCATATTCTAGTCGAAGGATTGGATGGACCAGTAATGACGATGTAAACTCGAGTGGACCCCACGTACGGGGTTTCGCAAATTCTTACTACATGATCCCATATGAGATAAGATTCGATGAAAACCCGCGTAGATTTTTAGTCAAGCTGTGGAGCACTAATGTTAACTTTTCCCCGATTACACCTCATGAAATGACTAACTTCTGTGATGAAAAAGGTCTGTTTGAAAATTTTTTTGAGACCCTTGTTCTTAAAAAATAAACCCTTTGGAGGCCCATATTTTCCGGAGACCTTCTGGACGCCTGAAATTAACCCCTATGTGACCACCAATGTTGAAAGATGAGTTCACGGCTTAAACAGTCGTCATGAATTAATGAAGCAAGAATTAAATAGTTCTGCTGGAAACCAACAGGCACATATTTCACACTATGATTAGTCCAATGCAGTCAGTCAGGCGGAATTGTATGTATGTACCTTAAAAAAGCATTCGTTTTAATTGGTACGTTGCACATGTAGATCACGGGGCCAACGGAGATGTCAGAGAGCTAGAGAACTTCGCCAACGTTCAGATAACGTATATTATGTAGTACATAGACATGGCGTAGGTATTTATGTACTACGTCATCTACTGCAAATGAACGTTGGACAAGAATGGCAAACCAGTTGGCGGGTATATGCGAAAATACTGCAGGTCAGAGTAGTCGAAAGTTTTCAAAAAACAAATGGTGAAAACAACCTATACACAATGTGCTGCAGTGTCTATACGAATACATGGTGTATATGTGCCACATACATACACATACTTGTATGCCTCTGTATTTATAGCGGATAAAAGTTACCCGCATTTCTCTTCTTTTGACGTATCATTCGTAACGAAAATCGTGAAGTAATAATCAATCTGAAAGAAAAATATAGATTCGCATTTTTTTTTAGCCGGAAAAATTCATCGATCAAAAAATCCCGATTGATTCTCGTGCGTGATTCCGACATCAAAAAAGGTTCTAACAACGAAGATTACTCTCGACTATTTTCTAACAATTTTATTAGATGTAGAATCCTGTATTTGTATTATGGAAAAACACAATCAACTCGAGATAGAAATAGAATGTGCCCCTGCAATCAATAGAAAAGGAAGCAAAGGGAACTCTATTCGGGCTGAGAAATGTTTTAACATAGCTATGAATATCGCAGAGACTTACAGAGATCATTTTATTGCCCCATGAACGTCTATACGTATATTTAAATGAAATGGATGTAATAGGAGGCTATTTCGGACTTAAACTTTGTTAACACCGGTATAATGCTAGTCATTTCACCTGCAGGAAGCATATCCGTCGAAAATTCAAGCTGAAGTTTCTACGTAATCCCCCTCATTTTTGGGGTAAAATGACCCAGAAAGCAGCAGCGGGGTATAATGTGTTTATGTTTTATATACAGAGGCAATCTAGAGAGTAAAGGTATAGATAAAATTACCGGACAGTTTAAGGATGACCCTATATAAAGATATACCCAGCTATGTACAGAAGACGTAGACAAGGCCGGTGAATCGAGGATAAAGGCTGGCCGGATGAACTTGGTATTTCCCTGTTTTAAATGATACGTCCATTTGGCCTGAGTCGAGCTTGTTACTACGAATAACAAATTTTTGCGTCTGTGCAAACTCCTGAAACGGCACGTGAAGCATTATTATACTTAGAGTAAAGTGAGGGAATATGGACCGGCACGGATTGAGAGACCACGGAGTTTCCTCCGTCGTATTAGATGAAAAAAATTTGAAACTTCGTGAGTTATTGGTATTTGGTACAATGCACCGAAGATAAAAAATTCAATCGATTCTGATACCCTGAAATCAAAGTTATAGCATTTCGCCAATTCAAACGCTATTCGAAATCCGAGCATATGCGGTCCTTAAAAATTCGCTACGCAGTTGGATTTTCGTTTCTAAAAATTCCGATTGGCATCAGAATTGATCGAAATTTTATAAATTACAAAATTCCATCGAATTCAAGCTGATTCATCAAACCGTACAAAAATTCCGACCTAGTCCATTAGTTTCACACCTCGTTTTAGAGGACAAAAGTAACCAATTTGAGCCCAATTTCAATGACAGAGTTGTCGGTTTATATTGCTGCGTTACACTAAAATGGGTTATAGTTTTATCACTTGTTACCTTTATATCCTTAAAAGGGTATGTTCCTGCGGGCTTTTCAAATCTCTACGCAAAATATCGAGCAAATTTAAATTTTCTCATACATATGGATAATTGTAACCGCAGTGCACAATGCAATTTCTTGCTTAAGAATTTACCATTATCGCGAGTCCGACTATGTCGTATAGTAGCCTTTTCCGGTGGAAGTCGCCGTTTGTCCTCCAACAGGAAATATCGGTGAGGAAAACTCGGTAAAAAAAGGAGCGCTTGATCTCAGTGCGATATTTGCAATACGCTTCTTCGCTTGAGCGGCAGTGTTAAATGCTAGTGAATTATATACTTTGAGATAAATTATACATACATACATCCTGTTATAACCATCATTCGGGAGATAAAAAGTTAGGATATCCTCAATTCGCGATTAAAAATACTCCGCAGCATCCCTGATGTCCAGCACTCTTGCTGTACGGAACCAAAAAAGATGTTATTTCAGCCACAACAACGGTAAAAGAAAATTTTTTCATATCCAAGAAACACTAAGCGTGTGATACGGATGATCTTAAAGTAGAGAATTAGAGATGGTTGTAAATTTGAACGAAAAAGAAATTTTTGTAACAAGTTTTGTTTTTGCTTGTGGTAATGTTGTTTCATTTTCTCAGTTAGGGTAGAATTAGAAGTTCGGCGAGTTTTTTTCACTACATACAAACGACTACTTAAGCTGGTGAATCTGGTGTATACGGAAAAAAAACAGACATGATACTCGTACAACTGTAGATGATATACACCGCTGCAGAAAACAAATTGTATGGAGTGTTTCTGTCATTGTACGTAATCGGGTTATCTGCAGAGCTTTTAATAATCCTTTATCGAGCGTATAGGTAGTACAAATACGATTTGATAATACCGTCATAAGAGAATTTGAATGTTGGCTAAGGGTTAAGCTCCTTGGGAATTTCGGAACAGATGGGTGATTCAGTGGAGTATAAATAAGCGCATTGGTTGCTATAGGACTTGACGGTGTTTCAGACGTTAAGATTTAACTTAGACTTGTTGACAAAGACTCGCCCCCGGATTCGCAATGCTCGGTTTGTTATCTGGGCTATACATAGGGCCGCGTGAAACGAGATAAGGCAAAGCTGAGGGGATATTCGGCTCGTAATCAAGCGGACCTCTTTGGGAATTATTGTTGAAGTGCTTTTCTCTCTCTGAATCATGATTATGCACGTTGAGAATTGGCTAAGAGCTACCGTTCGCGGTTTATCTTGTTTGTAGAACTCTTCAAGTGTAACTAATGGCTTCTTACACCAGCTTGTCGTTAAGCATCTCATACTTAATACCGATATATAGAATTGTCATGGATTTCAAGTAGCAAAATTTTACCAGATATGAAAAATCTCGAGCATCTATAGCCCCTGCAACGACAACAATAGGCGAAAAACTGTTCTATCGAAAGCTCACGTACGACGAGTTCAATCTGTGAATGACTCGCAAAACATCGATTCAAACCGTAACCCAGTTCTAGCTACGAGATGCAAAATAGTAATACATACTGCGATAGAATTGGCAAGGAGAACTTTTGTTTCTGCAACCTTTAGAATCAATATGATCTGCTCGATTGTCATCGAGATGCTAAAGTATTTCAAATTATGCACCCGTATCAGAAGTGACTGCAAGCTATTGTTACAATACCGTATAAGTTACTAAGACTATTGTTCCAAAACCTTATAATTGTATTGATGCATCCGCTCTCGTTAAGGTATAGGGAGATCAAATAGAGATGAGGAAAAAAGCGAATGGCTAATGAGATGAATTATACTTATGGCTGTTATAGAAAATTCAAGAAGACTGATTAGACTTCTACGTTTACAAGACACTTGAGTGAATGGCCGATGAAGAACTGAAGGCAGCGATGGAGGGTACAGCAACGAATCGAAGCTTGACAACGTATGATTGGAATTATTCAAATCCAACTGTCCACCAAAATCCAGGAGTCCAATATTCGCCCAGTTGGAGTGATTTACTGCAGGCAGCTGTATTCTCTGTTCTGATTGTTGTCACCATTGTAAGCATAAGCATTCGATAATAAAATCAAAACTGAAATGCAGCCGTTTTGCAGAAAGCTCCCGTGATTATGACATTATCTCAACCCTTGGAAGCTTTATTACGACCTCTTTAAAGTCTGTGTGAAACCGCAATATTATATGTCACTGCACCCTTCTTAAAGAATGGATTTCTAAAACTGAGGCTGTATACAAAACCGGCCTTTGCAGAACGACCATTATTCGCCTTTGCATTGCAGTGCTTTCACGAAATCATTACACATACTCAAAGCTGTATAATGCTTTTTATCTTTTGTTTCTAGGTTGGGAATACTCTGGTTATAGCTGCTGTAATTACAACGAGACGTCTTAGGTCGGTTACGAACTGTTTTGTATCCAGCTTGGCCGCCGCAGATCTTCTAGTTGGATTGGCTGTAATGCCGCCTGCCGTATTGCTACAGGTAAAGTATACTATTTGCAATGCGTGAACTTTACTCCTCATAATTAAATTATTAATTTATTATAATTAATTACCTTAAAGACAGTTTTACCGAACTTTGCAACATTATGACAATTAAAACTTGCCCTCGGAAGGAAAGCTTGAGTTGGTATATACGGTACCTATATCTAAGAAGTTCAGGGCATTTGCCTATACCTATATATTGTACGTTTGGATAATTTTCACCCCGGTAGAAATAATTTACACTTTTAACTCAATCAGGAAGAATTTTTGTTCAAAGTTTCGGATCCCACAGTCATCTTATATATATTATACGGACAAGAAAGTTATTCAAACTTACTTTTTGAATTATTGAAACAGGTTTTTTCACCGCCACACCTAAATTCATATGTATAACGCAGTAGCAAAAATAGGTTCAGCCCTTAGGGAAAAATACTATCAATTAACTAAAAGCTGCTGTACACTTTTATACGGTATAATTACCATCCAATTTCGGTATACAGTGTACAGAATTGGCAGGATTTCAATTTTCCAAGCGTTAAAATCTTTGCCTATTTAGTATACTACGTTTTTTTTTTTTTTTTTTTAATGGACATATGCTATAATCTGTGAAATTCAGGTTTTTTTAATCTCTGATTAAGCCCCTTATTTCCAACATGATGCTGTTCTTTTCAAGTTTTATTTTTTCGCCCAATCTTCGTGTTCCGTTTAATTTTTCGTATACAATGAGCAGGGGCTTGGACAAAGAAGGACAGAAATGAACACTTCATTAGTTCCTTCCAGGAACTCGAAACTTGGACAAAGAAGGAGGGAAATGAACACTTCCTTGTTTCTTGCTTCCCTTTCTTGTCCAAGATTCGAACTAATTTGATATAAAAAAATGACTAGTATGGGCGTAAATTTCGATAAGATTCTGTGCAATTTTTTCGGATACATATTCCATGCGATCAATGAGTTATTTTTACCGCGGTATTGGTAATGATTTTTGATAATAAATTAGCAATTGAAAATACACACACAATAGAGAAGAAAAAAACTTTCAATATAACATTCCGATTTGATATCGCGTACGTTCGACTTGGCTAAAATTTTTCACTAACCACAAGCTAATGTCTGGAAAAATCAGTCTAATTCGACAGAGACCCTTGTTTCATTCATCCCTTCAATTAATGGTTGACCGCACTAGTTGCAATAACTCCTGACAGCCATTATTGGAGCGAAACTACATGGGAACAAACTTTTTGTGATTCTATACGTCAATACAACTGAGGATTTCCAATAGTTAACTGTTTGCCAATAGTCTCTTTTATATATACGTATACTTCATCTAAATACCAGCGAAAAAAGTTTTTCGGAGAATCGAACATAGGATTGGCTAATAGTTTATTTGTTTTTCCGAAAGAAGTGACCAAGTCTACAATTGCTCGTCGTTTTTTTTTCTTTTCTGGTCTTATGTTTTTTTGAAAATTTGTAACCCCATTATCACTTACAAATAGGGACTAAAGAATATACTAATTGAGGCTGTTGTGCCCAGTGTCTCACGTCCACAGAGAGGTCTGCTTGAAAGTACCTACGTGATGCGAAAATTCACTTTTTAGAACCGCCTAGCATCAATTATGCTGACCACTCAGCTACGTGGTGAAATTGAAACTGTTAATTAGATATACATAACTCGTTTACGGTTATCCCTGTAGGACAAGAAATTGTTTAGGACTACACTACCGGACGTAGCTGATATTATATTCAGTCGAGGCTTGGAGTGGGAAATTTTCGTACCACGTACACGTTATAATTATATTATACTTTCTGCTAAATCATCGAATGCGATATGCACGCTGATCACGAGTGGATTAATAATTTGATCGCTCTACACCTGTCGATGATACGCATGCTGAAAATTATTATGCAACCGGACCTGGGTCACGAGACTTCTGCAGATCTATTATATTAAATGGAAATTTCAAAATTACGTGTAGATATCTCTAATCGTGAATAAATTAAGAACATATCTATGTATACAACGATGCTTATTTTTTGCGCTAGATTTTTCTAAGGCAGGTAATTTTTCGGCTTTATTTTGGCAACGAGAGCAAAATTGCAATCTCATGATTCAGAGAGTTTCAGCTTAAGACAAACTGGCGACTCTTTGTCGTCGAGATTACTATCTTGTTATATTCTTTTCACAATTTTCCAGCTCAACGGGGGGTCCTGGGAATTAGGAGAAATACTCTGCGATTCATGGGTCTCACTGGATGTTCTTCTCTGCACTGCAAGCATTCTATCCTTGTGCGCGATATCGATTGACAGGTAAAAATACAGCCAGGGTATATTTCTTGTAACATCAACATGTACGTGATGTGAGAGATAAAATATTTGGTAAACGATTATGGCCCTCTCGATTTATTCTACTCGGCTGTTAAATTTTAAAGATACCTCGCCGTCACACAGCCACTGGTATACAGCAGGCGTCGTAGAAGCAAGAGGCTCGCTGGTTCCATGATCATCGTCGTCTGGATTATAGCTGGGGCTATAGCAAGCCCTCCGATGCTTGGCTGCTTTCCGAACGCTCAGAATATGGATACCAAAATTTGCTCCTACAACATGGACAGCTCATACGTTATATTCTCGGCGATGGGTTCTTTCTTTCTCCCAATGCTAGTAATGCTTTACGTGTACGCGAGGATATCCTGCGTCATAGCCAGGAGACACAGAAACCTCGAGACTAATAGTTCGGAACCCTTAAATCGACGAACCATTACTCAGGTATAATAATATCAAAAACATAATTGTATGGCATAATTATTGTACGCCTTGTTACGTTTGTGACTGACTTTTGACTTATCTCTAATCATGCAGAGAGAACGTTCGAGAAGCGTTAGATCGAAGCGATCTGAAAGTTCCGCTGCTCTTGAAAGAGGAAGCAGCCCTTGTGATCAGATCGCAGATGACGCGGAAGCTGGAAATACCAGTAAAAAGGTGGGATTCAGAAGCCATCAGCAGAGCTGTATCAACAGGGTGGCTAGAGAGACAAAAACTGCGGGTACCTTGGCGGTTGTTGTGGGTGGATTTGTTGCCTGTTGGCTTCCGTTCTTCATTCTTTACCTGGCAACCCCGTTCATGCCCACAAGCCCACCGAGCACACTCATGCCAGCACTTACCTGGCTAGGTATGTGTACAACAATGATTTTTCTGTCAATATTTTTTTGCTATATTATGAAAATTGAATTCAGAATATTTCAGACAACGTTCTATATGAACCTTTTGCGATTTACTCTGAAAGCTCCCGATTTGTGGGGCTAGAAGTTTTTAAAAGAAATATTGATTCAGTATGAAAAGCCTAGAGTTCGACTGATATATTTCAGCTTTCTTTTCTCCAATTTTCTCCTATCAATTCCCGAAATGCGGAGTTTCAATCTTTTACAAAGTTTAAAAAGGAAAAAAAAATATTACGCCAGTGTTACAATTAAACTTTTGGCTGGTTATAGCGTTTTATTGATAGTGATGTTCGTCGAGATAAAGTTTTGCGAGAAAGTTTATCCTCATCCTCCGATGGTAAAAATATCTCTACAAATCGCTGTAGATACATTTTTTCTGATTTCTTTCTCAGAAATTCTGGGGAAATACGAAAAGCATTTGTAACTTTAAACGTTTTTCGATAATTTTAACGTTTCGGCTGCATACAATTTTATTTCTCTCAAATCATTTTGAAAATTTTTAGTAAATCGTAGAGATACCTGCTAGTAAAAATAGTTGAGCCCAGATATTATATTTGGGTACAAAGATAGACGGTCGAAAATTTTCAAATTTTTCTCTGCAAAAGGCAAGGCGCAGAATTTTTTGAATTTTTCACCACATGCATGGAGGGTAAACGTAGGTACCCGGTCGAGGAACAGAAGCACCTAAATTATCCATACCTATAGCTTTACTACCAGCCTTGGATTTTGCCTTATAGCTTTTCAATATCGGTGCCACCAATAAATTCCAAATGTTCGTCGCTATCGCGTAATGAGTTTTTGTCGACCCTCCATGATAAACGTATGTGATACAGATACATACCTGTGTATAGTCTCCAATTGTGGGCACGTACTATATGAACGCACAAATAATTTGGACATTATTACCAATTTTTGGTTGTTACTTTTTTATTTTTTTCATTTACCGAGCATCACGTATTTGGCTTTTTTTTTTTTTTTCTTCATCAACCCGGTCAAACTTTTCCGAAAAGATTATATTGTCGAAGTATACGCGTCGATGAGGGCTTATCGCTAATGCCATATACGATCAATCTTTACGCGACACTACAGAATAGGTATAGTCAATTGGGGATACTATACAAATAATTTTGACTTCATTACCAATTTTTATCCTTGCATAACGTTTTTTTTTCCCTTCTCTCAACCATATTCTAGGCTTCTCGAAAATGATGATATACTGTCGAAGTTTATTGATATGGATTTATCGCTAATGTGCCATGCGATCAATCTCTACGCGACACTACACTATAACAATAGTAACGTGCAAATTTTTTTCATTTATTTCTTCTATCAGGTTGGATTAACTCCGCTATAAACCCATTCATCTATGCTTTCTACTCGGCGGACTTCAGACTTGCATTCTGGCGTTTGACTTGCCGGAAATGTTGCAGAGCACGAGGTGTGCCCATGGTGCAGAGACAGATCCTACCGATTGCTGCCAGTACCAGACACGAAGCTTCTAAGACATAAAATCGAAGGCGAAACTTTAACGAACCAAAATGACGGGGTGAACGTTCTTCGAAATTCGATTGAACGTAATTTTGCCACCTAAAATTTTTCATATAGAGATACGACGAGACGAGAGACGATGCGACAGCAATAATTTAGCCGTACTAATCCTGCGGGGAACAATAACAATTTGTTCTCATAAAGCTTTGTTGTTCCTCGTACTTAGGATCCGTCTGATGTATATAGGTATATATCTATATTATATATATTTTGACTGGAATTAGCGCGGGCGAAAAAAGTGTCCGATGGTCGCCTAGATCAGTTATATCAGCTAATAATAATCTACGAGCAGACTGGATTTTCTCACCCTTCGTCGTTCACGCGTACGTTCTGAAAATTTCGAACGTTTTTTTTCTAAGAGCTTTGTTCCTTTGTTAAAACTTTATCTCATCTTTGTTCTGCCTTGCGAAAATACGCTCATATAACGATACATATATTGGGATGAGTAATGAGTCTAATGAGTAAACGAGCGTATATAAGCGTATATCTACATACGCGGTCACAAATACACCCAGGAATTGATATATCGATGTAATAGCCGGAGACTTGTAGGTATACGGCCGGAGGTTTCTTGTCATAAATCAAGAAATGCAATAACGAAAATCTATATGTATGGATGAATCTTACCAAATTATGCAATATTTAATTAAGCACGAGAACTAAGCGCCTGCTTACTACCGCAGGCATACAACGTACTCACAAGTAGGAAACCGCAAGTTTAGTGCGTCTCCGTGTGCATACCTACATGCAGTGTGTAAGAGTGAAAGGGTATACGTTCATAAATCATTAAAAACATCCCAACGTATTCATCAGGATATCCCTCTTGTAGTATAATCATAACACCCACGCAATATAGTATTCAAACTAAGCCACTGATCGTTCTATAGCCAGGATCTGACTGAGATTTCAAAACGACCCGGGGAATTTTGAAATTCAAACGGTCTGTGGCACGATATTGAAGGGTAGAGTCATTAGTCCAGTTCAACACACGGAGTGAATATGAGTAAGTCTACCGAAGATCACCAATTGAACGGGATGTCAAAAGTTTGATTCGTCTGAAATCTTGATCTTTTATAGTGTGCTCTAAGATTGGAAAATTCGCCAAGTTTTACCCCTTTAAGACTTACCGTTCACGAGATGTGCGACATTCAATTTTTGTAATTCGACGTTATAACTGAAGGTTGAATTCGAATTTTTATCGTATCTTCTTCGCCACTAAATGAATATGAAAAAATAGGATCCTTACGTGAAAAATTTTCAGCTTTTCGGATATATTTCGTTATTTTTGAATATCTTCTCAAAATCCATAAAGAAAAAAATTGCCCTATGATACATGAAATTTGCAATGCCAGAAGCCGAGTTTAATCGCTTGATCGATTGATCGCGACTATTAATTGAAGAACACTGGTGAGTAGTACTATTGCGATGTATACCTATATTCTTCAGTCAAGAGTGTATCTAGTCAAAATAAAATACAAATTTTTACTTATATACGTTACTGACTTTACTGCTATAACGGTCACGAAACGAATCACCTGTTTCAGAATCTACACTACTACTTGTATAATTTTACGATTGATTCATCATTTATTTATCATCATGTCAAAATATATGACATTTATAGAATAAATTTTTTGTATTATTAGAGATTTAGTGGACGACTGTGTAGTGTAGTGCGGTGAGGTAACATAACATAATTACTTCGTACGCAAAATCGTTATACATATGTATATTATAAGTATATCATACATAATCAGTAATATAACGATAAAGTCCTGAATGGTTATATAAGTAGGTGACGAGATTATTTGGTGCTTCCCAATAAATTGGAGACTTAAAATTTAGCATGCGGCTTCCTAATTATTTATAGGTCAAATATAAAATAATTAATTTAAATTGAAAAAAATTTATAGAAATGGTCTAGAATGTTGATATAATATCCCCAATGTTTTAGATAGTGATTTTTCTTTATTAAAAACTTTATATGTAAAAAAATAAAATTAAAAGTTATAAATAATATAATTGTGATAACATAATATTGTAACTATAGAGTATTTTTTTTACATTATTATCTTTTTATTTTCTATCATTTTTCTCCACCGTTGTGTATAATTTGGGTTTTAAAATTATTCCATTATTTTAATTTTGTCCTTGCTGACTGTTTTTCTTGCATATACTACGTAATACATTCACATTGGCTGACCGACCCGCGCCCAAGGGAAATTTACTCTCCTGAAATTGCTAGAATTTCAGTCAGCTAGTCCTTCGAAGAAACCGGTGCAGTTCTAGCAAATTAAAACGAATTGGATAGAAATGAAATGGTTTTATTTTACGACATTTCTTGAAAATTCAGATTTCGCATATTACATTGATATGATAGATTTCAACACGATATACTTTCCATTTCATTTCAGTTTATTGACTCTCTCCCTCTCTCTCTCTCTCTATCGTCAATTCCTATACCTAGGTATATGTCATAAAAACGCATTCATTTTTTAATCGAGTAGATACTATTGTTGGAAAATTTTAATTATTACAAGATTGCAGGATCTAATTAAACCGCTTCAACTCGTTTCAATCCATACTGGTTTCCTGACGAAATGTATTACCGATTAAAATTTTTATTCAATCATCCTTATATTATTATTCATCCGAAGACTTATTGATATCCTTTCCGGTAAGTAGCCAATAATCATCGTTATCATTTCTGGTATATTTATTAGCTTCAGACACTTTGCCCCGCGTTATAGTCGTCTCCAGTAAATCTCGACAGTAGATAAAGTCATTTCGGTTGTTATTAGTAACGAAAAGTCAGATTGTGCATTGGGTATCAACGCCTGACTGACCGCAATTTCTTATACACGCGGGGCGTTCAACATGTTGGTGCGATTGACGCAGTTAGAATAAAACTCGTATTTACATAGGTATGTATGTAAATAGCTACATACCTACAGTAATGTCATAGAAATACGACATTCATTCTAACATTTAGCACAAAAGTCATTCCAAGAAACTATTATAATTTTATCACACATTTGAAAGATGCTACGAAACGAATCGTCTTTCTGATACGAAAAATCTGCTAATTTCTTTATACAGATCATACAAGACGACAATGAGATTGATTCTGTCAGATGGATATATTATTGAGTTATAGTAAAGATCGGGCAAGTAATTGACGCTCACAAATTCTTCCTGCGGATTAAACGTAATTGTGATAATTCAAATCCAACCATTTTGTTGCTTGTGAACGATTCGGTGTCATGCGCGTCGTACGTTTTCCGGTTATAATCATTGAGTCCCTCACGTGTTACGCCTATGGGTGCGTAGCATCCTGTTTCGGGGGGACAGTTGTTAGATGTTACGATAAAATAATAACATTTAGTTCGCACCTTTTTTTTTTTAAACGTAAGTTGCAATGTAACCAGTGTATATAAATGTGTCAGTTGTATATTTAAAATGACGTCAATCTGGATGAGAGCAAAGGATCAGCAGGGTATTGGTACGTATTAAGTATACATTTTATTATTATATATAAAATGCCTGTTTGCCTTAAGTAAAATGCACAGGCTCCCACATCCTGGGAGGTGCCCCATAAAGCCTAGATAATTAAAATATAACAACCACATGTAAAGAAAGAGGTCAACTTTCATTTGTCATAAAACATTCCGTATCGATATTAAATATTTTGTCACTCCCTTATGAAATTTTGCTATACTTCGTTCGTCATTTGATTGATTATGAAACATTTTTTTTTTACAATCAGATCAGATTCCTACTTAACGTTTATCATTTACTGCCCAAAGGCGGCTGAGCCGAGGGGTGCGGCAAAGGGAGCAGGGAGGGGACTAGACTAATTGATATTAATCTCTGTCGTATACACTTATTTTATGCTCATACCTTCCTATAACAAATTTTATAACGAATAATACACACACTAAAATGTATATTTATATCAAGATATTATTCGTTACCATTACGTATGTTCAAAAAATCTATTATATTTCCAATCACGTATATATGAATGGTGAAAATGTGACTCACATAACTATGCTACACAGTATAATGATTCACTATTGTCACCTTGTTGCACTTGTTGCATACAGATAACTTTTCATACATTGGCTGTTTTTTTTTTACTAACCGATTGTGGAACAAGACTTGCATTACATTTTCAGCTGTCTTAAGACACGAATATTTACAGATTGGCCCATTTTGAGGGGCACACATTTTTCTGGATTTTTAATTCATTTATGAAAAATAAATTATCTAACGTTTGATGTGTGTATCAACACAGAATTCACAAATCAATTATTGAATCCAATCTAACACCTTGCTTTCTATCTCATGATTTATCCGTTGAATGAAGTCATAATTCCAACAATATGTACGGTCAAACATGATCTGAATTGCACATGTTTGTAGAAAACTACAAAATTCTTGGTCAATAATCGTATGTATGATGTGTATGGTTAATTAATGATGAAGAAACTATAAAATGATCAATTGTTTTTTAGCTATCCATAATTTTGACCAAGATGGACCGCACCGGTTGCGGCTGACGGTTGGTGAGGTTGTCCAATTGTTGGAAGAGTGCGATGAATGGTATTATGGTTGTAGTAAACACAGAGGCACAAGCGGAATCTTTCCAAAGTCATATGTTCACATATTGAATTTATCCACAAACACTGAAGCTCTTACGCATGAAATTACCAGTGTACTTAGAGAATGGGGACACCATTGGAAACATCTATATATCGTTAGTATTCAATGGCTCATTTAATTTTATACAATTTTAAAAAACGAATTATACAGGCATTGCCTCACAGTTGTTCCCTTATTTCCCTGAATGGAGATTATTTCTTAATACTTTTATAAACCCACTAAAGTTAAGGGTTTTTGTTAAATATTTGACAAAGTAAAACATTTTGCTTTAAAATTCATTCCTTCAGCAGCTTCTTGTTTTTACCATTTTTTGTTATTTATTTATTTTATACAATGAGATAATGATTGAATCGTGTAAATTTCGTTTTCTTATAAATATAGACACACTCGCCGCACTTTACAACGATACAACAGCAAATAATTGAACTGATTGGATACAGGAGTAAAATTCTTAGTGCCACTCTAACTGTAGATGAATTAAAAGATATGAAGAGATTAGCGACTGCAAAAATAGATACAGGCAACCAGCTCTTAGGCCTTGATATGGTAGTTCGTGATGAACATGGAAACGTATTAAATCCAGAACAAACGAGTACAATCCAGCTTTATTATCACCATGAAACGGCTGCAGAAAGAATAAGAAAAGCAACGACCAGTCTTAAGAAGAAACCAATAAAACCACAATCACCTGTATATTCTCATATATTTTTTGTCAGCGTCAGAAATTTTGTTTGCAAAATGGCAGAAGATGTAGAACTCCTTCTAACGTTGTACGACAGTAAAGATATGAAAGCAATAACAGAAAATTATGTCGTTTGTTGGAGCCGTGAAGGACTCGCAAGGGATATTGATCAGCTGCATAATCTTAGAGTACTCTTTACTGACTTAGGATCTCGTGATTTATCAAGAGAAAAAGTATACCTTGTTTGCTACGCCGTTCGTGTTGGAAGTATGGAAGCCAAAGAAATAGATCATCGAAGATCCAGTATTTTACAAAACAGCCAGAAGCAAAAGAGCTCCGATAACATGCGACGGCCTTTTGGTGTTGCAGCAATGGATATCACTTTATTTATTACTGGAAAACTGGACGGTGACGTTGAAACTCATCATTTCATTCCATTTCTCCAGTAAGCAAAATCTTCGATTTATATACTTTATCGATCTATTTAACACCTAGATGTTTGTTTATTTTTTGTTACCATACTGTGAATACAGTTCTGAGAGATAGGAATGTTTTGTTGGTCTCCTCTTGTTTGGATCCAGATGCTGTGAGAAAGAGAGTCTAGACGGAACCTTGCGCAGAATTCTAGCACAGAAAGAAACAAGCAGCCAGAAAGGTGGCGGCGGTAATAGCAGTGCTGCTGGAGGTCAGGGTCTTTGGGCTAGCGTAAAGCTGCTGCGTGGTGATACTAAGCAGGTCAGTTTGACTAGAGGTACTCAGAATAAGGTAGATAATCTGAAGACCAATTCAGAACAGTTGTTAAATTATAATTACTGAATATAACAACAATATTTTGTAACATTATTCCTAGTCTATGCACATTAACCAGATCAAGTAACAATTCTTACCTATAAGTTTATTAATCATGCTTCAGAAACACCTGCGAATCCTTGTACATACATACATATTATTTGATATAATTTTTTTCTGAATTTCATATTGAAAGATAATTAACGAGAGTAAAATTTTTTTATAAATATTCTATCAGTAATTTAAACTCTCTCGTATCTCTCAGACTGTTCCAGATTTCCTACTCAACTACTATTTTGCCCTAAACTTTCCTTTAATTCACCTTAAACTTTCTAACACCTTTCTTTCAACTCTTCAATTATGGATTTGAAATGTTTTCCAACAATTTGTGCACTGTTGAATCACATTGTATGTATTCAAAGTATAAGAGATCCAATCCGTTTGAGAAAACGAAAACAAAAACAGACAAGGTGCAACAGAGATATATAGCAGCGAACTCCAATGCTGCAAATCTTGTGTTTTCTTGATTCCGTAAAATTAGAAAAAAAAAAAAAAAAAATTGTGTCTTTGAATGATAGATGAAAGAATCTTCAGAAAACCGCGGTTTCTTCGTTCGAGTACGGAACGACAGAAAATCAAGATTTAAACTGAAAGGGGTAAGAATTGGACACTGGTTGAAATTGCATTAAATGCCGCATATATGTATTACATGTTTTCTTTAATGGATAAATGTTTAATTAGTATCGACAAACAAACTATAGTTATTAAAAAATGGATAATTCATTATACTTTTACCTGTAATGTAGAACAATTTCAATTTCTTACATGGTACAAAGTTTTCTACAAACACTACAGCAAAAGTTTGCTACATAAAAGGAAAAGTACGCTATTCCTCATATAATTCTGCTCTTTCCTAAATATGAAACCTACATTTAAAAACCCTGCGATAATATATAATTTAACAATAATTTCAGGTACGCGAAGAAAATCCACATCTGGTACTTGGAAACGTGGCCATAGCTCGTAAAATGGGATTTCCAGAAGTTATATTGCCGGGTGACGTGAGGAATGATTTATACCTAACTTTGAATTCTGGTGAATTCAGCAAAGGATCAAAATCCACTGACAAGAATGTCGAAGTAACGGTTAGTAAACAGAAATCAAAGAACACAAAACTTAATGAAGTGACCAAATGTTCTAACTAATTCAAATTTAATAAAATTATCGATAAAAATTTATTTCTTCTGCTACCACAGGTAAAAGTCTGTAACGAACGTGGAGTATCCATACCAGGTGTTATGACATTGGGTGGAGGAGCGCCACCGATTGACGAGTATCATAGCGTAATCTACTATCATGAAGACAAGCCAAAGTGGTTTGAGACCTTCAAAATAGCAGTGCCAATAGATGAATTCAAACAAGCTCACCTAAAATTCACCTTCAAACACCGTAGTTCAAATGAAGCAAAAGACAAGTCAGAAAAGCCGTTCGCTCTAAGTTATGTTAAATTGATGCAAAAAAATGGGACGACTCTACAGGATACAAAGCACGAGTTGTTGGTCTATAAATTGGACCACAAAAAGTACGAAGAAACAGATACAACATATTTGAAACTACCAGCAACACAAGGAGAATTGGTAAGAAGTAATTACTTGCATATAATTATTACATATTATAATTAATTACATATTAATTACATATTATAATTAAATGTGGGATTTATTTTTAAACTTTTCATCATTAGGAAGAACTTAACGCTGAAAAGAAGCCAACGCTCGGACCATTCAGCCTAAGTACAAAAGACAATTTCTCCATTGCAACTAATGTTTGTTCAACAAAATTAACACAAAATGTTGATCTACTTGGATTACTAAACTGGGCATCGCGGCGCACAGACTTGAAGGAGTCTTTAATTGCTTTGATGAAAGTAGACGGAGAGGAAGTAGTTAAATTCTTACAGGTATTATAATACTATAACAATTTTTATGACATATAAAATGATTGAAATATGGTCCTAAGATTTTCTTCATATTTTCAGGATGTTTTAGATGCTCTATTCAACATCTTGATGAGTAATTCCGACAGCGATATGTACGACGATATGGTTTTTGGATGTCTGTTGTACATAATTGGCCTTGTTTCTGATAGAAAATATCAACACTTTCAACCAGTACTTGATTTATACATATCTGAAAGTTTTTCGGCAACTTTAGCTTATAAAAAGCTAATCACAGTATTGCGCAAGCGTATAGACAGCGCAAGCACTAACGACGTACAAGAAAGAGATTTGTTACTTAAAACTATGAAAAGCTTGCAATATTGTATGCGATTTGTCGTGGAATCACGACTTTTATTCGCAGAGTGAGTATCGGCATATTAAATAAAATTTTTATCGCAGAGTATGAATTGGCATAAGAATTTACCATAAATTGATACACCAAAAAGAAATTTAAACAAGATTTACGATTTTAAAAAAGGCTGGATCAAGATGAAGAAGAATTTTCACAAACACTCACGGAACTTCTAAAATCTATAGTCGATTTGATGAGTCATGAAACTGATGGAACTCTATTGGTCCAAGGTGCTTGTTTAAAGTATTTGCCAACGACAATTCCACACGTACTTCGAGTTTACAGCAGAAAACAACTAAGCATTATACTAACTGACCTGTTGGTCACTCTGCCACCAGGCAGATTAACTAAACAAAAAATGATGACTGTGAACGACATAGTTCATAGTCCATTGTTTTTAAGTCCCGATTGCAGAGCTATTCTTTTACCAACTATTACGATATTGGTCAGAGATCTCCTTGAGGCTAAAGAAGAGGTAAGAGTAATGTGAAATTAATAAGTTTACCACAAATTGAATAACTTGTCGATTAAGACAATTTCGAAAAAAACGGATCCATCGAGGATAAAATAAATGTATGTTTTAAAAGTTGCACATGGATAATACGTGCCATTTCTATTCTCAAGCCTATGTTCATATTAAATCTTGTGTGAAACACGATAACTAAGCTTTGTGCAAATCTATTGCACACTTGATACTTGAGAAGGTGCATACACTCTAAATGGGGATATTTTTTAGAGACCGTATGTAGCCAAATCATTTATTCAAGCAACCAGTTTTATTACAAAAATTCACTAGTCTTTTGAAACATATTCAAGTAAAAGTTGGTTATCAAGTGATCCGTTCACCGAATAGAGCTTCGTTTTCTGAACAATTAGAGACCCAAGTATCTAAAATGGAAGCACCGTTTGATCGGAATCCTTGCATTACTCCTTTACTCAAACTTTGTCCATCTCTGAGATCTGATGATTCACAATCTCCTCACTATTACTTGATTTTGCTTAACAATATCAGGGAACTATTGTGATAAAACTGGTTTGATTAGAAAACAACTTGGACACATACCAATCCTTGAAAAAATACCCCTATACAAGGTATATGTACCCCCTAGAAATTTGTTCTTCGAAATATAACTTTGAAATGATAATATGCATTGTGTGTATCATTATTAAATTATAATCATTTTATGTGCTTGCCGTGCAGCCTGACACCCTTTCGCCACGCACCTGTCTATGATATCTTCTACCTAAACACTCGTCTATTCTATTCTACTACATCTTTACAATCTTCGATCTTTATAATATTTATTAACATTTATTAACATGTTTATGATATCACGACCATATCAGCATGTGCTCAAGGTGGAGGTTCTATGTAAAAGATTACGAGCAGGGTACGTAGCATGATTCGTCTTATTATCTTACGTCTTGACTTGTATTATCAATCTTCAATATCTCAGCTGAATAGTTTTTTTTTTTTTTGTTTTTTCATTTATAGCATGACCATTGATCAGATAAACGCATCCCGATAAGTTAGGAGAAAGTTCTTTTTTTTTTTCATTTATTTTTTTTGTTGCCGTTAAGAGAAATGAAAACTAATTAATTTATTGTTAATTGTATCTGCTGTCGAGTTTCGACTAACATAGGGTTGTTTTTATTTCTGTGTTCGGTTTGGTTTTGGTTATTGGCGTGTAAAGGGACTGTCAGGCACGCCGGGAAAGAGCGTGGCGAAGGTAGCCAGGCTGCTCGGCGAGAATCGACATCGACTCAACCAGCACCGTGGCTATTCGGAAGAGGTAATTTATGATGTAAAGTTGATGGTGAAATTGGAATGGACAAAAAGCATTGTTATTCGGTCATGAAATGTGCTTCGAAGTGTGTAATCTTTCATTTTAGTCTTCGAATCTTATGCAACATTTATTCAATAGACGAACTAAATATGCTTCAATTATATATTCTTTTAATTGGTACTTTAGCTTAACATAGATACAGAGATGGTTTTATTTAAAATTACTCGAGTATCCACCCCTTGATGACAATAAAAGAAATCTTTTCGTCACAGTTCGAGTATTGATACACATAGGGGATACAAATGTGAATGATGTTTCAGGTGGAATTGTGTGTTAAGATATTGTCTGACATTCTCGAGTTGACATTTAGAAGTGATATAGGCTCAACAGTATCTGATGTTAAAGAAATAATGTTGACTGCATTGAGAACTGTTATTCAAACGGTCATTTCAATGGACAGAGAAAATCCACTGGTCGGAAACTTAGTATCCGTTATGTTGGCTATTTTCAGGTAGAGTTTGATTTTTAGGTAGACCTAATTTAGAAGTATTTGAATACAAATTTGTTTGTACTAAGAGTAACTAGCATTTATCTCCTTCAAATCTTATTATTCTTTACAGGCAAATGACCGATCATCACTATGACATTTATATTAATCATTTTGGCACATCTATCGATCTGCTTGATTTTTTAATGGAAATATTATTGGTTTTCAAAGATCTTGTATCGAAAAGTGTATTTCCTAGCGACTGGTGTGAAATGATAATGCTTCAGAACAGCGTTATTCTTAAATCATTACGCTCATTTTCGAGGACAATCAGAGACTATTTCTTTAAGCAATTTGAGCAGCAAGCATGGTCGAATTTCTTTCATTGTGCAATTGCATTCCTTACTCAACCATCGTTACAACTGGATACGTTCAGTCCAACAAAACGCAATCGGATAGTTTCGAGATACAAAGATATGCGCAGGTATTCTTCATACTGGTTATAGGATAATAATCAAATCCTGTTATGTTTTCTTTTGGGAAATTTAATTGAATGGAAAGATAATATTATTTTCTTTCAATCTTATTACAGAGAAACAGCGTTCGAAATTCGATCGATGTGGTTCAATCTCGGTCAACATAAAATATCGTTTGTTCCCTCGCTGGTGGGCGCTATATTAGAGATGACACTTATTCCCGAATCCGAACTGCGAAAGGCGACTATACCAATATTTTTCGACATGATGCAATGCGAGTTTTACAGTTCTCGAATAAGCGATGGTTACGGTGATACAAAACGTGATCCTGGACATATAAAAGCTAATTTCATGGGATACGAAGATGAAATGATTGCTAAGTTGGACATTTTGGTTGGTTGCATTCGGACTCATTATTTGTAATATTTTTGATCAAGCTTTCATGAGAATTTATAAAACTCATGTCTTCAATATAAATGGGGCATGGAAAACGTCACAGAACACTACCGATACTCAATGTTATCGTAATATCATTATACAGGTAGAAGGTGGTAGAGGAGACGAACAATTTCGTGTACTCTGGGTTCAGGTGATGAGTGGCCTTTGCGAAGGTCATTCAACAATGCGTGAAATGGGCTTGAGATTTGTGGAAATTGTTGCCAGATTGATGGAACGGCTATTACAATACAGAGACATAATTCATGCCGAATCCCAAGAACATAGGATGCTTTGTACAGTTAATTTGTTAGAATTTTACTCTGAGATTAATCGAAAAGAAATGTATATTAGGTGAGTTTATTTCCAATATTCGAAATTCGCCAAAGCATTTTGATAAAAAAATATGTGAAAATAATTTTTATTCAATTTCAAATTACTTGAAAAAAAATTTCTTCTCTTTCATTCAAATTCATGTAATTAATCTTAATAAACATATAAATCATTACTAGGTATGTGAATAAACTTTGCGAATTGCATTTGGAATGTGATAACTATACAGAGGCTGCATATTCACTAAAACTACACAGTCAGTTACTCGCATGGAGTGATCAACCGCTACCACCTTTACTGCGTTCACATAGGTGATCACAATTTTCATGATGAGACATAATTGTATAATATACATACTTTTATTCATCAGTTTTTCAAATATATATATATATATATCAGATATCCGAGCTGCCAGACACATCGGGAGTTGAAAGAAGCTCTCTACTATGACATAGTTGAATATTTTGACAAGGGAAAGATGTGGGAATGCGCTCTTGGTGCTTGCAAAGAATTGGCTACACAATTCGAGGAAGAAACATTCGACTATTCACAAATGTCTATCCTATTGAGAAGAATGGCTAAATTTTACGACTCCATTGTAAAACAGCATAGGCCTGAGCCTGAATATTTCAGAGTAGCTTACTACGGGCGTGGCCATCCTCCATTTTTACAAAATAAGGTAAAGACCTACATCTGTTGATGTTCGAATCTATACAGTCAAGCTTAGCTATTCTTTCAATTAAATATTATCTTTAAGCCTTGTTCTATCAGAAGATGATATTTTTTTCAAGGTGTTCATCTATCGTGGCAAAGAATATGAAAGACTAAGTGAATTTTGTACAAGAACTTTAAATCAATTACCCAACGCTGAACAAATGAACAAATTATCACCACCCGGAGAAGATATCCTCGAATCAGCTAGTCAATACGTTCAGATAAATAAAGTTGATCCATTAATGGATGAAAGAAGGAATCGTTTGAGTGGCAAACCAGTAACAGCCGAAGCAGTTCTCAGGTACATTACTAACTTTTTATTACAACTAATCAAGCTATTGTTACAAAGCTCAGTAGCATCGGAAGCATTTTTCTATTTGTCAAAAAATTGCATTGAAATATTGATAATTTTAATAGACATCATCGGGTGAATGACGTTCAACGATTTCGGTTCTCAAGACCTGCTCCGAGAAGGGATTCTACTTTAACAACTTCGTCAATAACATCAGAAAAAGATGTTAAAGATAAAGATACTGGCAGTAATGCAAACAACGAGTTTGCTTCTTTGTGGCTTGAAAGAACGGTTCTTGTCACAAGCTATCCATTACCGGGAATACTACGATGGTTTCCCGTAACTTCAAGTGAAACATATCTTGTTAGCCCGCTGCGAAACGCCATTGAGACAATGGAAGCTACAAACAATGCGCTTAGAGACCTTGTTATTGCACACAGGTATGTTATATATCTGAAATTTGTGAATAACAATGAACAAGAATTTTAATATTATCATCAAACTGAACGGATTTGATATTACGGAGTCTCATTATTGGGTCTTTTCAAAACAGTTGCATATTCTTAAATGATCTTTGTGTGTTTATTAGAGCGGATAATAGCCTGCCACTAAATCCTCTAAGTCTGAAACTAAACGGAGTCTTAGATCCAGCGGTAATGGGAGGTGTTGACAACTACGAGAAGGCTTTTCTCAATCCTGAATACAGAAATCGTCATCCTGAAGAAAGCTCTGATTTGTTAAAGCTCGAAGGTCTTATAGCCGAACAAATACCTCTACTTGGCATAGGTGTGCAGCTGCACAAACTCAGAGCACCTTCTGAATTAACACCATTCCATCAGAGATTAGAACAGTGCTATGCATCAATGCGCGCCCACGTCGAGGACAAGTACGGAAAGAGAGTGAGTTGATGTAGATTTATGAATGAAATAAAAAAAAAAAAATATCTTCACTTTTGAACATATGAAATATATTTTATGAAAATTTTCTTATTCAGACCTGTGATCTCCAAATTGAGAGCATGACCCAGCCAGTAACAATGCGACGACAACACATAACTCGAGGGGAAAATCATCGACTTTCTGAAGCAAGTGTTGTCAGCAACGAGTGAGTATTTGAATATTATGTTTAAATGTATTATTGTTGTACAATTTCGTGTTAACTCCAGACGTTGATGTGTTATTGACTAACTGGACGTGGGTTAATTACTAATTGTATTAATGAATATTATCATGTACGTTACATACATATCATATCATGAAAACCATTCCATTAGAAAGAAGTTTTACTGTACCAAAGAGTTCACTTTTTTTCAGCTAATATTATATTTCATTATCTAATTATCAATATTCAGATATTCAAAATTGTTGTAACGGGGGACTGATTAGATTTTAGATAATTATACCCTTGTCATGATACACTTTTATAATTTAGTTGTGGAACTCGCTCCAGAGTATCTTCTCTTACGAAATCACAAGTTCCAACAATCAAGTCATTTCCATCGTTCAATTTTAACAACAGTTCACCAAACTCTGGTTCTACAAACATCAATCTAACAAGGTAAAATCCATCAACAATATATATAATGTGCTAATTTGGCTATCAGGAAAACCTTATTAAAAATCAACGTACGAAATTGGAAATAAAGTTTTTTTTTTTTTTATAACTACAGTATTCAGTTCAATTTGTTGACAAAAACAAAAGATTACCACCTGAACAATCTTTCTAATTGATTCTAAGAACTCATTTCCAATTTTATACTTTCAAAAGGCATTATTATTATTGCTATTTTCAGCATATGGTAAATCCCAAAGATTTTACCTGAAGTCCAGCATGCTAAATATATTGTTAAATAACACCATATGTCTATGTAGCTTCACAGCTTTACATTAACTAACTACTTAACAATGGGGATTGGTATAAAGTCATCTGAATTGGATGAAATCTGGTTGCAGGAGTGTTGCTGCAGATCCAGATAAGATCTCACACAACGTGCTCCTATCCTTCCTTCGTACCTAATCCATTAATATTAATTTTCATTTCTAATCCACAGCATGGAGTTAATAGTAATTTCATTCACTACCCCTTTACCATGGAACTCGAGTCGGTTTGGTTTTCAGAAATGTATTATTATGTTGACGTAGAGAAATTTTTTAATTTACATTCTGCTTTTATATGCTTATATACATATATAAAATAGACAGTATAAATATTTTATTCTGATTGATGTTGCAAGTTTTCGATAACGATATTACTGCTCAAAGTTAAATAAAATTACCGTTACATTAATACTGTGGCAAAGTAGCAGATTTATAAGTGAAAAACTTTATCTGTGGTTCAACTTCTTACGATTATTGCCCAGTTAAAAGGTTATATTTTTAGTTTTAAATAATTAGTTTATAAATAAGTCAATGTCTGAATAGACAATAATATTATTTGCTATTTGGCACAACGTTTCATGAGACTGAATAATTATCATGATTAGGAAAGACTATGAGACTGAACAAAAACATGTCATTTCAATGCCCAATGGCTTGCTCTTCCGCGTGAATCTCATGAATTTTCAGATTCCCAATCCTTACCGCCTTTCCTACATTTGTGTATTTCCAATATCCTATTATGTTACGTTATTGAGTTATTGTTATTGAATCATGTTTTTAATATACAGCCTATTATACCTTTTTGCCCAAAACAGAGCCTTGTACCTCAACTAAGCCGCTTGGTAAATAATAACTTAATTGCATGAGACTAATTCTGAAGTAAGTATACATTGACACGTTGACCTGACAATTTCATGCAACTCTTCGCGAAAACCGTAACATTCTAATTTCTCCATTGAGTAAAAAGCCTAAATAGTTCCAAGTTTTATTCTATAAAAATATGAATTATTTTGGTGCAACATTCATTCGAATAGAGAAATTCCCTGAAAATCTGCGTCAGAAAAATCTCTTTCTTGTAGTGGCTCAGCATAATTGTAAATCTTACGATAAATTCCAATTACTTCTGTTTAAATAAGATGTGAACAAAAGATTTTTGCATTATTTTTAGATTGGTAGTAATCATGCTAAATCATTCTGTTCGACATTTTACCAATAGCAATTTAATTCTACTTTGATTTCACAGGAACAGCTCGATTCGATCTAACATCCTGTCCACTGCGTCGCTTAAAGCCTTAACTAATTCAAGCCCTGGAACAAATAAGAAGAAAGATTCTAAGCGAAGAAGTTCCCGCAAGAGTGATTCGGTAGTTGTACCCAAGAGCGAACAGCCAACAAGTCAATGGTATACATCTCCTGATATTGCACAGACAGTGCCACCCACTCTGACTTCTTCTGTATCTCCTACTCCTGTGACAACGGTTTTTGAACTCAGACAAGAGGTGAGATATGATGTATTTAATAAGTAAAGAGAATAAAAGGCGATTATATTGATATCTATTTTTGTTTTATCAAAGACAACACCTTTTCGTGAGGTTGATAAATAATTTCTAACAATCAGCATAATTCAATCTGTATTAAAGCTAACACCAAAACGGCCGTTGAGATCTGAGGTTGAAAAAGAACGCAGAATGAGTAATCGTTGGTCTGGTCAGTCCCATCAATATCTAAGAAACGCTAGCAACGGATTGGATCCCAGTGGATTGGGCAGAGGCAACAGAGACAGCGTGGGAACCACGGACAGTACGGCATCTGAAGACGATCCTCCACCACCCCTTCCGATAAAAACACGTGAGGCTGATTATTGCAATCTCCCTGACGATACTCTGCCACATAATCATACATCCGAAAATATGAAAAATTTCAATCGACCAATAAGCCAGAGAATTAGAAGCAAGCCGCCTGCCCCTCCAGAACCAGTTAATAATCAATCAACACCTCCGACTCCTCCGCCTAAACCTAAGCGACCTACGACTGGTGTAAAGAGAGTCGTACTTTCAACGATTCACACAGAAATATGCACCGATGATTCGTCTACTGCGTGACAATGGTGTGACTAAAGATTTTTACACTTTCAGATCTTCTATTTACCATTATCTAATTTAACGTTACATTTGATACTGCTATTACGTTTTGTTATTGAGCACAAATATTGGCACACATCAAGACTGAAAGGGTTGAAAATAATTTATCATATTTGCCGAGCAGTTACCATTTCATTATCATACCAAAGAGATCACGAATATAATTAGAATTATTTAAACAATTCACACGAACTAATCTATTGATAATGAATCGTTTTACTTTTTTTTTTTTAGTTTTTTTTTTTTTAGTTTACGTAACAAACTACACTTAGTTAGACACAGTTTATGAAGAATAAGGGATTTAACTACTAGTCCGTAAATTACAAATATAAATGTTGAATAACCAAAATTTTATTACTATACATATATACATATATATTATATATAAATAGATGAATAGAGGGAGAGAGAGAGAGAGAGAGAGAGAAAGAGAGAGAGTTTTCAACAAAACACTAAGCATGAAAAGTAAGATATAAACAGACAAGGATAGTGCCATTTTATTTTTTTAAGCTTAATGTAATTACGAATTATCACTTAGGGACCAACCAATTAGTATTTTATCAACTAAGTATCACTCAACACTTTTTATACCGAAGTCGGAATCATCTCTTCATATTTGTTATAAATCGTCATATTATACGTAACACAACATAATAAATATGTATTATGGTAAATGAAGATACCTGTATACATACCTATATCATATCAATATATTCATATCGTTCTTTATTCGACAAATGAACAATTAAAGCATGTGAACAAGAAATACCGCGAAGCGTTTCAAACATGTTGTGCCAGTTGAATTATAGGTATATTACACACTTGTTCATTCATATTTATTTTATTATTCAATTACTCTTACTTTAATATGTATAACAATATGAAAATAAAATTTTTACAATTAGCATTGACTGTATGGAAATATCAAAAAAAGGACTCATATTTTTAAAAGAAAAAAAACACCTTCTCTTACATTATTATCACCTTTTTAAATCTGTCTATAATGCTCAAGTGTTCAAACCGTTATTATACATGATAATAATATGTAATAAGTCACGTTATTGTTTTAAATCAAAAAAATAGATATACGATTGAATTTTATATTAGTAACAGACATACCATTAGTTGTTATTCATTGATTTGTTGTCAATCAATGGGAGTGTGATCAATATGTTAAAATTTCATTGTAATTCTTGGGATTCCCAGTCTGGCAAATCTTATACCAGTTTGGATCACGTTGTAGACTCGATGCATTACGACGATAAAATGAAGCTTTAATAATTTGACGTTTTCCCAATTTTGTTGCCGGTACAGGTGGGAAATCTTTTAAATGCCAACCATAAACCCAGCTGCTTCCGTAAAGGTAGTAATAACGGTCTTCTAATATTTTGTTATATCTATAAAATCAGTGAATAATTACAATAAACAAGAGTAACAATATTTTACTGGAGATACCACCTCTGTCTCATTTATATGTATAATGATAGCATTAAGTAAAATTAAAAGATATTATACTCGAATATTTGTACCTACATACACACACACTACAAGCAAATCAATCCGTATCATTTCTACAATACCTTTCACGGAGATAAGTCTTTCTTGCCTCATGACTTGGTGCACCTTTCTCATATAATAAATTCAATACGTGAGGCTCTATAGGAGTCATGTAATCTAAATTCAAGGTACCGTCAACAACGGGTCGCCAGTTTGGGAGTTTTGAAGACTCTTGTTTCTATATCAGCAAACAATTCGCGATTCATGGTATAATGGAAAATAATTTTTTTTTCAGTTTCATAACTTTTGTTCGTTCGAATATTCAATTTTTAATCGTTTTTTTATCACAAGGAATATTCATTTGTAGACAAAAATTTTACACGAAATTTTGAAAACCAATTCATGTCTTATTGATTTTTGGTATGTAAATAACACATCGTGTTGGCTTTCTAATTCATTGCACTGAGTTACGGCAAGAAGGTAGAATTACCTCTTTACGTTCAGCTGCTAGGCGTTTACGACGCTTTTCTTCCTGATTAGCTATTTGAGCCTTAGCTCTGCTAACCAACTTTTCACCACCTAAATTATCGATCAGTCGCTGTTGGTTTTTTCTGAACCAATTAATCCTGCGGGAATTTTCTGTGTTTATGGCTTCGGTAAACAACAACTGACACCGCGTGTCACATGCACCTGATTTTTTAGCCATATTATTTATTATGATTAAATGGGATGTAAATATTTTTTTTTAAATTTACTCAAAGTAATCGAAAAAAAATCCAACAAAATTGCAGTGCAAACGTAGCAGTTTCATTATTCAAATTTTATGGTCACATGACTCAGATCTGAGTTCATACCGCTTCATCTGATCATGATGGGGCATTGCAGTCTGTCTCAACTCAACTAACAGCAATCACCTGTCTGATTATTTTGTTATTTTTTTTTTTTTACTGTAAAACAAAATTCGGGCTTATTGATTCACAAAGTTTTCTACCCGGAATGAGTCGAAGATTTTTTTGCGGGAGTGCTTTAATTAACGTGGATGAATTCTTCACACAAAACTCTATTTAAAAAAATAAGTCTTCTTCAGTTTTGAATTTTTTAATGTCAGAATAATATTTTTTGAAGTAGGTTGGTCCTACATTCAATATTTTTCTAACATTTTTGGGTCTCGCGCTCTAGCTTGATGCTAACCATTTCGAAGTTTAACTTATGCCTCGACTTATGCGTTTAACATAGCAAATTCCATAGAAATCTGTGCAAAATTTCTCAGAATTAATGGTCTTTTGCAATGTCATCCTGCAGTGCATTATTTTAAATAGACTGATATTATTGAATATAAAAATAGCGACTAATTCAATTCTTAATGAAAGTTGTAGAAACCTTGAAAGAGAACGAAGTTTATAAGAAAATGAGTAACTCACAATTTTGGAAATTTTAAAAGTTACTGAAATTTGGATAGAAAATCAAATTTGTTATGAAAAAGGTATACAGTGATTCTGACGGCCGCGGCCGTTCGAAGACTGATAATATATCTTTAAATTCAATTTTTTGATACTGCGTATACGGGCTGATTCAGTTTGATCGGGCGATCCTGTTAGGATAGATTTTTTATGGAAAAATCTAAGACTAAATATTCGATTCCAGAAATTCGAAGGACTGATAGCTAGTTTTTGGGTCACAAAAGATTCATGTTGGTAAATTGATTTTTAAGGAATCGTTCGTCAGCCAGAATTGGGAAAAGATGCGACGATAGAATTTTGTAAAATTAGTT